>JBAIAC010000007.1:21602500-22085000 GCA_037349315.1 Chelydra serpentina
GCCCTAGGTCTCTGGCAAGGGTGAAATGCTGTTAGTTGCGATGATTATTAACTAAGTCTTAACCATGTCATGTGCGGACAAAACCTGTTTAGAACCAGTCATGCCACTAACTAATTATAAACTTGGTTAAAAGATATTGTGTAGACCAGTTTTTCTCAACATTTTTGATACCGGGGACTGGCTTACTGCCTTCCTAAACTGTGTCAGGGAGATCGCAGGGACTGGCGCTAGTCCACTAACTGGTCATGGAGAATGCTGGTGCAGACAAAGCCTAAATGATTAACCCACTAAGCTATGCACTGGCCCTTTTTCATGACTGATTCTATCACTTTACTAGCCACTGAAGTGAAGACAGTGGGGATGAGGGGGAGTGGTGGAGGTGTTTGTTTTTTACACATACACAATGTCTTAGAGATTCTTAGATTCTGAGACCAGAAGGGACCATTGTGATCTATGTTAAACAAATCACTTAAATAATCCAAAGTGTTCATCACTAGTCTGCATTTTAAAACAATATGTATTTCTGTTTTCTAGCTGCATGAATATAAGTCTTCAACCCATCGTATTTTTCGGTTGAACAACATAGCTAAAGCACTGAAGTTTTTGGAGGATAGTAATGTAAGTATTTCCAAAGCTCGGTCTCAATTTCGTACTTTCCTCAGTATCTGTTGCAAATATAATGGCACCTAATTTTCTACGCAGCATATCCATAAGAGGAGTGCACTGACTGAAAGAAGTTGTGCCTTGTTTAACAGCAAGGCTAAAATACCACACAAAAATGTAGAACACCTACAGAGTCTAAAACACAAGGATTATGTTTTCATTTTATAATGTAAAAATTCAACAGGATTAAAGGATCAGAATATCAATATTAAAAGAAAATAACTAGAAATTCCTAGTAATCTTTACTGAGTTGATTCTAAGTACCTTGATTTTAGTTACTTTGAAGGTAATAATTGACTTCTTTCTTTTTTCCTTTGATTAAAAGTATTTTAAGTATCAAAAGTTCTGCATTTCTCTACTAAATTGCAGCAGCAGCTGATTGAGTCCAAGGCAGGAGAAAATTAAATCTGGAAAAATTAGATAATAAATATATAACTTTTGCAATCAAAACAGTATAAGAGCGGACTTTCTTCTCGTGCCACTTTTATACTAGTGCAATGTCACTGATTTAAATGGAGCTACTAATTTGCAACTGCTAACTTTATGCTGGAAGCCAGCTGCTACTTGTCTACCACCCTTCCACCATCCTAACTCACCTTGCTGTTCTGTGCCTCTGCCCTCCCAGATACTGTGTCTCTTCTGTTCCACTCCACTGCTGCCCAGGAACCATTTCCCTAGACCTCCCACTCCTGAAAGTTGGGCCAAATTTTGCTGTCATTTATGCTAGTGTAACCCCATTGGTTTGAAAAATATATTCTACTCCAGATTTAGAGCATTGTAACTGAGACAGGATCAGCCTCTGTATATTTAAAAACAACACATTAGTAGCACGTACAATTAGGTTTTATTTAAAAGAAAGAAAGAAAGAAATTAAACAGAAATTGCCTTGTCACACTGTCTCCCGTGTTACTCTCTTCCAGTGGCTATATGCACAGAGTAGTAGGCATGAGACAAGACAAATTAATATGGAGTTATGTGGCCTCCTATTAAGTGATGGAATTCAGAGGATTACTCCATAGTGTTAGAGGAAAGAGCTCTTGACAATCAGTGTGTATAGAGAAGAGTGAGATGATAGAAGCCTGTACAACAGGTTTCTTAAAACAAACACCGTTTTTAAACAGTAAATTCAGTGTCCTAATTCTTCTGTCTTTAATGTACGTTATGCAGACCACAGCATGTGACTAGGTTAAGAAAGGGAAAGACCAAATCATGCAGTCCTTAGTCCTTTTTAAGGCAAAATCCTATTGCCTTTAGTGGGATTTGTTGCCAATGAGTATTTTGCCTCAGTAAGGACTGCTGGATCTGCAGACTGTCTCCTCCACTTCCATGAACGGAGAGGATGTGGGCTGTGGGAGAAAACATTGCTTCTGCAGTATACTCCTTTGCCACTGACCCCATGGCAGCTCCTCAGTGGCCTCTCTGCAGGATTAAGCTTTGCGGATACAGAGAGGGCTGGCTGAGGAGATGACCCATCTTTGTGAAGTCATCCCTCTCCAGCTTTGCAATAACTACACAAGTAAGCCTGTCCTGGCTGACAACGGTATCTTGCTTGCTTTCTCCTCTGTGCTCTGAAACTGCTCCAGATGGAGAAATTGGGAATAAAAGCTGCAGTGGATACCTGGGTTGGGGGTGAAGGCACATAGTTTTCAATGGATCTCCCAAGATCTGTGGGTTCGGGGGGCAAACCTCCATCTTATTCCATAGGATGTGAGGGGGGGTCTGTCAGGCAGAAACTGTCCAAACTCACTGATGTTCCAGTCCCCTACTGAGGAAAACCCTGCATCAGGGGATGATCTGATCCTAAAATAAATATACTGCTCCACATCTCAGATGTTGAAACACTGAGGGTACGTCTATACTTACCCGCTGTTTCAGCGGCGAGCAATCGATCTTCTGGGATCGATTTATCGCATCTTGTGTAGACGCGATAAATCGAACCCGGAAGTGTTCGCCGTCGACACCGGTAATCCTGCTCCACGAACGGAGCAGGCGGAGTCGATGGGGGAGCCTACGCACCGCCGTGTGGACCAGCGGTAAGTACCTTTTCGTTCGAACTAAGATACTTTGACTTCAGCTACGTTATTCACGTAGCTGAAGTTGCGTATCTTAGTTCGAACTTGGGGGGTAGTGTAGACCAGCCCTGAGAGAGATGTTGGGATTTCTATGAAACTGTACACTCTTGGGCAACAGTTTCAGACTCTCACATTTTCTAACGTGCCCCCCTCCTCCCCCCAATTCAGTCACAAAGCCAGTCAACACCCAGGGGCAGACTGAAAACACCTCTCTTCCCATGTTGCTCCACCCATTGATAGCACTAAATTCTACATATGCTTCTGTCATCACATTCTACACTCACCCTGTTGCTAAGGGCTGTTCTATGTCATAGTCTGTAACCCACTTACAGAATCTGAAGGCAGAACAGAGTGGGTAGAGCTTTCCTGGGGCACAATCAGCCTTTTAACTGAGTGCCAATTTGACAGTTAAATCTATGATTGTTTCCATAAGAGCGTAGGTGGCTAAAACCTTACAACTGAATGTCATCTGTACAGGGATGGGTTGACAAAGGTAAGCAGCAGTGATAGACAACAGCTGATACTGGAAGCAATCCAACAATAAACGCCTGTTAAGAGCTCCCACCTTAGACAAACTGGCATTTAAAAAATGCAATAGGCCTAAAAAAATTGTCCCACACCATCTATTTTGTGGCTTGTAAGAAAATCTGAATCTCGAAGTATGACAGCTAGAGGAGTTCTCTTACTGGGATAGCAAACTATCCTGTAAACCACAGGTTAAAATGCTATTTTAATCTTATTTCAGTTTAAACCAAACTGGGAGTGAAGGGTGGTGATGAAAATGTTGGCAAAATGCCTTGGCTATATGGAGCTAGACTTTTTTTTTATTAAACCACAAATGGGGTGGAACCTGTCACAGTCTGCAATTCTGTAGGGGAATGGGATAAAGTGATTCATATGAATGACCTTTCTGAGTGATAAATACAGACTATATATTGGGCTTTAATTCAGTCGGCGGGTCATTTGCAATATTGACAACTTCCTTGCTTCCTGTTCTGCTACTTTGCCAACAACAAGGCAGCGTTGTCTAAATGAATAATATCCTGGTGTTATCATGTGAAAGAAACCACAATGTGGGAACTTTGGGATCTGCTAGGATTAGGCAAACCCAGCAATTATTCTAATTGATCTTGTCAGAGATCAGCGATAAACTCTTTAAGAAGCCATAAGGTAAAGTGTGGGGAAGGGAGATGCATGTTAAAAAGAAAAGTGAAGTCTTGGGAAGCTTTATTTTCCTTTGCACAGAAAGTGATTTCAGATCACATTACCTTCCCCTCGAGTTTATACTGTATTAATCCAAACTGTCTGAATTTTGAAGTGGTCTCATTCCTCACTATAAGTGTAGAAAGTGTAATAAGGTATGCAGACCCTTTGAGGCTTAAAAATGGAATCTTTCTGAGCCAGAACAAGCCTGTTCCAAGTTTGTATGGAAGAAATACCAGTATGAGAGAGAAGGAGATGCTGACACTGATGGAGAGGACGTAAAGTCTCAGGGAAGTGGTACTGGGTTTACACTTGCTCTGCTGACCCTGGCTATAGGGACTGAGGCTGGAAATGAGCAGCGTGGGCTAGGACTTATCCATCTCCTTCCCGGTGAGAGACAAGGTTGGCTCTTGGTAGTTCCAAGCTCCCCTTTCTTAGATCCATGAAAACAGGGTGAGGCTGGGACTCGTAGTTACTCACACCAGCCATATTTATAACCCTAATTCCTGGTAAAGCTTGCTGGGAAATAGGGAGTGTATAAAACCAGCATCTTCCCTGCAGATGAGAGAAATCTGACAGCCCAGGTAGTCTTTAAAGAAAGGAGTAGACCAGTAAATATATATTCCTTATGATGTCTAACTTTTGCAGTCAAAACAGCTCTGGAGACTGTGTGCAGTTTTTGATGCCTTTATAGACTGGTTTAAAAAAAGAAGTTACCCAGTCAAGGACAATTTTTTGTTAGCACATTCCAAGAACTTTCTTGGGATGTAGAAGGGTTCTGTGTCTGTCCTACTGTCTGGGTTTGAGCTGATGCATTTTTCTTCATTTAAACTGTGTTTCTTATGTAATCCATATATACACATCCCCTTAAGCTTATAACCTATTTTTCTATAGGTAAAACTGGTTAGCATTGATGCAGCAGAAATAGCGGATGGAAACTCTTCTCTGGTACTTGGACTAATATGGAATATAATCCTGTTTTTTCAGGTAAAACCATTTATTTGCTGTAATCACAAGAGAACTATGTCTATAAAATCATTCCGTTCCAGCAGAATACTGACCTATATCCATAAAGACCAGAAATAAAGCACAGGGGGATTGATTCTCCTCTAACTTGCATCAGTTTTATACCTACTATCACAACCCTGATCTAGAGGTATCACCTGTAGTAGTGATCTACAAGTCTAGAAGCCTAACTTCATCTTCCAAGATGCACCATGGTCTCTCCCTGTGGCTGAGCATTGGGGGATGCATTGCAGCAGCTCAGCTACAGAGAGGAACTGGTGCACCACAGAAGATGTCGCCTAACCAGGGGCGGGACCCAGAGGGAAGAATGGGGGTAGAGGGACCTAGAACTACAAGTACAGTGAAGCAACACAGTTGCTAAGGACTTGTCTGAACTACAGGGGCTACAATGGCATACTCTGTCACCGTAGGAACTGCACCTCTCTTAGTTACAGTAACTAGGTCAACGTCAACATTCTTCCATCAACCTAGCCTTGTCTATACCACGGGTTAGATCGACACAGCTGCAGTAGCCAGCATTGTGATTCACACCCCTCAGTGACATAGCTTTGTTGCTCTAAATTTTTAGTGTAGACCAGGCCTAAGACAGATGGTAAAGTTAATGTTGACCCAAAATGAAACACTTCGTTCTGCTTGAGCGATTTTTCTCTGTGTAGTGCACTTCAGGTCCTGCATGTGCTCCAAGCACCCAGAACTGGACATTTTTCCCTAGCAGTATTCATCTGGTCCACACATGCACCCCCACTCTCCTGCTCTACAATGTAGTGACAACAGGGGCTGCCGGAGTACTGCCATCTTAGTTCCTTCTTGCCTCTTGTGATCTGAGATGGAGCTTCAGTGTCCATGCTGACTTCTTCAAGTTCTCTCTGTAAATAGTTTATTTTTAAAAATGTCTATGTTTAGTTTGTTCTTTAATATAGTTACTTAGGATAGCTTTAGGGGCTTGGTTCCCTAGTTTGGAACCTCCCACGCCAGGATGTATCTCACCTTCACCCCCAATCCAAGGAGAACCAGATTGCAAGGCAGTATGCCAAAGATCCCTGGCTTTAAAACTACAATATGTGCCACAAGTCCTTCCGAGTCACAGACCATCACAACACCTGTCTGTACTGCCTGGAGGAAGCGCATGTCCCATCCAGGTACAGTACCTCCAGGTTGTTCCCAAGTAGGACTAAACTCTGAAGGTCCCTCCTGGAGGTGAGAACAGCCTCTGACCGTACAGATTCCTACCTTCTTCAGGCCAATATACAGGCAGAGGCCCCACTTCTTCAGTCCTGGGTGGTTCCAAGACTTCCACCCCTCTTTTGGCTCAGAGAGACCCTAGAGAGCAGAGCCAGGACAGACAAGTGGGAGGAAAATACAGGGGCTTCCCCAACAGCAAGATGGAAAGTTCCCCTTCCAAACCCTCTGAGGAGAAGCAGAAGTCAACATTCCAAACCAAGTCATTGGAGCTTCATGCTCCAAAGCAGGACGGTCTGGTACTGGGAAGGACCATACTGGGATTTCTTTGAAGGGCAAGACTGCAGCTCCTTCCAGTACCAGGATTGGAACTTGGACACCAAAATCTACAAAATCAGTGCTGCTGGTGCCATCTGCCTCAGTGACTTGGGTTACAGAAATGACTTCATCGACTTTGGCTTGTTTCTTGGCTCCAGATGATCTCTTGGTGTTCCTGAAACCAGAATCCCCTCAGCTTTCCACAGCCCAGCACCAAGTACTGGGACTTCAGCTGGTACTGAGCTCCCTACGGTATCTCTCTTCACCCCCAACCTTGAGTAGCAGTTAAGGCAGACTTGCACCGGTACCATCAACTAGCAGAGGCAGGTTGTGGCTGCCTCCTCCAGTACCCAGAGCTCCTCCACTGGATCTGCAGTCCAAATTCTTGAGTTGGAAAGGAATATGACTGATACCCATCTCCAGAATATGACCTGAAGGGTTCCTAGAGATTATCAGCCAATATGTGAGGAATCTTCAGCATATTTCACCTTTTAACTGAGAATTGGGGAAGGATTTACTGCACCGACCGAGTCGTGCTTCATCTGAGGGCATGGTGTTTGGATGGAAGTTGGAGTTAGAAAAGCCTATTTGGCTGATGTCCAGGCAATCCTGAGCAGTAGTAGGAAGGACTCTACCAGGAAATGTTATGAAGCAAAGTGGAAAAGATTTATGTTTTGATATGAACAATGAGGAGTTTCCCCTTTATAGGCTCAGAGTCTGAATTTATTGGATTACCTCCTGTCCTTAAAATCCATGGTGCTGTCTATTAGTTCCCCCAGGATACACCTGCCAGCCATCAGCACTTTTCATCCACCAGTAGTTACCTATTCTGTTTTTTCTCACTCCGTCATTTTCCACTTCTTGACGAGTATGATTAGGCCTTCCCTCTAGTAGCTAAACCTGTACCATCCTGGGACTTTAACTTTTGTTTTATCATCCCTGACTAAATTGCCATTCAAGCCTCTAGATTCCTGTCTGCTACATCTCTCTATGAAGGTAGCATTTTCAGTTGCTATCACATTGGCCAGAAGTGTTAGGGAATATGGGGCGCTCCTGGCAGACCTCCCTCCCAATACAGTTTTTCTCCAGGATGAGGTATCCATGAGACTGCATCAAAAGTTCTTTCTGAAGGTGGTGTCGGACTTTCATCTTAACCAAAGTATCCACCTACTGGTGTTTTACCCTAAACCTCACTGTAGCAGGGAAGAAGTGGTGTGGCTCTCAATGGACATGCCTAGAACTCTTTCCTTTTACCTCCAAAGGATAACATCATTTCAAAAGTCTCCTAGGTTCTCTGTATCATTGGTGGAACAAATGAAAAGAGAGGCCATTTTGTCCCTGAGGCTGTCATAATGGATCTTGGGATGCATCCTATTCCGCTATGAGATGAACAATATCCCCCTCAAAGACAATGTGAGAGACATTTGACAAGAACGTAGGCAGCATGGGTAGTTTCCCTACTGACATCTACAGAGCAACAGCTTGGAGTTCTGTTCACACCTTTGCTAGACAGTGTGTACTGGTGGAAGCAGCTGTTTCTGATACTACTTTGGGCAGGGCAGTTCAGTCTGCAATCTGTTGTGTCATAGAATTTCAGGCATCCACCTCCTTGAAAGAGACACTCTTTGTGCACTCACATAGGAACAATCACTTGAAGGATGGGTTACTCACCTTGTAGCAACTTGAGTTCTTCGACATTTGCCGTGCACTACCCACCCTCTTTCCCCACTGCTTGGTCACCCTCTACCTGGAACTGGTGGTAGAGAGGGAACTACGATGGCAGTAGACTGGCAGCCCCCTTTATCTCCTTGGTGTGGAGAGTGGGGAGACCATGCATGGCCCAGATGAACACTGCTAGAGAAAAATTTCTGGCTCTGGATGCATGGAGCACATGCACAACATGAAGTGCACTATTATGCATATGGACAACACATCTCGAAGCACTCGTTATTAAAAGACAAAGTAACCCATCCCTTCTGGTTAGCATTTCATTTAGATTTTCTCAACAGGAAATTCTACCAAAATCTATCTTTTCCAACAGAAATCTTTTATTTAAATGAAAACCCATTTTCCCACAGGACAGGTTTTTTTGTTCTAAAATTTGCAACCAGGCCTGTAAACTAATATCTAATATTCTTGCCAGACCTGAGCTCTGTGTAACCTTGAAAGCTTGTCTCTTGGACCAAGAGAAGTTGGTCAAATAAAAGATATTATCTCACCCACTTTCTCTCTAATACCGACATGGCTACAACAACACTGAATGTATCCTTGCCCATTAGTCTTGACATCTCTGTTGAGACTGCCAACAAGGGTGCTGCTAGTTAGGTCTATTCTGGTCGGTGTAGTTGCTGAATTCTTTAATGCACAGACCTATAATTAGACTGTTAACTGAATTTCAGAGGAAACAAAAGAGTTACTTTTCCTGAAAGCAGGATTTATGGATGATTGAATGTCTGTATCAAATTGAAATGCCTTGTGTTTTACCTTTTTCAATACAGATTAAAGAACTGACAGGCAACCTTAATAGGAACTCCTCCTCTTCCAGCCTGTCATCGGGGCCTAGTGGGGCTGACTCAGATACATCTCACCCGAGCACTCCTAATATAGAGAGAAGCATGTCTGTTTCAGTGAAGGATCAGCGGAAAGCAATCCGAGCCCTTTTAACCTGGGTTCAAAGGAAAACCAGAAAGTAAGCCAACTTCCTTTTGGTAGCTTAGAAGAGTCTCCATTTTACCAACTGCGAATGGGTTTGTTTCTGAGGCTGAAACTAATTTCCCTCTGTAATCCATGGGAGGAATCTATGTCGATAACACATGCTGTAGGATCTTCCTTGTTTTAGTGTGCTCAAGTTTTAGAGTGAGCAATTTATATTTTGGGTGAGAGCCTCAGGTGGTTTAAATTGACCGACTGTCTTAAACTGGCAGAATATCAGTATCTTCCTTATTTCACACAGGGGTGGATTAGGATGTTATGGGGCTCTGGGCCAGAGCAAGTGGGAGCCCCTCCCCACCCCTTCTGCCTGCAGTCCCCCCCGCATCTCCCCCACAATCCAGCCAGGAAGCGGGGTTGGGGTGCAGGCACTTGCCCTGGCAGGAGCACCAGGTGAGTGGAGCGGGGCAAGCCCCCGTGTCTTGACCCCGCATCCCCTCGGAAGCACCGGGCGGGGGGATGGAGCGAGGCAAGCCCCTGTGTCCTGACCCCACTCCTTGCTGGAGCAGGGGCAAGCTGTCAACATTTTTCGCCGGCTGGAGTGTTGGAGGGGGCGGAGCGCGAGGGTGCCCATTTTTCAGGGGCCCTGAATTGGCTGGGGCCCGCCACTGATTTCACAATATTGTGCATTATATGTTAACTGCAATTAGTATGCTTGGCAGTATGCAAGACACAGATGCAGACTCATCCCCTGTCCCGAGGTGCTTGCAATCTATTGCGTGTTTTGTGTAAATCAAAAGATTAGATATAAATGAAGGATTTGAATCTGCTAATAATTAATATTGAAAGATTTTGATTGCATTTAAGATCGTTGTTGTTGTTGTTTTCCCCTTTGGGATTGCTCTGTTCATTCTAAAGAACCAGACCTCTCCCTGTATAAGAACTGCCATTTCATGTGTTATGCAACAAGAGGTGGGCTCCAATGGAAACACTGGATTGAAAACTCCCTTAAACTTTGGTGAAATTTGCATCTTAATCTGAGTTTTGTATCTCAAGATACTCTGTAATAAAACCAGGTTATGATTTAAAATGAAACATTACTGACAGGGATGCTGTCAAGTAGTTTAGGCCAAAAATATTAGTTAGTGTAAAATTGTTGTAGTGCAGAGGTTTCTTCTGGATTTTTCATATAGTCCCACTGAATCATAAATAAATGGTAAAGAAAAAGCCAGAGTTGATATAAGGCATAGGGGTCAAAATTCATTTACCCAAATTAATGTATTAGGGATTGACATGTACAAATCTTTGCTGTACACAAGAGAACACTTGGGCCCACATTGCAAATGCAAAATTAAAAGGTCGTTTCTAAAAATCTTCTCCATTGGACTACATCCATCCCTGGTAACACTCCAGTGAAGTTAGTGGAACTGGACCAGGGATGAATTTGGCCTGTTGAATGTGGCTACTGCCAATCCAGACAGCAGAGAAAGAACAAGTTAATGAATAAATCCTATTTCTAGAACTATAATGCTGACCAATACCATTGATAACGGTAGAGTACCAGTAAGGAAACGATAAACACGGCAATCAAAGGCCATCGTGTTTTCAGTGCCACTCAGAAATACAGTTTGGACAGAAATCAATGGTTGGGAAATGAATCATTGTATAGCTTCCATAGAAAAAAAGAACAAAGTACAATGATAGTGAAAACTTGGTTGTAGCATTTTAAACCATGAAACTTTCAGAACTCTGTCTTTGTGGTATTTCATTTTCGTTCTTGTAAAGATGCAAAAGTTGTCAAATGTGGATTTTTGTTATCCTGCATGGCATAAGTTTCTATATTTAAGGCCAAGTGTACACAAAATGTGACTCATTTATGATAGGTTTTAACATGCTTATGTGTTGGCCCCTTTCCCATACTATGGCATTAAAACACTGTAGCAAAGTAAAATCAGTAATTACTCAGACATTTGGTTTTGTAAATGTTAAATACGGTTGCTAAGTACTTGTGGGTTTTGTTTTTGTTAACTACTTCCCATAAGCAGGTTGATCTAAGTTGGTAGCCAAAACGATGGCTCAACTTACAGTGAATCCTTATGTTGTATTAAAGTGTTTCCTGCTGTCCTAAAGCCAAGAAACTCTCTCCTTTAATGACTACAGCCTGACAACTTTACTTATAATTCAGGAGTTTTAGAAGGTGGCACTGCTTTTGTTGTGGGATGGTTGTTGTTATTTTCAATATATATTTCTACATTATATTTTTGTTGGTTTTTTAAAATTTAGATATGGTGTTGCAGTTCAAGATTTTGCCAGCAGTTGGCGGAGTGGCCTTGCTTTCTTAGCTATAATAAAAGCAATAGATTCCAACTTGGTAGACATGAAGCGAGCTTTGGAGAAATCAGCTCAGGAAAACTTAGAGGATGCTTTCAGCATAGCACAAGACAAGCTTGGTGTTCCTAGACTTCTGGAGCCAGAAGGTAACACATTCACAGCAGCCTTCCTTGGTGCATCTATCAAATAATTAAAAACTTGTGACTCTCTTTATTTTATTGCAATAGTTCCCATTAGCTTCAGTCAGTATCGGGTCCCCATTGTGCGGGGTACTGTACAAAAGCAGTCCTTGTCCCAAAGTACTTACAATCTAAAAAGACAAAATGAGCAAAGGGTGGGATAAAGGGATCCAGTACATGAGCAAAATGATCAGGTAGATGGTAGGCATACATCTTGCTAGCTCCAGTTATTTTCTCTCTTCCTTTTTTTAAAATTGTCCTTGCTTATTCTAAAATTCCTTTTTGCCTATTTTGAATTGTCTTAAATTTAGTTTTAAATTTTCCTTGCCTCTTCCCTTTTTTTTTTCTACTTAAGTAAATGAAACTTCTGCTGTAATACCTGTCCCTACTCTGTCTGATTCAATCCTAAATTGAAGTTGGGCCTGTCACTCAACAAAACCACTAGCTGGTGAAAGAGCAGCACTGTCAGGTTACGATGGGAATATCCTAAGGAGGGTGACCATGACCTAGGACTTATTTGAGTTTTGGGAGTGGGGGAAAGGTATTAAGGTGGAAGAGACTGAGGGATCCTCTGGGTTCCATCAATGATTAAGAGGATTCTGCCTTCTCTCCTCAAAAATAAAATAATAAGTCTGGGTTTTCATAAGAATGTTTCTACCTTGAATCATAAAAGTAGGATATGCCTCTGAAGGCCCATTTCTGTGCAAGTCCTCTTTCAGTATTTAAGAGCCCAGTGCTTTGTGTTTTTTCTCCATAGATATAATGGTTGAGTCACCTGATGAACAATCAATTATGACGTATGTGGCACAATTTCTGGAGCATTTCCAAGAGATAGAAGGGGTACGCTTTTTTTTCCATAAAGTAGCGTTTTCATAATTTGTCATGGCATCCTTGAGGAAGTCAGATATGTGTTCTCATGTTTACCTTCAGAATTATTACAAACAATTTATTTCAAGTGGTTTAAAAGCCATATCATATTTTAGTGATTCCTGTTCTGTTTGTCTGATCTGATATCTTAGTTTTTAAGTTGGGGCCATTAAACTGCTTTGGAGAAAATAAGACTCAATCCAAACATTAAACCCCAAACTGTTTTTACTAAAGTTTGGATCAATTAAAATAAGTATTATACCACTCCTCTCTCATCCCTGAACCTTAATAGGCTTTATCCTTGTGCTAAAATCTACCCCCAGATTTTAGACAATTTGGCAGACTTTGTTGGACTGGTTTCTGTCTTCAAATCTCATGAATTTGAGCTCAGATTGGTGATGTTGTTCAAAAGACATAATACCAGATTCAAGACCGCATGAAATCATGGTCCCACTGAAGTCAGCAAGTGACTTAAATGGGGCCAGGATTTCACTACAGACCTTACCTTTAATAAGGGGCCAGTTTGGGATTTATGGGAAAGAGCTGGTTGATAAGCAAACTTCATGTGAGAGATTGAGAGGCCTTCTGGGGCTCTGGTAGAGGAGTTTGTTGTGGAACAGAGGAAGGGAAATTAAAGGATGGGAGACGTTCAAAGAGCTGAAAAGAATGAGAGCGAAGTAGGAACTAGGGAGATCACATTTAGATCTGTATAAGCAGCCAGATATTTCAGGGCTTATCTGAACCTCAGACCTCTTGAGTCTGGTCATCACTAATTTGAATTACACCTTTTTGGTATGAAAAGGAGATTCAAGGATGTTTGTTCCCCACGAGATGCAGGATGATAGTTTTCTTGTTCTTCCTCAAGTAGCATACAGATGATAAACACAGCTCTTACACATTCAAGTTACTTTGCTACTAGTTTTCTTCAGATTTATGTTTATTAAAGTCTCCAGTTGCATTATTCATGCAACTTGTATTTTACAGCATCAATTTTTAAGGTTCGTTAATTGTATTTTATGAGTGAGGAAAAAACTCAAATTTCTTCCTACTTTTCAGATAAACTGCCCAGCTCAGATTGTAAATAAAAAAATCAGACTAGCAGATCAATATGATCTACAGTAGATTTAGTGGACTCTTGGGTTTATTTTACTCCAGTTTCTGTATTTAATATATATTTAAAGCAGATATCCCCATAGAGGCTGCATGGAGAGGTGAAATGAATTAATGATTGATAACTGGGATCTCCGAATTCTAATCTGGCTGTGCCAGGGACTTGCTGTGTGGCCTTGTACAGTTTAATCTCATTAATTCAGTTTCCTGACTTACAAAATGGGACAATCATTACTTGACTAGTTCAAAGAATGATGTAAGCGTTGATTAATGACTCTTTCTATAGCAATTTGAAAATGTAAAGTGATATGTAAATTACTGTTTAATGCTATATCATCCTTTACAGGAAGATTTTTCGGATCCTGATAAGAAAATCCCAATTGAAGCCACATATGTCCATATCAAAGATACACCTTCAGAACAAGAGGGCAAGATCTTGATATTGAATGAAAATGGAGAACGTACGTATACTGTTAACCATGAAAGGAGCCACTATCCTCCTACAAAGGTTTGTGTCCGTGATTTGCCTGAGGAACTCCAGTCAGAAATTGCACATGAAGAACTTAATGACAAATTGAATCAACCGTTATCAGATAATTCACAGGGAGTCTCGGAAGAGTCATTGGTTTTGTTGTCTGCAGAAGAACCTCAGAGACCCACCTCTTTGCAGATTACAGGATCTGTCAGTTTTGAATCCAGTTCCTCTTGGGAAGTTCTTAGTGATAAACTGATTCAGAATGAATGGAGCATATCTGATGATCAACTGAAACAGAACGATGACCTTTCATCAACTGTTTTGACTGATCAGAAAAATGCTGTTGATACAGTTGATTCAGAATCATCTTCTAAAGAAGAATTTACTATAAAGATGTCTCCTGAATGCAACAATGAAATTAAGGACTCACTAGTCAACAGAACATGGGATAGTTGTTCTTTGAGCCCATTATCTCAGACTTCAGATGCACATACAAATGAACCAACAAATCTAGTAGAAAATACTGAACCCATAACTTCAACTTTTCTACAGGAAAATGCTTCCAAAGAAGGAGATATACGTAAATATGTTTTGCGTCTACTAGATGAAGAAATATCTAAAAAACTTCCAGACGGGTATGAACATCCAAAACAATCACCTGTTTTTCAGACAGTACAAGATACCAATTGTTCATCCAAGGATTCTGATCTCAAAGGTCAAATGGAAATATCTTTGTCCTGCAAATCTGAAAATTCAACTGAACCAGTTACAAAAATTCCTGAGAATCTCGATATTCATAGTGAAGATGGATCTTCAGCTAAAATGTCACCAAATTCTTTGAAAGTTTCTGTAATTCCCCACGATCTTTTCTACTACCCACATTACAATGTCCCCATATCTGCAGTTTTGGAAGCTTTTGCTAAGCCTAGCTCTGCCTCTTATGTTTCTGAAAACAGCAAAATCTGTGGTGAGCTATCAATGAATTATTTGCATGAAGGGGAGCCATTGGTACTAAACAATGAAGGAGGCATTCTGGAGCCAGGTCTGCAAACCAACCTGAGTGTCGCAGAAATGGATGTTGAGGACATGGAAGAGGAGAAAGTGCATCCTGACAGTCTCACTAAGTCCTCCTCTAAAAAAGTACAGGCTGCCCTAATAGGAAAGAATGTGGAACTCAAGGAAGACAGCAGTATATCCACAAACTCTCAAGATTCTACAAATCCAGAAAATCCTGAGGTACTCATCTTGATTTTTAAATTTCAGCCATCTACTTGCTTGTATAAGTTGGTCCCAACAGCTTAAATTCACTACAAGACTTCTGAATAATTGTATTAAATATGCTATGTCTATTCTCCTAAAACATTGTTTACCACTGCCCTCTGCTGGATGGAATGTCAGATTAGCTCATGTGTGATTATGTTGTTCTCATAACAGCTGCAGGCAATATAATATGAGCCCTAATACTACTACCCAAATGAGAATTTTTCATGGGATACCACCAACATTTAAAATAACTGTCTAATGTGTCTGTGTAGCTGACATTGTGATCATATTGGCTTATAAACCTTCTGTCATGGGGATGGCTCCTAGGTATTACAGCTGTTGTGGTTAAGTGCCAACGGCATGCTTGCTATACAAAACATACAAGTGAAGACAATTCCTGCCATAAAGCGTATAAATCTAAGGGCCTGCACCTGCAAACATTCATACACTTGAGTAACTTTACTCACACAAGTAGTCATATTAACTTGAATGGGACTAATCACACGGGTAAAGTTTCAGAGGGGTAGCCATGTTAGTCTGGATCTGTAGAAGCGACAAAGAGTCCTGTGGCACCTTCTAGACTAACAGACGTATTGGAGCATAAGCTTTCGTGGGTGAATACCCACTTCGTCGGATGCATGCAGTGGAAATATTTCCACTGTATTTCCACTGCATGCATCCAACGAAGTGGGTATTCACCCATGAAAGCTTATGCTCCAATACGTCTGTTAGTCTAGAAGGTGCCACGGGACTCTTTGTCGCTTCTACAAGTAAAGTTAAGGCTTGTACCAGCTATACTGTTATAATTACACTGGTATAGTTAAAGTGATATACCAATCTAAATCACTGTGTGGACACGCTTATTCTGGAATAAGAGTGTCTGTCTTTTCTCAGTTTAGCTTAAACCCCTTCCACAATAACATATGATAAACTGGAAAGGAGCATTTTTATTCTGGAATAAGAGTGTTCACCCGGGGAGCTACACTGGTATAACTACATCAGTTTAAATTCACACTTTACCGTATGCTGCTATAACTTTCATGTGTAGATAGACTCTTATATAGATTATCTGAACTAAAACTACTACAGAGTAGAGGTTGTTTGCTTTTATCAGGGATGTGTTAGAAAAATCTGAAGTGATCCTTTCCAGGGGCCATGTTGTGCCATGATTTCTTATACAAAATTCCACTTTGAAAGAAATGAGGAGTTTTATTTAAGAATTGGTGGCATGATGTAGCCCTATGTGCCCAATTCAACATTTAAGCAACAACTTGCTTACTAAGAAGCACTATTTTTTTTTATCCTGTTCAGTGAGATCTTTATGCATTAAATGCAATTCATTAGCCATCTGAAAGCTGGGTCATGGCAAAGCTATATTATGTTTGTCATTGTCTAATGGAAAATCTCTCTTTTTAAAACAGGTCATGGTAGACCAGTTGGAGGATACATCGTCCGCAGTGTTGAGATCAGAAATAAGCAGTAAAAGGAAGGAAAAAAAGAAAAATGTGATCCAAGCAGAAAACTTTCAGACTTCAGAAACTGAGACTACACAGTTACCTGATAAACAAAAAGAAGAAATCCTTGATTATCAGGACTTTTCCAGGTAATTAATTAATTTTTTTTATAGAGTCTTCAATATTCCTTGATGTGAAATTGTTTTTCAGTAGTATGTTTCTGAACAAACCTCATTTAGCTAGTATATGTTATCCCCACTGGGCTTGTCTATGTTACAGTCACAAACATGTTGGGGGAACCAGTAACAATGTGACATTGTCATCACACAACTGGATTTGTCTACACATGCAACGCCAAACAAATTCCTAAACATGTTTAACACACAACTGTGCTGTACTTATAGTGGAGAGAAAACCATTGACACTGTGTCCACTGTACTACTTTAATGGTTGATATCCCATATTATATCTATACATATATGATTGAAACATTCAGCTAACTCTCTCCTGTTTCTTTTGAATATTGGTTTAGTTACAAGGGAATATATTTGAACAAAAATAGATTTGTGCTCATTTTGGTGAAGAGTTTAATCAGAGCTGCAACAAACTCGATAGAAATCCACTTCCAGAATCCCATTAACTTGGTTTCTCCAAGTTTTCTATACATTAACCACCATTCTAATACCTTTCATGATAAAATAAGTTCAAAAAAGAAAACAGAGCACAAATGGTAACAGTTTGGGGATATAGTCTCATTTCAATCTAATGGGGTTTGTGCACCTTCCACCCCTATCAAGATATTGCTTTTCAAAAATAATTCAAAGTGGGATGTTGCTAGTTTTTCATATTATGGCCAGATTTTCCAAAGCAGTCTCTGAAATTGCACCTGAACATTTTGTATGCATAAAAACATGGATTTGAATGTGTATTTGAGGTTTTGCATATCCTGAAGATGATGTACATAAAATTGCAAGGGCATTTGTTGAGGTCAAAGCCCTATGAAAATTTGGCTTTGTGAACTTAAAGTTTATTTTTATTTACTTTTCAGGGTTAGCTACAGCGACTCCAGTGTTTACCTCCGAAAAAGAATGTCTAATCCCACTGAAAAGGTTAGTATGAGGAAAAATTTAGTCTCCCATTCGCTACTTGTAATTATCTCCTAAAATCACAGGCCTCATAAGTGGTAGACTACTAATTATAAAAAGTAATTATATGTGATTTGCTAAAACACAACCAAATATAAACCTGTTGATTAAATGAAAGTCATAGAATTTCTGGTTTAAGCACTAAGACATTAGGAATAAATAAAAGCTGTAAAGGAAAACACAAACAATTTAAAATCAAACGTTGAATAGATATGCGGACAGAGTTGGTAAAGGGTTTTTTTGCAGGGATAGGTTTCTGGATAGTGTTTTTGTTGTGTAGTTGCTGGTGAGTAACAAACCCCTGCAACAAACCTTGTTGCCAACTCTGTCCGCATATCTATTCAAGGGACACCATCATAGGACCTAACCACATCAGCCACACCACCAGGGGCTCGTTCACCTCCACATCTACCAATGTGATGTATGCCATCATGTGCCAGCAATGCCCCTCAGCCATCTACATTGGCCAAACCAGACTGTCTTTAAGCTAAAGAATAAATGGACACAAATCAGATGTCAAGAATTATAACATTCAAAAAACAGTAGGATAACACTTCAGTCTCCCTGGACACTCAATAACAGACTTAAAAGTGGCAATTCTTCAACAAAAAAACTTCTAAAAACAGACTCCAACGAGAAACCGCAGAACTGAAATTAATTTGCAAACGGGATACCATAAAATTAGGCCTGAATAAAGACTGGGGGTGGATGGGTCACTACAAAAACTAATTTCCCCATACCAATTTCCCCCTACTGTTACTCACACCTTCTTGTCAACTGTTTGAAATGGGCCACCCTGATTACATTGGCCTCATTACCACTACAAAAGTGATTTTTCCTCCCTTGGTATTCTACTGTTGAGAATAGCCCACTTTCACTTTAATTGAATTGTCTCGTTAGCACTGACCCCCCACTTGGTAAGGCAACTCCCATCTTTTCATGTGCTATGTATATATTCCTGCTTACTGTATTTTCCACTCCATGCATCTGATGACGTGGGTTTTAGCCCACCAAAGCTTATGCCCAAATACATTTGTTAGTCTCTAAGGTGCCACAAGTACTCCTTGTTGGTTTTTAATCAAACCTTGTGTTGTTAATTATATCCATAGAGGAATGTCTAATTATGCAATTATACAAATTATAATTTGGGGACTACGTTGTAATTTCAATATTTCTGTAGCAGTCAGTGACTCGACACTTCGCTGAGGTTGCCATTCTTTGCAGAGTGAGTTTTCTTTAATTCTGCAGTGACATTTGCTGCTTTCAGTAAATAGCAAGGAACATGATGTATGCTCTGTATTTTATGTGCAGTAGCCTCCCAACACCTCATTTATGACCCGTCCTGCAAATTGCTGAGCATTTCACAAGTACCTCACAGGATTGGGTTTATTGGCTCAAACCTGCACTGGTTGTTGCATCATGCCACTTGACTAATGGCTCAGTCCTATGCCGCTGAAATTAATAGCACAATAGAACACAGTGGTAGACGTGATTTGTCTTGTTCTCTCAAGAGGTGTTCATTACCTCACAAGGCCCTAGATTGATGTATGTGGCACAGAGAGGCAATAGGTGATGTTGTAGCGCTCCCAAACACAAGGTGAAATCCAGACCTCCCTGAAGTCAATAGGAATTTTGCCATTGATTTCAGTGGAGCCAGGATTTAATGCACACTTCATCCATAAAGCTCAGCTACTCAAAGTGTATGCAAGCAAAGAGAATTTCACCCACTGTGAATAAAAAACATCGGAAGCAGCAATGTCTGTGGCTGTTTGTGTTTCACTATGGTTGATATCAGACTGAGGTGTTGGATGTAAGGGGAATGTATTAGAAACCAGATCTCATTTTGTTGGAATAAAATTTAGAAAGATTTTTGTACATAACTTAAAATCAGCTGCTGTCTTTGTCACTATCTTTGATGCTTGTTTAAGATCCATTTGACTCTTTTCATTGTATCTTTCTTTAAAAATATGTAATTTTAGGAACACGTTAGTGAAAACAAACAGAAGAACACAGACGTGGATGAAAGAACAAATCTGTTAATTATCAGGTGGGTAGTGTCTTTTTCATGGCATCCAAGACTTCTAGAATCTTGCACAAGCGTTCTAAAGTGAGATTCAGAACTATTCTGCAGTGGTTGAGACTGATGTATACTTTAGAAAATTATAGGCACTGGCATGGAATAGGATTCAGCACAACTCCTCACAGGTCTGAAGTACAAAATTTGGTCGGTATAGATATATAGTGGCAGATTGTCAGCCTTGGCTAGATCTTCTTTGCACATAGCAAGGGAGACTTATAGCTGTGTTAATTGGGCAGCTGAGGATTCCCCCATGAGCCAACAGCATACCACACTTAGTGGAGGGGACATTCCAGGATAAGGAAAGAATGGGAGAGAGTAGAGTTAAAATGTGATGTGCTCCAATGATCCTGGGCCAGTGGCCCCTAGGAGACTGTTCCAGCCAGTGCATGGCCTTGTCTGTCCTGGGACTTTTTTGCAGGAGTGCAGCTACAGTGTAGATAAGGTCTCTACTTGAGGCCAAAGAGGGTTTTGCATTGACTTGAGTGGAGACAGAATGTGGCTCATAATTAGTGGTCACGTGAGTTAATTACGGAAAACATGCAAAAATGGTATTGGAAACTAGCATCCAGTTCTCACTTACATGATTGATAGTGCCAGACTTTCTGAAAACAACATATCACATTATGACTGTTTGCAAAACTCTAGCATGAAACTCACTGCCTTTGATATCCAGTCAGATTTTCAGTAAGAAGAATGAAAGCAAATCTGCAGAGTTACTCTGAAAATAAAAGAGAACATAGGAATATACTTCATTGAAAAACTGGCAAATGTATTCAAAGTTAAAATTTTAAAAGAACCACACTGAAGAAGATGCTGTGTTCACATTAGTAAAATGTGGATGGTTTGCTGTCCCGGGTCATCATGTGTCATTTAAAATATGCTCCAGAGGTCTCTCCTGATTTAATTATGGCACTCTGAAGATGGAAAGCTCCATCTAAGTGCCAAGTGGTGGTGGTAGTGGTGGTGTTTTGCATTACAGGATCCAATGAAATCTCCCAGTTTGCAAATGTTGGAGTTGCTCTTGTTAGTCCTTAAATTTAATTTCAGACTGTTGAGAACTTTGACCAAATAGCATCAGAGAATCCACCTGCCCTCAAGAAAAGATTTCCAATATATGCTATCGATATATAATTAAATTGTTCAAAACCCATGTGGGCAAGAACTTTCAAAATAAATGGCTTCATTTCTCAAGTATTTGAGACCCTTTTCAGAGAGCATTTTCAGAAGTGACTAGTGATTTGTGAGTGCCCTTCTTGAGAAACCTGAATGGGATCTGATTTTCAAAAAGTGCTGTGGTTCCAGCCTGTGAAAATGAAGTCCCTTTAAGATGTCTCAAGTTGGACACCCAATATCATTAACAATTTCTGAAAATCTTAGCTTTGTTTCAATTAAAAATCTGTATGTGAACATTGACCAATATTCATAGGTGTTTACAGTTAGGGATGGACCCTCAACTGATATAAATTGGCATAACTCCAGTGACTTCAGTGGGAGTTGCACTGATTGACACTACCTGAGAATCAGTCCAAAGTTGTTCGAGGCTTAAAACAGTTGTGTTTGGCTCCTAAGAAGTGATACTGCACAACCCCCTTGTGTGCCTCACAGTTCTGACTCACTCTCTAGCTGGCTGGCCTGTAAGATTAATTGAACTACTGCCTCATAGTTCTGCCCATCTTTCCAATAATAACTTCAGTCAATCCACTGCACATTTACAGTTGTTTTCCTCCCCCAACCCAACCCCTCTCTCATCCATTTTTGCAGGAAGAAAAAAGACTTAGAGGCTCCAGAGAATGCTATTCCACCTTCTGAACCTCCATGTGTAGAGCAACCCGAGTTATTTTACTTCATTGTTTTCCTCTGGGTGCTGGTCTACTGCCTGTTGCTCCTTCCGCATCTTATTAGCAACAAACTTTGATCTCTGTGAGTGTGGGAATAATAAAAGACAATGGCTTGATTTTTTCATGTGTATGCATATAAATCGGTTCCTTCGGGTGAAGCACGGACAAATATAGGGCCTGATTTTAAAGCTGATACAAAGATTAGTCTTAACTTACTATTGTGCTATTTATAATGTTGTAGCACATTTTATATTGTGACATTGTGTAGATATATATATATATAGATAGATATATACAGATAGAGATATATGAAAATGGGATGATTTAATATACACAATTTTTGTACATTTGTGCCTTGCTTTATAAAATGCTAAATAAAATTGATAATTATTAGCAGAGACATAGATGATTTAGAGCTCCACTCTTCAAAAATGGTTCTTCAAAAATTGTTCCTCTGGCTACACTTATTTACCTAGGGTCATGTAGCTGTAAAAGGGGTAATGTGTGACTTCATATCAAAGCTTGGTCATCCACATGGGCAGGGCTTAAAATAAGCTTTTTCTGTATTTCCAGTGGAAATACTTTGGTAGAAGAAGCTTATCTTCCTCCATCAATTATTCTTCTATCGTGTGTTTTGTTTTCAGTTGAAAGGACTTTTCAAACACATGGGAGCAGATGCTGATCTCAGTTGCACCTATAACTTCATTGACTTCAGTGTAACTGAGGTCAGAATTTGGCCCATATTGTTACTGTGTCTTGGCAGAGGAATTGCAAATATAAATCTTGCTATATTTAATAAAAACCTAAAATATTACCAAAACAAGATACTCTATTGCACACACTTCTCCTGGGAATAATATGAGAGAACAAACTGTACATGACAGATGAATAGTCATGCATTATTGGAAGTCACTCAGAATCTGTGGTGATAAGCAAGGAATAAGAATCTGTATACAACAGAAAGAATTGCCCAAGTCTGGAATGAAGGAGAAGCTAATAAATTTCCATTAGTGAAATACAAGGAAACATTATTCTGAGCCTTGGTACAGGTGAAGTGATGATTATGAGAAGTTTGTCTTTTCTGCAAGTTTTCCTTTGAATTCAGATTTATTGCTGTCCTCTCATCTCATCTTTGAATATTGTACCCTTTATATTAGCAAATTGGCTGTGAAAAAAGAAAGATCAAGGTAGCTGCTTACCAGAAGAGATTTAAAGGAAGGAAAGGAGAGCCTGGTATAGAGACTTTGATAGAGGATACCTCAGGAAACATTGACATTTCTTCTTTTTATACACTACAGACAAAGAGGCCATCCTCTAAAATATCTTTCAAGGAGCATCTCTCTAAAATAAATCATTAATCATTCACTCCAAAGCAGATTTTTACAGAAGGAAAACATCAGTTTGGATCTTTTGCCTCTTCTGCTGATTTATCTACTTCCTTGTCCTTTACCATTCAGCTTCTGGATCAGCTGCATCAGTGAATTGAACTTATCAGATCATATGAAGACTCTGCCTTTGAAGACACCAAAAATAATAAGAAACCCAGCTTGTCACCTTCTGAGGTGAAGGTGCAACTCAAGAGGATTAAAAGCACTGAGATCAGTGGGGGAAGAAATGACTACTGGAGAAATAGATCCAGAAAAATGTCGGCAGCCTATATTTCTTCTCTCTGAAAATCTCGAGTACATATGAAGGGATTTCTATCACCAGACAAATAGCAAAAATCCTGGCTTGCATTTGCTCTTATTCTTTTGATCAAAAACAGCATAGAAATGGGATGTAAAAGTGTGAAGATATCAGTGATTTCTTTATAGCTTATACTGAGCTTTTAGCCAAAATGGGAATCAGGTATAAACTTGGGGTCTCCTACTTGGCAATAGCAATAACTTCTACCCATGGTATTTCTGGTGTAGTCATCTGCCACCACAGGCACATTTTGACTTCACAATGCTCTCTTGAGGACATGTAATGTTGCTGGTTTGATTTGAACATCCATACATCAGACCACAAAGTGCCTCATAAAAAAAAAAAAAAAAAAGGTGTTTCGTGGGCTTGCACTCACTTTGTTAGAATAAAAGGTATTTATAATAAGAGGCTGTATGTTTAAGATTCGCTTTCAGTACACTATTTTTAGTGCTCATCTTAAATAAAAACTCTTTGAGGACAGGACATATATATGTACTTCTTCATTTGCACATGCTTCGAAGTTGTTAAAGGCTTACTGTCTGCTGAGTATTTCCTTAGTTGCACACTGCACTAAATTATTGTATAGGTTCTTGATATTAGCTTGTTATTACCTCTTTCAGTAACACCTCATCTTGGAGGTGCAATTAGGATTAGAGGATAATGCTACATAGGATGATAGTTTAAACACTTGGGGTGAAATCCTGGCCCATTTAAGTCAATAAGAATATTGCCACTGATGTCACTGAAGCTAGGATTTCACCCTTGGGCTCTTTCCATCTCTCCATTATAAGGATCTTTTAGTCCTTTGCCAACATCAGACGAGAGTAGAGATGGGTCCAAGCCATAAATTTGAGAAGCCGATTCAGATCTGGACTTCACCCAAAGTTTGAGGGGAAGTAGGTCCAAGGTTTTGGTTCAGGCCTATCTCTAGAAGAGAGATGACAAAATTGAGAGAAGTCCCTGCATAACTGGGACTTCTCTGGAGGAACTCTGGGTGATCATGGATAAAGTCTTACTGCCTTTATTAAAAAAGGGGAAAAAAGTACCACAAACCAGACACGGAGCTGAGTACACTTTTTGTTGATTGGACAATTGGACGATAACTGATTTTTGTATTGTGACATTTACTTCATGCAGCTATCACTGAAGTCTGACGGGTTATTTAATAACTAGTGGCCAAAAGTCTGTGCTGTTGCACAGTTATGGCAACTGGGCCGAGTAATCCATCATCTGTGCAGTCTCCTTATACAACCAATCAAATTGTTGGATGCAAGTTGGCTGTAGTGTAAGGGCAGTGATTGGTTGAGTTACCTCTGATATCACAATGGACTAGGACTCTTGGCATGGCATAGATACATGCCTTACTGTAGCTGTAACCTGCACGGATGTAATTTGTGAAGTCAAAATGGCTGAAATAGATAGTAAGAGGCCATGAATTCCAGTGATGGTTGAACTTGGTGATAGTCTGAACAAGAAAAACTCATAGCCATGCTTGCATGTTTCCATTACTTGGCACTGACTCAAACATTTTAGGTTTCAGTGACACACACAATGACAATTCTGGAATCTTCATATTTATATAAATATCTTGTGTTGAACTAGTACCTTTTCTCCCAGAGGATCTTTTTGCAAAACATAATACAAGAATCACTGCACCCACTTCTGAAGTGCAGCCAACTCTGAGGTAGATCATAGCAGCTGTTTAACACACATAGTAACACTATACAGTAATTTGGGGCAAAAGACTTCACTTCTCTGTAACATTTGATTAACGCTACAGGGAAACTCCTTCTGTTCATGACAAATTCTTGAATAGATTATTTTATGCCCTTTCTGGTTCTTGCAAGACTCTTGAGCTTCAAGAGAAATCACTTGGAACTTGGATATAATCTTCTGTTTCCCAAATATTCAGAAAGCTGGCATTGTTATAACAAAGAAACCAAACATCCCTCCCCAAAAATCTGATTTCACCTGGTAGCCGTGTTAGTCAGTATCAGCAAAAACAACAAGGAGTCCTTGTGGCATCTTAGAGACTAATACATTTATTTGTGCATAAGCTTTCGTCCTTGCCAAGAAATACATGGCCACAAGGACAGCTATATTATTTTCCATTCCGCTCCACTGATTAATATCTACTCAAGCAACAGATCATGCAGATTAAACCTCATATAGTCTGCAGCTGTTGTCTTAAACATCATGCAGTTAATAACAGATCATTCAGATTAAACAATGCTACCAAATCTATTCCATGAACAGAGGTGGGGGTTGGGTTATGTCCCTTTGTGTTAAAAGGATGAGTACAGTTCTAGATGGACCAAGGATGTATTGAGCTGTTTTCACTGCTACAAAATTATTCAGCTGTTAAATAAGGTGACAGGGTAAAGAACAAAAGGTGATTCTTACTGGTGTGATTAACCTCTGATAAACTCCTAAGGGAATTCCTTATCTGACCGATCAGTCCTCATCCTCAAAGGAAATCTGTACAACACTTTTGAAAGATGAGCCTGGGAGCTTAAATTCATAACTTTTGCTAAACACTAAAAATCATGGTCTTAATAGGGACACTGGATTTATGGCTTATTATATATAACAATCTGTAACCCACTAACCCCACTTTTTGTCCTAAAACTACAGGGGTGTTAACGGGACAATTCAGCTTAAATGGTCCCCTACAGTATGTGCTAACTACTTATGCTAAACTAGCTGTTCAATCTTGTATTTAGCTGTGACACTGTTAGTACCTTTCCCGGACCTGAAGAAGAGCTCTGTGTAGCTGGAAAGCTTGTCTCTCTCTCCAACAGAAGTTGGTCAAATAAAAAATATGACCTCACCCACCTTAAGGAACACTCAGTCTATTAGAATACTCGGCACTGTACACAAATGCACCCATTTAAGCACTCAAGCCCTTAATTCCACATGCAGCATACTTAAAATGTACCAAGGCATTTTACCTGTAATTAGACGTTGTGTACACTATTGTTATGTTGCAACCTGGGAACCTGATCCTGAAGTCTTTACTTCGGAAAAACTCCCATGTAAGTTCATGAGAGTTTTGCCTAAAGAATGCAGGACTAGCCAGGGGTATCTGATGTTTTAATACCTGGTGGGCAACATCAGCAGCAATAGACTGTAGCCTGGCAGAAATGAGAGATTAAAAGTGGGTGATTAGAGCAGAGGACTGGGATTCTCCAATTCTGTTCCTTGCTGTGTAACATTGATCTAGTCGCTGAGCCAAAGTTGTTAATCTAAGTGTCTAATCTAAAATTAGACACACAAATCCATATTTAGGCACGTAACTAAGCCCTGATTCAGGGAAGCATTTAAGCATACGCTTAAACCTAGGCATGTACTTACTTAAGTGCCCTTCCTGAACAGGGATGTGTTCCTGAATTAGGGCCTCAAATTTTGACTCATGGGTGCCTAAATCCTTTTTGAAAATGATATGTAGGCCCCTAAATCAATTAGGCATTGTGACACTGAGTGCAGTAATGCCAAATTACCTTTAATAATCTGGGCCTATTTAAAAAAAGAGTATGATGTTTAAGGAGGAAATTTCATATAAATTATCTGGCAGATTCTTACTCCATTTTCAGCTGCAAAATTAGGCATATACATAATCAAACTGAAAATTAATGCAGCCCTTACCAAATAGATAATAAATTGTCAGCACAGTGGGTGTGATGCATACAAGTTTCATTTGTGTAGCCTTTAAAAATTCAGTCCCATTTTAAATACCATCAATATTTTTGATGGATTGAGCTCTAAAACTTATTTTAGTGGAATTTCTAGTGTAATTGAAGTGTCTACAGAATCTTATTGAAAGCTTAAAAGTTCAGCTAAGAAAATTGTTTTAAAGAGGAAATATTATTTTGTATCACAATGATTTATTTTATCTATATTTGAAAGCTGTAAAAACATTTTAAGAGTAGCTGTATAATTGTATGAATGTTATACTTATTAATCATTGTAAATCATGAGAAGATTAATATCAAATGAGCAATACAGTTTTTCATGCATAATTTACAGACATGACAAAATAACTGCAAAGATGAGTCAGGTGAGTCAATTAATAGTAGTCTTGAAAAATATGGTGAATGATCATAAAAAATCGTATATAATACAACCTTTAAAATAGATGCCTTACAGCTTTTGTTTTGTAGTAAAACTTGTTAAGGTTGCAAAATAGGCTAAGTGATGACCCACTTTTCTTCACTGCATCCTTAGCTTTTAAAAAAACTCATTTTGGGGGCTGAAATTTTCCATGCATTGCTCAAAACACTGCTCTCATCTAAAGAAATGTAAATCCAGAATAACTCTATTGATGTCAATACATTTATTCTGATTTTATACAGCTGTAACAGGTGTACAGTGCCCCATTGATTTCAGTGGGACTTCACGCAGGCGCAGGAGTTCACCTGCACTGATCCAATTGCAGGACCAGGACCTTAAAGAAATGGGGTCTTTCATAAGTGAGCACTTAGCAATGTAATCTAATAGTCGATTAATCTGTGCCAGTTTTAAGGATTTAGGGCTAAGTCCTGCCAAGGCATTGAGTGTGTCCTATGAGATCTAAGTGTCCTCAACTTCCATTGAAGTCAATAGGATGTATTGGCACGCAGCAGCTTGCAAGATCAGAACCTTATGGTGGCTTTAAATCAACTTAAGTACATACACCATAATGCACCTGCCACTTTAAGAGCTGGCTCACCTAGGTCCTTATTCATTTAATAATCCCATTCACTTCAGTGAGTCTCCTGATGTGAACAAGATGATTTATTTGCATGAATAAGAGTTGCAGGATCAGAACTTTAGTCTTTCAAGCAAGTTAATGGAGGCTTTTTACTTACACACACACACACACACACACACACAAATTAAATGCAAAAATGTGCAAATGCAATATTAAAAGTGCACAGTTAATATGGGTATCTAAAAGTCCACAAAATGCAGGAGTGAAGGTTCCTACAGTACTGATGCTATGTTGCTCACTTTCTATTCCTCATTTTCTTAAGGGCTAGATTGTGAGATAAGTATTTGGACTGAGGCTATATCTACAATACAAACACTACAGTGGCACAGTTGCAGCGCTGCAGCTACACCTTTGAGGTGTAGTAATGTAGTTGCTTCCTACATCATCGGAAGGGGTTTTTCCATCCATGTAGTTAGTCCACTTCTCTGAGAGGCGACAGAAAAATTCTGTCAACCTAGCTGTGTGTACACTGGGGATTAGGTCAACCTAAGTATGGTGCTCAGGGCGTGACATTGTTCATAGCTCTGAGTGACATAGCTACTAGGTTGTTCTAATATTTAAGTGTAGACCAGACCTGAGTGAGGGGCAGCACATGGGCATGTGACCTCCGGAGCAGCTCGGGGGGAGACTGTGATTTAGAGAGTATCACTCTCCCTCCCGGTTTCCCCTTCCCCAAGGAGGGAGTTAACTGTGCTGGATCCATACCTGGCACAGCTGTGCCACCAGGTACATTGTTTTAAATTGTTTTAAAGAGGAAATATTAAGAGGAGCAGAGCTGTAATTCCACCTACCCAATTCCACTTCCTCATTATTCTTTATTTGTTTTACCATATTGCCTAGAAGTCCGAGGCCGGGACCAGGACATAATTCAGCTAAGCATTATATAAACACAGAACAAAAAGCCCTTACCCTAAAGATCTGACAATCTGAGTCTCCCATTATGTCCCTGCACTGCCATGCGAGCTGGGCCGCAATCCGCCCATGTGTAGTATTTTATTGCATACATTTATGGGCAATGGGGACAGGTTAGCATTGCTGTAGGAACCTTACATTTTCCATTTCCTAATGTTGTTTATTTACTTTGCAATCTTTACACTACAGTAAAAAAGATATTTTTCAAGAAGCAATACTGTGTCCGTGATAATGCTACTTGGATGACATCTAACTTTTAATAGTTATAATCCTCCTGAGAATCCTGAGAAAAAATAAAAAAATAGTGCAACTCTTATTCTTATTGAATAAGAGTTGCACTATTTTTTTTTTTTTTTTTTTAACAGCGCAAAACTGCCAAAGCCGTACAGTGGAGGGGTGGATCTTTAGGTATTAATTTGAAATATGTGGGAAAGTATAATCAGAATGGGGATACCTTGCTTAATCCATATATATAATTTATTTAAACAGAACACGACAGTAAGACATGGGAGGGAAATGGAATCATGCTGCTTATTTTTAGGAACCTTGGATGATCCCTTTACTCTCAAGGGCTAAAGCCATATTCATTTCTTGAGTGACCATCAAAGCATTGTTCTTTCACTCTGAACTCTT
Source organism: Chelydra serpentina (assembly GCA_037349315.1). NCBI lineage: Eukaryota > Metazoa > Chordata > Testudines > Chelydridae > Chelydra > Chelydra serpentina. Next base: position 21,632,334 of record JBAIAC010000007.1, read on the forward strand.
TGTCACAAAAAGTGTCCTCCTTCTTCAGTAGAATTTCTGCTGCCCCTTTTCCAGGCAATAGTTATTGCTGGTAAAAGAAAATGAGAATTACACCTTATTTTCACACCCCGAAGGAAACACTAGGCTTACGTTAGCAATAGCTATCTCTGCTTACGGGACATGAAATCACCCCTTAAGCGGTGGTGGTTATATTTTTAACTTCTATATGAGAAGGAAATAAAATGGCACTAAGAGCCTGATTTGTGGTTTTACTGCTAGGGAATGGGAAACATTAATTTTACCTCATGAGAATACAAAAACATGCCCATTCAACAAGGACCAGATTCTGATAACCTTGCTCATGTTCTGTGGTACCTTACTCCACAAGTAGCCTCATTAGTTTTAGTGGGATTTCTTGTAAAGTCTTTGGGGCTGAACTCATTGTTTTGTGTTTGTACAGGGCCTAGCACAACGAGGTCCTGGTCCATGACTGAGGCTCCACGGTGCTATGGTAACAAATAAATAATAATGTCTGGTTAGGTACCCTCAAAACGATTAAGGGTGGAGAATCTCATCCCGATGACTAAATGCTGCCCATCATTAGAAATCAGTGATCCAATCTCTTCGCTTTTTTTAAAAAAAAACATGGAATAATGTATTACTTTTGTTTAGTCAAACCCTTCTGTTTTTAATTATAAGAATCAGACCATCTTCTTTCTTTTGTGATCTCATTATAATTGACTTAACTGGTGCTTCAGGTAGGCTAACACTTTCAGCTATCTTACTCTTACCTGTAAAATGCAGATGAATTTACTTTTGTTACTGTTTTCCAGTTTAAATTTTAATATATAAAGTGCTAGGTTGCTGAAGTAGTTAGAGGGACTTTTGTGCCAGGAGTAAACATCCATCAGCAAACTTAAATGAATGTACATTTATTTTTAATTAGCATTCCCTTTCTTTGGCTAATTGTCAAGGATGCTGGTTATTTAAATGAGTGTTTGCTCATCATCAAACCAAATATGTGCAAGTTGTTCAAATATATGGCCCTGATCATACTTTGCTGGAGATTCTCATAAATAAATTATCCAGTTTGTACTTGTGGAAAAGTCTTAACTATATCCCCTAATAACAAAGCTTATTTGCTGCTCTATGGAGCAGCATCACTGTGTCAAATGCTTTAATTTGGTAACACTAACGCAACCCCACTGATCTGATTGTTAGACCCCCATTGATTTGCTCCAGGGAGATAACTGAGGGCAGAACTTAGCCCTATTTGTTCTATAGACACACACACTTGCATTTTATTGAATAGCGAGGAGAATTTGAAAGTATAACTGGTACTGTATTAAGACCAGGTTTTAGAGTAGCAGCCATGTTAGTCTGTATCCGCAAAAAGAACAAGGAGTACTTGTGGCACCTTAGAGACTAACAAATTTATTCGTCTAAAAGGTGCCACAAGTACTCCTCGTTCTTTTTGGTATTAAGAAGGAAGTCTGTATTTAAAAGACAGTGAAGTTTATCTGTAAATACTTCTGAATATTTTCTTGATCAGTGCTCCACCCTGAATGTTTGCAATTATTGTTCAAAGCTGATTTTTGTGAAGGAAAAATTAAGAAAAATAAAATGTTGTGTGTATAGTTGATACAAATAGCAAAAAGAGGTTACTTTTGGAAACTTGCTCTGTAATCAGACGAGGATGCAAGAGTGAATAGCTTAATATTTTATTTTATAAAACCTCCAATTTTGAAATAAACTGACTGAATTTTCCGTATTTGTTCTCTGCATATTTTCCCATGCTGAGAAATTCTTTTGCTACATTTACTTTTTCAGGAGAAACCATTCTGTTTCCAATAATGTTATTTTCATGCTAAGAGACTGTATTTGCTTGTTATAAAGAAATTTTAAGAAACAGTTTGACAAGCAGAAAACTTACAGACAGCGATTGTTAGAAAACAGGAGCCTACTTTTCTCTCCCATTCACTTTTAAAAAGGAGCAGGGCTGGCCTTACCATGAGGCGAACTGAGTCGGTCGCCTCAGGTGCCAGACTGTGTCGAGGCGCCACTAGGACCCAGAATGTAGAAAATTGTGTCTGTGCTGGTGCATATGTATTCTCTCTGCTCTAGATGTACAGAGATGGTGGAGTGCTGTGCTGGAGGAAGGAGGGCACAAGAAACATAACAGGCAGGCAGGAGAAAAGGTGGGAGGGAATAACAGAAAGCAGCAGGAGCTGCAGGGAGAGAGAGGAGGAGGAGCCTCTTATGTACCTCTCTAGCACCCCCAGGAGCCTGGACTGATTAACACCAGCTTCTCAGGGAGCTTCCTGTTTCCTGCTGTTTCCCTGAACCCACTTGAGGAGAACAAGCAGTCAACTGAAGTAGTAGGAGCCAGTTAGGACCTTAAGATGCTGATATCTTCCTTCTCTCAAGCCCTGCTACCAGCCTGCTTATTTGTCCCCTTCAATTGAGTGTTGAGAGCCACTATATCTGGCACAGAACAGCAGTCATGAGTGAAAGAAGAAAACGCCCCTCTGGGGCAGCATTCAGAAAAAGAAAGAAAACAAAGGAAGCTTTTCTATCTAAGCAGGAAGGAGCTCTCTTGAGATACATAGACACAAATGTTCACGGTGAGCCTTCCGGCCCCAGTGAGGATGTGAGCGGTGAGGAAATACCTGATCTTCCAGTTAGAGTGCAAGTGACCTGGCAGCTACTGCAGCATCCATATCTCCATCTCAAATGGATGTAACCATGCACATTCCTGAAGAAAAGTGTAGATCAGAGAAGAGTGCGGTGGAGGCGCCATAAACAGCTGCTGCTGAGTTTAGTTCCTTAAGTCTAGATGATCCAGGACTGTGGACCCACTTGAGCAGTAGCCTGAGGGACTTCCTTGTACTGCATGGGCCACAGCAAGTAAAAAACGTCATGTTCCCCAAAGACAATGAAAATAGAAGTTTCCATCCAACACATTACTGGCGTGAAATCCCCAATGGTGACAAAGTGGAGAAGCCATGGCTTATGTACTCAAAAACCCAGAATGCTGCATACTGTTTTTGTTGCAAACTCTTCCAGTCTAATGTTCCAGCCACATTGGGTTCTACAGGAACAAAGGACTGGAAAAATGTGGCTAGAAATCTGGCATGCCATGCGAAGGCAGCAAATCACCGGAGAGCATTCCATAGGTGGAAAGAGCTTGTGATGAGACTAAGGTTAAAGGCCACCATAGATGATCAGCATCAAGAGAAGATTGCATCAGAGTCTCTTTACTGGCAAAATGTTCTGAAAAGACTCATTCCCATTGTGAGAATGCTCGTTACCCAAAACCTAGCACTGCGTGGCACTTAGGGTGACCAGACAGCAAGTGTGAAAAATCAGGACGGGGGCAGGGGGTAATAGGAGCCTATATAAGAAAAAGACCCAAAAATCGGGACTGTCCCTATAAAATCGGGACATCTGGTCACCCTAGTGGCACTTCAGATCAGCTGTATGTGCCAAACAATGGAAACTTCCTTAAAATTGTGGAGCTGATGGCTGAGTTTGATGCTGTACTCCAGGAGCATCTAAGAAGAGTCACCACCCAAGAAATGTACACACACCACTACCTTGGAAAAACAATTCAAAATGAGATCCTACAGTTACTGGCAACAAAACTCAAACAGAAGATTGCGGCAGATCTGAAGTTAGCAAGATATTACTCTGTTATTCTGGACTGCACACCTGACATCAGCCATACGGAACAAATGACTTTAATGGTGCGTTTTGTAACAACAAAACCTAGTGAAAATGTCCCTGCAATGGTGACTGTCAGAGACAGTCACCATTGACATTGATGCTACTACAGGAGCTGGTATGACAAATGTGCTTCTTAAAAAACTGGAAGATACGGGAATTGCGGTAGCTGACATGAGAGGTCAGGGCTATGATAATGGCGCCAACATGAGAGGAAAGAACAGAGGAGTGGAGACACGGATCCGAGAGTTAAACCCTCGAACTTTTTTTGTCCCATGCAGTTCTCATTCATTGAACTTGGTGGTCAGTGATGCAGCATCAGCTTCTAGTGAGGCTTCTGAATTTTTTAATATAATTCAAAACATCTATGTGTTTTTCTCTGCATCAACTCATTGATGGCAAATTTGGAAACAACATCTGGGAACATCCTCTCTGACACTGAAACCACTTAGTGCCACACGATGGGAAAGTCGAGTGAAGGCGATAGAGCCTATCAGACACCAAATTGGGAAGATAAATGATGCCATAGTTGCCATTATGGAGGATAATGCTATGACAGGAACTGTCCGTGGGAGAACAGTGGCAAAGGGAAATGGAATCACCAGAAACATACATAACTTCAAATTTCTGTGTGCCTTAGTGTTGTAGCATGACATACTGTTTGAAATAAATGTTGTAAGCAAGAGACTCCAAGGTGTTGACCTTGATATATTATATCTGGAGCAATGGAACAAGTGGACAAAGCAAAATCATACCTACAGTCTTACCGATGAGGGATTTCAAAATATTCTGAAGAGTGCACTGAAGTTGGCAGAGGAACTTCACACTGAAGCTATTTTCCCACCCATTCAAGAATACATTACGAAGACGACATTTTGATTATGAGGCATGGGATAATCCCATAAGAGACCCCAAACAACAATTCAAAGTTGAATTCTTTAACCAGGTGCTAGATTGTGCAATACAGTCAGTTGAAGAACGTTTCATGCAGCTCAAGGAACACAGCAGTATATTTGGGATGGTGTATGATATTCCAAAACTCCTCACTATACCTGAAGAAGACCTACACCAGCAATGCAGGGCACTAGAGACAGTGATGAGACATGATGACATGCGCGATATTGATGCGAGTGATTTAGGTGATGAACTGAAAGCCCTTTCAAGATACATTTCAGCAGGATCAACTCCAAAGGCTGTTCTGGAATATATGTGCACAAATAAGATGACCACCCTCTTTCCAAATGCTTTTGTTGCTCTGCGCATACTTCTAACACTTCCTGTAACAGTTGCTAGTGGAGAACGCAGCTTCTCCGAGCTGAAGTTAATAAAAACACATCTACGCTCCACAATGACACAGGAGAGGCTGGTCGGCCTTGCAAGCATCTCAATGGAGCATGAGCTGGCCCAGACTGTGGACCTTCCAGAAGCAGAAGCAGTTCAAATCTTTGCAACCAAGAAGGCATGGAAAGCACCACTTTGATTATTCAAACAGATAAAAATGCCAGTGTTTACTCTGCAGACAAGAAAACTTTCAAACGCCTGAACAGCAAATGTAACTTAAATGTTACTTAAAATTTTTGAACAAGGCATTTTAAGTTGTTCTCCTTTATTGCAGTAGGTAGCAGAGCAGTATCATGAGAGGAGTAGAACAGGAAGAAGGCAGAATTGAGACCTTACAAAGTTTTGGCCCAAGCGAGGAGGTATGGGGGTGTCATTTGAGCTCCCCACCTCGGGTGCCAAAATGTTGTGGGCCGGCCCTGAAAAGGAGTAGATGTTGAGTTTAGGAAGGTGAAGGTTTACCAACATGTAGAATCAGGTATATCAGGGGCAAGCCTTATGTAAGCTTCCAGAAATAATTTTGCTGGATTGTGCATTTGCAGAGGGGATAAATGTTAGCTTTAGAATAAGACTTACTGAGCTCCTTTTCACTTATGATTTTAAGCATTTGAACTGGTGGCTCGATAGGTAAATAGCTGATGCCTGGATCCATTTTACAGTGTTCCCCAGTCACTTCTCTTGCAGAACATCAGTGATGGGGAAGTAGCAGAAGCACAATGAAACACAGAGAACCAGGGCCTATATCTCTGTTCCCAAGAGCTTACAATCTAAAATGGACAAACTTAGACATGCACATAAACCAAGGAAGGTGGTAGGGAAGAGAGAACTGTGGGTTATCTTTCAATAAATGTGTGATAGACGGAATCAGAGCAGAAATGGGCTATCTATCTTGGGTACTTTAAATGACCCTTCTTACAGTAGAATCCACACACCTCACACTCTTTAATGTAGTTATCCTCCACAATACCCAGGGGCGGCTCTTACAATTCTGCCGCCCCAAGCAGGGGTGGCGGCGCCCCGCCCCTGACGCAGGCAGACGTAGCGGGGCCCCGCCCCCGACGCAGGCAGTCCCATTCCGGAGCGGCAAGGGGACAGCGGCAGACCTGCCGCCCCTTTGCCGCCGCGGCAGGCGAGACTGGGGCGGCAGTCCGAGTCCCACGGCGGGAATTCGGCGATGGGAAGAGCGGACCTGCCGCCGAATTGCCGCCGCGGGACTCGGACTGCCGCCCCCTTCTCACCTGCCGCCCCAAGCATCAGCTTGGCAAGCTGGTGCCTGGAGCCGGCCCTGACAATACCCCACTGAGGTAGGGAAGTACTTAACCATTGGACCATCCTTTTCCACCTAAATCCTGCAGGTAGTAAGTACCTCTAAGGATCTGTTATTAATACTGGCCCAATCCCGCTTCCAGTGGTGTAAATGCAAAACTTCCACTGACTTCAGCAGTGCAGGATCTGGTCCCTAGATATAATAAATGCTGAGAGCAATGGAACTCAGCCTGTGGTTTTTAATGGTACAGTGCATGAGGATAGAGTTAGGAACAAAACAAAAAACGTTGCAACATTTGTTGCAATATGTGGTCCTGATCCTGCAATTGAGACTGTTCAGGTGTAATGCCTGGTAGCCAAGGTGGACATCGGGCAGTCCAAAGCATCAGTCAAGTGTGCACGGGTGGTCAGGTTGCCAGGAGGTCAATCGGTATCAGAGGCAGTCTGGGGCAATGGCTGGCATTCTCACAAGAGTCTGTAGCCGGAAGATCCAATCCAAGGGGCTAGATCAGTTGGTTGGGGAGGTGAGGTTGGGTGAGGGAGCAAGTCAGGGTCAGGCAAGGCGATCTAGGCAGCAACCAGCCGGCAATGGTCGGTTGCTCAGATAGCTTCCATCCTCTTCCTGTTGGGGTCTTTAAATAGTCCAAGTACCTAATGAGAGTGCTGCTGGTCCATCCAATGGGGGGCCTGGGGTGTGGCTGCTGTGGGTCTGTAGGCCTTTAGCACTAAGGCTGTTGGTTGGGGTAGCATTTCAGTGCACTGTTGTGGTTCAGTGGCTAAGGATACTGCCTAAGTACTTAGCAGGCTTGGTGGGGTCCTGACATCAGGTGAATCTAACTGCAGAATTGAGGCCCAAACGTGTAGGGCCAAAGTTCTACAGGCCTTAGGAGTCATGTGTGAGTATGGAGTGCAGGATTTGAGTACTGAGAGTGTATGATTGGATGACTTGGAGTACTAGGAGCTGAAAGTAATGCCACATGTAATTGCTTGTACATTTGCAACAGTCTCAGACTTGACCAATGCCTCTGTCCTTAGATATTAATAACATGTATGTAGGTAATTTACAGGTAATCAAACCTTTCTTCTTGTAGCATTGCTATGGGTATTGACTTGCAAAGATAATCTTCAGGAGAGCTTATTACAATCATTTCTAAAATTCCTTCCTAGTGACTATATGCAGTCCTTGAGTGGGTAGTGCTGTTAGCCACCGATTATTTTTTCCTGCCTCAATATACATGCTACCTTTGAACACAATGTGAGAGTTGATCAAAGTGAAATATATAGCTCCATCTGTTGTAAATACTTTGAATTCAATATCTTTGTATTAATGTTTTATGGCTGGTCTGTGCACTTGTGGAATTTACTTTGCCATATGTACATTTAATAAGAAAATGATAATCTATCTACATTATTTGTCTGTCAGCCATCACTATATATTGCAGGTAAATCTTTCACTTTGCAGAGTAATAATTCTTATATACCCCTCATTGTCTAAGAATCTCAAGTGTATTACAGTTATTTAATAAAATTCCCCTACTACCTCCAGGAGATATATTTTTATACGTGTGTTACAGATGGCTAAAATGAGGCAAGAGAGATTAAATGACTTGTCCAAGGTTATACCACAAATCAGTGACAGAGCTGGAAGTAGAATCCCAGGGCCCAATCCTCAGGTGGTGTAAAATACCAGAGCTCCTTCGACTGACAGTTTGTACCAGTTGAGGATCTGGCCCCAAAGGTCTGACTACCAGTTTTCTGGTTTAATCACCAGAAAATAAAACCTTTCCCTTATATTTAATACTGTACCAAAGTTAACTGCATTTCCCTTGAAACTGACATGTTTTTGTAAGTGTTCCCATGTAAATCAGATCTCTTCATTAATAAATGTTATAAACTTGGAAGGAGAGGAATGGGCATAGTGATGATTTGTGGTGGTGTTAGTTGTGATCCAAGTTGTTTCCCAAAGCTGTCAGCATAAACTTTTTGCTCTAGTTTCTTTATCTCAAGAGATGTGTATTCATTTCAGGTTAAAACCATTGTTCTGTTTAATCATCAAAAACTATGCAGCTCATATGAAAAACATTGCTTCCTAGGAATAATTGTGTACTGACATTTCCTTTTGCCAATATTGTACTATGACAGTCACTGACACAAATAAATATTATATTTGATATGCAAAAGCAGGAGTGTCTAGATTGCTATTGGTTGTGTTTTCTTTCTTGACAAAATGAACAAGCAAGTTTCAGATCAACAAATACAAAAAAGTCTATAATATTTGTGGATACAGACTAACACGGCTGCTACTCTAAAACCTATAGCACCAATGAGTACGCTTTGTTTACCAGAGAGACAGATTAATTAATTAATTAATTAATTAAGATTTTTTTTTTTTTTTAGTGTTTAAGTCATTGGTGCAAATGTCATTCAACAGATACCATTTTATAGCACATGCCATTTTTATCAAAATTGTGTAACATGGGGTTCCAGATTTGCTTCTTGCTCTAAGTCAAAATGATGAGTTTTATAAGCCTGTGAGCATAACCAGGGATCTGTAAAGTCAAGCTGGGCTCTTTCCTTTTGAAATCATCACAAGTAAAGATGCTGCATGTCAAATTATAACCTCTGTTCTCTTGGGCAAACCCATTGCTTAACAGGAGTAAAAAGCAGCAAGCGTGTATTTTAGTCACTCAAAACAAAATGTATTGATTCTGAATAGACACATGGAGCAGATGCGTTGATTCAGAATGTGCTGTTTTAAAGGTAGAATCTTAATTTAAAGAAGTATAAAAAAAATGCCAAAGAAATCAGGAATATGCAGATTTCACTAGCACTTCACATGCTATGGCTGAATGCCCCCTAGTACATATCCAGGGGGTCAGGTAGCTAGCTTGAACTGCAGCCCACAGTCATTGTGGCCACACTGCTATTTTTAGTACACTAGGTTGAGTGGAGCTAATATATGTCTGTCACCCATGCTGGGAAGCACTCTTTCATCTGCTTTGTAGATATACCTCCTATGGCATGACTGGCTCTACCTCCTTCCTGATCTACCCAGCTTCCAACACCTTTCAGGCTGAGGTGACTTAGGCTACGTCTACAGTACCCGCCCTATTCGGCGGCTAGCTATCGATGTTCTGGGATCGATTTATCGCGTCTCGTCTAGATGCGATAAATCGATCCCAGAGCCACTCCCCGTCGACACCGGAACTCCAGCTCCGCGAGTGGAGGAAGCGCTGTCGACGAGGGAGCCTGCCTGCTGTGGTGTGGACCGGGGTAAGTACCTTTTGTAATCGATCTAAGATATTCGCATTCAGCTACATTATTCACGTAGATGAAGTTGCGTATCTTAGATCGACCTTCCCCGCCCCCCACCCCCCAGTGTGGACCAGCCCTTAGCCTTCTAGCTAGGTCACATACCTTTTCTGGGTCCCCAAAGTACAACATACACACAGAAACCTCCCCCCTCCTGGGCTCAGTCCTCAGCAGAATCTTCAGCCCTCCAGGGCTCTGCAGCACACCAAGAAACAAATACCTCTGCCCTGCCTCACCTCATGCAAGCCTAAATTGGTCATTGGCAGCTAAACAAGGCAATCCTCCTGGGCCAGGCCTAACTTCCCTCAGGGACGCTCTTATAGACAGCATTTTCCTCAATTTCTGGCCCCTGCCAGCCTTCTCTCCTGCAGTGACAGTCTGCTCCTCCTCCTTCCTAGCCGCCAACAGAGCTGGGCTCTCACCATTTAGCTTCTCTCTCGAAGCCTGGTACCTGCTTCAGGTGTCATGGGGGTGATTAGGCTCCTATCAGCCCATTAAACCGTTCCCGACTCATGTGGGGTTTGAACACCATGTCATTGAAGCATTACATTTACAGATGAGTAGCATGAGGCACAGACCACAAAAGCCCAGGGCTCATAAGATCTGCAAAGGAGCCTTAAGGAGTTAGATGCCCAAATATAACTGAAACTCCCCTGGGCTCCTTTGAAAGTCCCAGTCTAGGTTTTTAGAGTGGACTCTGTTTGGGTATTGTTTTGCCCTGTATCTTTTTATTTTTGCATCAATGGTAAATTTGAGGTGCAAATATCAGTACCTAGTCATAAGCATTTGTGCTTGTCATTTATTGCAGCTGCAGATATGCTAGTGCAAAATTATGAATTAGAAAAATGGCAGCCAGGCTGCAGTCCAGCTGAAAATTAGATCTTAATGACTTGAAAGAGTCACAGCAAGTCACGTTGCAAAAATGAGAATAGAAACGAAGTGTGCTGCTGCCCAGCAATTTGCTTCAACCATGGGGCCATATACTCCCTCCCAGATAACTATTAGCTTATTTCAAAGCATGTCAGTGAAACTGTATGTAGTATCAGTGTAGTAGCCGTGTTAGTCTGTGTCAGCAAAACGAAAATAAGAAAGAAAAACTTGTAGCACCTTAGAGACTAACAAATTTATTTCAGCATAAGCTTTCGTGGGTTAGAACCCACTTCATCGGATGCATGGAATGAAACATACAGTAGACAGATATTTATTTATTTATTTAGATATCTCTGACTGTATAAATATCTGTCTACTGTATGTTTCATTCCATGCATCCAATGAAGTGGGTTCTAACCCACGAAAGCTTATGCTGAAATAAATTTGTTAGTCTCTAAGGTGCTACAAGTTTTTCTTTCTTATTTTCGTTTTGTATGTAGTATGTATAGTAAAGTAACAAGACAACATTGTAGCTGGTCTCAACAGCAGAGAACAATAGAGGTCACCATTGACTTACAGTAAGAAATCACTTCAGGATCCATTTTAGAACACTGAGCAGATGCACAGAGCCAAAAAGCACGACCTATTTTCTCCTGGCACGATTTCAAAATGCAATCGCATGAACAAAGCCAAGTACTGGAACAGACTGAGTAAAATAATTTTAAAGGTTGTAATTTTGAGTATTCTAGCACAAATGTGAGAGATTTTTTTCCCCCTGACAGAATAAAAACAAAAACACAACTAAACAGTATGAATTTTGAAATGGAAAAAAAGAAATTTCTCTTTGCCTTACCTTTGTCACACAAAATAAGACATTAATGCTTCTAATAGCCAGGACACGGCAAAAGCGATAATTTAGTGTAGTACCATATTTTTGGTAGAGATTTTAATTAGTTGGAAATGTCTATTTCTCTTGCTCAATCCAATCAACCTGTTTTAATAATAATAATAGATAATAATAACAATAATATAACATATAATAAAAACACATTACAGGATGTCCAGGGAGTCAAAATGCCCTGCATGCTGTACTTGTTTAGTGTTCTGTATGTACAGGCTACATTACGTAGCCTGTTGTTAAAATCTTTGTAAGGAATTTGTGAAGAAATTATCTGAATTTACAGTCTGGGGATAAACATTTAAAATCAATTTTACTTACAAAGCAGATGACCTAAAATAATCAGTGTTTGCAAAACAGAAAAATAATCAGAATGATAAAAGAGGAAAAAATACAGCACAAGTGTGATCCTTACTGTATCATTACATCAAACGTTCCTGTGGCTGATTGAGGGAGCAGAGGTGTGGAAATGAAGGTAATTGCCCACAGTTATTTCTCTGAGTCCTTGGCTCAGATCTCAGATCAGGTATTTAGGTGCCTAACTCCTGTGAAATCAGTGAGCATTAGGTGCCTAAATACCCCTGAGAATCTGGGCCCTTGTGCTTATTTTCTATAAATAAGCTTTGTTTAGAACTCTAATTCCCCAACTTGCCCTTTAGTTGAACTTCCCCTAATCAGAAACAAATTGTTTCTTTAATAGTGGCCTGCAAAGGATTTTTAAGGATTGTTTTTTCTGCTACATTTTACTTCAGAAATTAAGAATGCCAATTTCTGCCAGTGCTCCAGACATAAGTGGAGGAATAGACCCATGTGTTGTGACAACTCCCACTGCATAGGACTGAACAGCTGTTCCTCTTTCCTAGGTTCTGTCAGAGGATATAATTATTCTTCTAACCATGAGAAGCAGAAGGATGCTCCTTGTATGCACTACAAATACCTAGTCATTTTGTTGTGTTTAATAATGGGGACAGTGTGCTCAATGTCAGGCAGGGGTTCACAGGTGATGAAATATTTTGCACCTCTATAGCACCTTTCATTTCGGGTTCTCAAAGCCCTTTACATATATTAAATAAGCTTTACAATGCCCCAGTTGGGCAGTAGAAAGCCCTCCACTAGGGCCACCTACATGGCCAAATGGAAGCGATTCACCTGCTGGATGGCAAATAAGGGGGTTTGTCCCGAGTGAGCCCCGTTGCAGATCATTCTAGACTACCTCCTGCACCTCAAGCATCCGGGCTTGTCGGTCTCATCTATCAAGGTCAATCTAACGGCCATCTCGGCCTTCCACCCACTGCTTGAAGGCAGGTCAGTTTTCTCTCAGGTTATCACAGCCAGATTCCTCAAGGGCCTGGAGCACCTCTACTTGCACGTCAGGGATCCTGTTCCTCCCTGGGACTTGAATCTGCTGTTGTCTCGGCTCACAGGTCCCCCCCCTTCCAGCCTTTGTCTTCCTGCTCTCTCCTTCTCCTCTCCTGGAAGGTTGCGTTCCTGATTACGGTCACGTCGGCCTGCCGGCTATCTGAGATTCAGGCGCTCACCTCTGAGCCGCCTTACATGGTCTTTTACAAGGACAAGGTCCAGTTCAGACCGTACCTTGCCTTCCTTCTTAAGGTGGTCTTTCTGTTTCATTCAAGCCAAGACATTTACTTACTGGTCTTCTTTCCAAAGCTGCGTAAGTTGGAGGAGGAGCGCAGGCTACTTGCCCTGGATGTCAGGAGGGCTCTGGCCTTCTACATTGGAAGGACCAAGCCATTCTGCAAGTTGATGCAATTATTCGTCGCTGTGGCCGACAGGATGAAAGGTCAACTTGTTTCTACTCAGAGGATTTCCTCCTGGATCACTGCCTGCATTCGCTTTTGCTATGATCAAGCAAAGGTGCCGGCCCCTGTGATTGTCACCTGCCCACTCTACCAGGGCACAGGCCTCTTCGGCAGCCTTTTTGGTCCAGGTGCCTATCCAGAACATCTGTAGGGTGGCCACCGGCTTGTTGGACCATACCTTCACATCCCACTATGCACTTACTCAGCAGGCCCGGGACGATGCTGGCTTCGATAAAGCAGTACTGCAAGCTGCCAAGCGGTGAACTCTGAGCCCACCTCCATAGATACTGCTTGTGAGTCACCTAGAATGGAACTGACATGAGCAAGCACTTGAAGAAGAAAACAACCGTTACCTACCTTTCATAACTGTTGTTCTTCGAGATGTGTTGCTCATGTCCATTCCATTACCCTCCCTCCTGCCCCTCTGTTGGAGTTGTTGGCAAGGAAGAACTGAGAGGGCGTAGGGCCGGCAGCACCTGATATACCTCGGCATGAGCGTGGCACTCTAGAGGGTGCCACAGCCGGCCCAATGGATACTGCTAAGGTAAAAATCTCTGACAACTCTGCATGCAGGCGCGCGCACACACCTAGAATGGAATTGACATAAGCAACACATCTTGAAGAACAACAGTTACGAAAGGTAGGTAACCGTTTTTTCCTATTTGTTTGCATAGTGCCTAGCACAATGAAGCCTCTATCCTGATTGTGGCCTATAGGTGCTACTGTAGTATGTTAATAATTTGAACCCATCAAGTTATACATATTGTTAATTCATGAATACCTGTGTTATTACAATTACAGTGGAGCACCCATAGGGACACACATCTCAAAGAACCTCAGATATTGCACAGGGTGAGTAACCTTCTCTTTCTTTCCCTCCCCAACTTTCCTCCTATTGTTTGTCACACTCACTTGTTGTGTCTGGTCTTAAATCAAATTGCAAGCACTTTGAAGCAGGGACATATCATCTAATGTGTTTGCACAGTGCCTAGCACCATGGGCCTGATCTTGATGGTGGCCTTGATCGTAAATGGGACCTTTGAGTGTGACAACAATACAAATGATTATAATTATTCTGAATCCTTCCCATGTCATTGAATGTCACACCGGGCACAAACAAGGCTCAGTCATTTCTGTCTATCCTGGACTGCATGTCCTTTGTGTTGTTAAGTCCCATATGTTTCCCCTCTCTGAGTATGTTGAAAGGAGGGATTCTTTTGGTCAGAGCCTTCTGCATGATCCTCCAGCTGCCCAAAGGCATGTCAGTTGTGGCAGTTGCTCTGGATTCATTCTTTACATATCTCAAATATTTTTTTTCTGGATAACTTTAGAGATAAGGGGTTGTTGAACTCTTTGAAGAATCTCAGCATTTGTCATAAATTAATTCCATGTAATAGTTTTCAAAGGCATTCAGACATCTGTCTGTACCTTTGGTAGATTTCCAGCTTTCATATCTATGAGAGTTAGAAATAACATTTGAGTTGAAGATTTGTAGTTTAGCCTTTAAGTTGTAGATTTTTTGATGACCAAAACTTATGTAAACCGTACCAGTTTGTGACATGATAGCCTTCTGGACATCCCCATTGGCTTTCATGTTACTGCCAAGATATGCAAATTAATATTAATAATTAATAAATTGATATTGCCCCATTCCTGCAGAGAGAAAAATAATATTTTTTGGCTATAGTTTACTGAACCTCCTGAATTTTACAGTGCAAAGATACATGCAGAGAACACAATATACAGCAGCATGCACATTATGCCATTGAAGGTGAATTGCAGTAGATGAGAAGTGAATTAAGGAATGAATAATTACTTCCGTGGACCCAGGGTTAAGGTAAGAATGAACTCTGGCAATGCTCAGGATGTGGGGAGAGGCAAACTTACAGATCAGCTGGCAGAAGTAGAATGATTGAGGTCAGATATACCTGTTAGATTTCTGACTTTATTAAAGTTCCAGAGTCAAAATTTAGTGTGTGCAAGTGCTGGCAAGTCTGTAAAATACCACACTGGCCTTAGAGGAAAATTTTGCTGCTGGCATCTAGGATGGAAATTGGACCAGAAAGAAGCACTTGTAACGGGGTGAGATCTATCAGCTGTTCCCAACTGACACAGTACATCCTGGTTCCATCTATCCACCCTGTCTCCTGCCTATCCGCCCCAGTCTGTGTATGGGAGGGAAGGGGGTAATGGCATGGAACCTCAGGCTTCCAAAATTCTTTCTACCTCTAGTTCCATTTACTGGGCCACCAACTGCCATGGAATCTTTGGGTTCCAACGTTCCACCCTGTCTGTTGAAGGATGATGCTTGCTATTCGAATGGCAGTACAGGTGAAAAGCACATGACCCCATGCATGCACTGCATTACACATGCAGTCTGTCTGCACTCACCACCCCCAGCAGTGAGAGTACAGCTGTGGTGAAGGCCGACTCTTCAGGCTCCAACTGTGTTGCACATACAATGGACTCCCAAAGCTGCGATTCTTCAATTGGACGCTGCTACACCGCAGCAACTCATGCAGCTCACCAAGGCTACAGGAGACCGTAGGAAAGGGCTGCTATTATCCAAATGCTGACCAAGCCCAGGTAAATCTTTTCTGGGACTATCACTAGGACAGGGGTAGTCAACAGGGAGCCTATGGGCCAGCAGATGCTTTTGAACAGAGCCCAAACTCTTTTTACCTAGTTACTTATTATTTTCTCTGGACCTTGACAAAGAATGTAGACCTTGACAAAAAATAATTGACTACCCCTGCACTAGGACATCATTGTGTTAGTGTGACGACCCCCCTCCACCAGAAGCGTTGGAACTAGGGATGCAGGGGGTGCTGCAGCACCCCTTGGCTTGAAGTGGTTTCCATCATATACAGGATTTACAGTTTGGTTCAATGGCTCTCTGCACCCTCCCCTTATACAAATTGTGCCAGTACCCCATCCCCACCCAAGGTGATAGAAGGGACATCTCTGTGATGAGATACTCCTATCTCATTGACTGCCCAGGGAAGTGAGAGGAGGCATCTATGTGGGGTATCTCCCCTCCCGCACGGGGAGGTAGGGATGCTAGTTTTACTTGGACTTATTCCTGGACGTTTAATTGCATGATCTAAGCTTTAATTAAAAATCAATCTTTCAATTCTTGGACTCCAGGACAGTCCTGGAGGGTTGGCAACCCAGGCGGAAGGGGGCAGCTATGCGGGGTAACACCCCCTCCCGCTTATGCGGGGAGGTGGGAGGAAGCCTTTGCGTGTGATGCCATCTCGCGCCACGCAGAGTTCATCAGGGAATTGAGGGAGAGAAGGAACGCACGTGAGTCCGCAGAAGACTCCAGCCGTCCCAAGCGTTTGCTGTCTCCTGTCACCTAATTGGCCTTCCTCTGAACCTTTGATCTCTCACCTCCCTTTTTACTCCAATCGCCTCACGCCTCTCATGGACTGGGGAGGCGGAGGGTGTGAGCTGGGGGGGATGGAATTCTCAGAGCACGAGTACGCTGCCTGCGTTGGGTGGGCCTATTGTTGTGGGCGGAGGGCTCGGGGCGGTGCTCTATTTGCGTAGGGCCGGCCTCGCAGGGGGAAGGGAGGGCAGGAGGCTGTCCCGGGCCCAGGTGAATGGAGGAACCTGACAGCTGGGGGGAGTGAGGAGGCGGCGGCGGGGAAATGGCGGCGGCGGGAGCAGCACAATGAGACGCGGCCTGTAGCGGGGAAGCTCTGGGCTGGGTCCAGTCTGGTAGGTAGGAGGCGGCGGCCCTGGCATATCCCCTCGCCGACGGCTTCATGGCGGGCTCGGGGACCCAGCACCGGGGATGGGCAGCTTCTGCCGGGCGAGTGGCCACCGCCCGCTCCGGGCATGTGCGCGGCTCAGCCCCCTTCCCCAGCCCTTGGCGGCTGGCCGAGCCTCCCTTCTCTCCCGCCGGCTGCAACGCAGGGTCCACCTGCGGGAGCCGCGCAGGGCCCCCGGCACAGCCCAACCGCCTGGCTCTGCCTCCCCCGGGCCCAGCCATGCCCCTTGCCGCCGTGGCCCCGGCTCAGTGGAGCCCAGGGCGAAGAGTCTCTGACGGGGGCCTGCGCCCCAGCCCTTCTCGCTGGCTTTGTCTTCTCTCGCCCCAAGGCCAGCAGCAGTTGGGGCCTGCTGAGGCGTGTGCGCGAGGCTCCTGGGCCCCGTCCCGGCCACCGCTGCCCCCTCAGACGACAGCCCGGTGGCTCCCGGGGGCTACTTCCCCACCGCTACTCAGGGGCCGTCTGCTAAAGGGGCCCGTGTTCTGGGTATGGGTTGCGGGCGGAGGAGAGGAGTAGTTATAACTTAAAACGCCCCAGGAGTAATATTTTAAAGATCTTTATGATCTCTCTCTTCCTTCGCCACCTCCCCCAGTTGACACGAAGGGGGTCCTGCATGCTGTAAATCTACAGTGATAAAATGAAAAGATCCTCTTCCAAAACCTGTATGTAAAATATTACAAAGTGAAAGTAGTGCCATTGAAGCATTTAGATATTCAAGTGCCACATGCTATAAGAAAGCTCTACAATAGAAAAAATAAAAAAGTGGGTCATGTATTGATACAACTTGAAACAAACGTAGGCACTTCTTTGTGTATTGGTTTACTTCCAGAGGTAACAGGCCTTCTTTGGTAGAAGATATCTTGTTCATTAGGTTAATTTTGATAATTAAAAACTTACTTAGAAGATCTTTTGCACTTAATATCAGTTGTGGGTGTTCAGTTTTTTTAACATTAAGTTTAAGACCAGTGACGATGCATTCCACTAGTGGGTGAGAAAGATCCTGCCAATTTAGTTTACAAATCTAGGAACCTCTTCTCCCCCTCACTCTCCCCCCCCCCCCCCCCCCCCCAGGTGAAAAAACCTTGACCTATATCTTTAGTTAACTAGTCAGTATATGTTTAGTAATGGTCATCCTCCTGCTCCTGAACTGTTGTCCAGTGTCTTGTCTTTCTCCTTTAGATTGTAAGTTCATTGGGACAATGAACATGTCTTTTATATTTGTGAAGTGCTGTGTACAGAAGCAGAATTACATACATATTTTTAACCGGGTCTTGTTTGATGGTTTGATATAGGCACATATGGGAATTGAGTATAACTTAAAATACTTTTCTAAAGGGAAGGACCTTCTACACTGGATCACATCTAGTGGGGTCACAATCTGTAGTACAGGTCTGTCGCGTCTTACGCAGGGGTTACGTTCTGCGCTGAGCGCGTAAAGCGAAAACCGCGTATAGCCGTTAAAAACCCTTATATCGCCCATAAAGAAGTTTTGTGTATACAACCCTGTACAGTACTATATATACTATACAGAAATGTACATTACAGTATATAATAAAGAGTATATACTCAAAATATAATTTTACAGTACTTTATTTTTAATAACATAACAGGCAGATGGAAGAAAGAAAGAATAAAAAATCAAAACAGACTGTACAGTACTGTAAACTTGAACAGTTACCAGTCACCCTGGATATTCTTGCTACTGTACACACTCCAATGTACACACTCCAATGATTAGTCTTCCTCTTACAACACTATTAGGAGGTCATCATGGCTTGATGTCGATCTACGACATGATGGGCCAGGCTCGGGTGACAGAGAGCAAGTCATAGATGAAGTGGTTGGCTCTGGTTCAGCTCGAGAAGTTGCTGCTAGTTGTTTTTTCTTGAAAAACATGGTGATTGGCAACTGTCGCTGTTCTCTCTTGAGCTCCTCAAACATTTCTAGCTACGGTCTCAAATCACCCATAATACTACGTGTGATTTTGAGGCTTCGTTCCATAGAGGGATCATAGTCAGAAATTAAATCATTCAAGTGTTTCGCTGCTTGGAACACTTCAGAAAATGTATGAAGAGTCCAAGTTGCTGGTTCTTCCTGTTCGTCGTCATCATCTTCGTCTTCTGTAGACGATTTTATCAGTTCCTCTAACTCTTCGTTAGTCAATGTTTTTCTATGGCCCTCAATTAATTCCTCAATTTCTTCCTCGAGGATGTCGACGAAGCCATCACCACCCACTTGCCTGGCCACCTGAACAATGCATTCCACTTCTTTGTCAATGGCCGGGAAACCCTTAAAATCATTCACACAGTCTTTCCATAGGTTTTGCCAACATGCATTGACTGTTTCAGGCTTGATTGCATCCATTGCCTGTTTAATATAAGTGATGCAATCAGCAGTGTTGAAGGACTTCCAACACTCCATCACGTTAACATTGGGATCAGCATCCATAGTGGTAAGGATCCATGAGAATGTAAGCCTCGTGTACGTGGCCTTGAAACAGCTAATGACACCTTGGTCGAGAGGTTGGAGGATGGAGGTGGTTTTGGGGGGGAGAAAGGCGACTTCAACGTCGTCATGCGCAAACCGGAGTGCATCAGGGTGGCCAGGAGCATTGTCTACGAGCAGCAACACTTTAAAGTCAAGTCCTTTCTCTTCAAGGTACTGCTTGACCTCCAGAATGAAACACTTGTGGAACCAATCCAGAAATGTTGCTGCCATCACCCAAGCCTTCTTATCTGATTGCCAGAACACAGGCAGGAGATTTTTGTTCTTGCCTTTTAGGGCGCGGGGATTTGCAGACCTGTAGAGCAAGCCCGGCTTTATTAAATGCCCAGCCGCATTGCCACAAAGCAACACAGTCACACGGTCTTTAGCTGCTTTGAAGCCAGGGGCTTGTCGTTCTGATTTCGAAATGTAAGTGCGGGTGGGCATTTTTTTCCAGAAGAACCCAGTCTCGTCAGCATTAAAAACTTGTTCTGGAAGATAGCCCCTTTCCTCTATGATTTCCTTTAATTGTTCAGGGTAGGCTTTTGCTGCCTCCTCATTGGCAGATGCAACTTCACCAGTATTCTGCACGTTACTGAGGTTGAAGCGGTTCCTAAAACTGTTAAGCCAACCTTGGCTGGCTTTGAATTCCTTCTTGTCAGAAGGCTGTCCCTCTTTGGTGGGAGGTTTGAATATCGCATAGATGCTAAGAGCCTTTTCTTGCAACATGGTGCCATTGATAGGCACATGTTTACGGTTCATGTCTTCCCGCCATAAGTTTAATGCCTTTTCAGTCTTCACTAAAGCCTTGTCACGCACTTGGCTTGTCACCTTAGCAGTTCTTGGAGCACTTGATGCCACGGCTTCACAAATTTCTGTCTCTCTAATCTTGATGGCACGGATGCTAGATTCATTGTGGCCGTATTTACGTGCCACACTGGCAACTGACATACCACCTTTCAATAAGTCCAACACATCCAGTTTTTCCTCCAGCGTTGGAACAGATCGCTGTTTCTTTGGTGGAGCACCAGATGAAGTAGCTGGCTTGCGTTTAGGGGCCATGTTGCACTCAGCGCGGCAAGATGCACACAGAATGAGAGGCACAGGGGGACTAAGTATGCATTGGGAACAGCAGATTCGCGTCTCACGCTCACTCCGGGGCATACGCTGCTGGAATCGGCCGCACTACAGGCGGCCGAGTGAACTTTTTTTTTTAAACCGCGAACCGCGCAAAGCCGAAATCGCGCAAGTTAAATGCGCGTAAGACGCGACAGACCTGTACTTAATGAAAAATATGAAAATGCTCCTATTTAGTCCTAAGCAGCTCACCCAGTAAATAGTTGTGATTTTTCTCCTGTTCCTTCACTTTTAATTCATAGAGATAATGGTGCTCAAAACTATTAGATTGCACTAGTGAGAGATTTCCCATTCAAATATTCTGTAGCCTAGGAAAAAGTCCAGTGATGATACATTTCAGGCACTGAAATTTTGTATCCATATTTCTGCTCACTTCATAGCCTTTATTATTGAGCAAGGCCTTATATCCTGCTCAAGAGGTCTGTAAAATATTCCTTCCCATTTTACAGATAGCTAAATTGAGGTCATTTCCGGCAGAGCTGGGGGTAGACCACGAGCCTTACCAATTCATCTACACTGTCTTTCATTATGTGTTTATCAAATCAATGTTTCTATCTCTCACTAAATGCCATGCTAACCACTGGAGAAAGTAAATCAGGAATGTTTGTTTATTCTTTTTCTTAGTATAAGAACAGTAGGACAATCGGTGAAACCGAGAGATGGAAAATTAAAAATGATAAATGGAAATACTTTTTCACACAATGTGCAATTGATTAGCCTGTAGATCTAACTGCATGATATAGTTGAGAGCAAGCGCTTAAGATGATTAAAAAAAATTATACAGCTATATGGATAACTAGTTATTGTAAATATGAAGAGTATAGGCAAGAGTTTTGGGAGGGATATAAACCCTCATGCATAATCTAATCTCTAACTATTGGGAATAATTACCTATTGCAAGGTTGTTTTCTTGGTCTTTTTTTTTTGTACCTTCATCTGAAGCATCTGGTACTGCACATTTACTTCCCTGCACATTTATATCTGCCTCTGGACATTTCCACTGCTTGCATCCGAAGAAGTGGGTATTGACCCACGAAAGCTTATGCTTCAACACCTCTGTTAGTCAATAAGGTGTCACAGGACCCTTTGTCGCTTCTGCAGATCCAGACTAACACGGCTACCCCTCTGATACATCTGGTACTGGCCACTGTTAGTGACAGAACACTAGAATAGATGGACCACTGGTCTGATCTAGTATAATGGTTCCTTTATTTCACTCCTGGAACCAAAGGTTCATGATCTCCAATATTCTGCTGTTATCTGGCAAATAGTGTGTGACCTATTGATGATGTATCCCATCTCCTTCTGGTGCTTAGTTCATGTAGAGCAGAGTCGCTCAACCTTTTCAGATTGCCACCCCTTTTTTGAAGTCAAAAATATTCACAATCCTCTTACATAAAATAAGAGTAAAAAATGTAAGTGCATCAATTTTAACAAACCTATTTAATTTGTGTTCCTCTTTCAATAGGATGAAAGAGAACACTTGAGCTTGAAGGGTAAGGGTACGTGGGAGTGGGAAAATGACATTTTCTTTGGTTTAGATTGTAATAAAATTTCTAACACTTTGTAACTCCCCTAGGAGTCATGACAAACTGGATGAGAAATGCTGACATGGGGTAGAGTTACTACTTCAGCTCAAATAGCAGAGGTTCGTGGTGGGAATCTGAAGGTCTAGTATTCAAAGGTGCTGATGACCTATGTGAGGAGAGCCTTATGGTTGCACATGATGAAATTTCTAGTTTCAGTTTTCTGTTTAAAAGATGGTTAGTTTACACAATGTAAAAATGTTTTTGTTGTTGTTCATTTATAGAGCAGCACACTAGAAAACTCAGGTGTTCCACAGTTTGGTCAGTTGTCACACATTTTCAGGTTTGAAGGGTTAGCAGTATGCCCAGGATCATCTCTTTCTGCTTTTGCTCTTTACTACAGACTGCATCAGCTTAGTGAAACTGATCTGATTTCGTAAGGGTATGTCTACGCTACAAAATTATGTCCACTTAAGTTATGTCAGCGTACAGCCACTGCAGTAATTATATAGTTTTTGCATGTCCACACTACACTCCTTGTGCTTGCAGTGCACATCCTTCCCAGGAGTGCTTGCACTGATTTAACTGTCATTGTGGGGCATTGTGAGACGGCTTATGAAAGGCAGCAAGAGTTGATGTAAGCAACGCAGTGTCTGCACTGACTCTGCATTGACCTAACTATGATGACCTAAACACTACGCCCCTCACAGAAGTGGAGTTAAGTTGGCATAGTGTGCAAGTTACATTGGCAGGAGCAACATTTTAGTGTAGATGCTTACTGAGTTAGATCGACATAAGCTGCTAAATTTCATATTGCTGATACTCTTGGGGTAGAGGAGCTGTAACGTAAGCCTCAAGAAGGTTGCTTTCATCGATGCACCTGCTTATGTGCAGGAACAGCAGCAACAGCAAACTTGTCTTTTTGCTAGTGGGCAGGAAAGAGGCAGAAAAATAGTAATCTCTTAGGTTGTCTGCAACAATCTTGTTGTCTGGAGACTAGATTGTGTTGCTTTCTTCCAAC
Source organism: Chelydra serpentina (assembly GCA_037349315.1). Taxonomy (NCBI): domain Eukaryota; kingdom Metazoa; phylum Chordata; order Testudines; family Chelydridae; genus Chelydra; species Chelydra serpentina. Next base: position 21,655,481 of record JBAIAC010000007.1, read on the forward strand.
TCATACTGACTCAGTGTGTCCTTGGCCAATTCACTTAATTTCTCTGCACTTCTGTTTCTCATATGTAATACGGGAATAATTGTTACCTCACGATATAGGGATAGAGGAGCATTGTTAAAGATGTGACCATAACATATTCTCGTGTGTGTGGTTTTTTTGTTTGTTTGTTTTTTTAAGTGTAAACTCCATTATAAACTTTTCTGGGCTTGATTTTGTTTTGAGAAAACCACAACATTCGCTTAAGGGTTAACATCCCTTAGTTTTTAAAATATCTGTCAATTACTAAGTTCAGAGCCATTATGATTTTGTGGATAGTCTGCTGACCTGAGACTATCACTAGCTCTGTCACTGAACTGTGGTGTGACCTTGGGAAAGTTACTTAGCATCTGTGCACCTATTTTTCCTTCTTTCCTTTGTATATCCTTTCAGTTTATATTGTTAGCTCTTTGGAGCAGGGATTGTCTTTACTCTGATTGTACGTTGTCTAGATGATGATGCCTGTAGATATAAATGTAGTACAAATTAGTAGTAAAACATGCTGCCTGGGAATTTTCTTAGGCAACAGGTCCTTAAAAATGTTTGTTTGAGATTTGTGTGTGACGTGTAGTTTAAAAGTATGATCACTAATAGAGGATGCTTGGTGTGGGTTTTTTTAAAATTTATGGCGATAGCAACAAGTGTGGTTAGGTCCTTTAGCTTTGTTTTGATTTGAGACTATGTATCCATTGTGCTGGTCCACCACCCAGCCAGGTTGCACAGTTTGTAAGCTGGCGAGTCTAGCTGACCTCACTAGGTGTCATTGATAGATTTTCTTTTCCCTGTTAGAACAATTAAGAAAAAATAAAGTGTTTTACAGGGAGTTGAATCTTAGTGACCTTTTTAATAAGTAAACTTGAATAATAGGTCTGGCACATCTCTCACAAACATCATATCATTTCTGATATATATATTAAAGTCTTTGGAAAATATCCTCGATGAATAAGTAGATCTTTTAGTTGCTGTTATGCAGTCTACTACCACGTTGTCTGGATAATCTCCAAGATTTTAAAAACAATGGCGCTATTTGAGTTACGTACATGGATGCAAGAGAGAGACGCAAAGATTCCCTACAGAGGATTTTTTTAAAAAGTGCCTTCTACCACTTTTACTGTTTTATACTGTGTAAAGAGGGCCTGAAAAGTTCTTTCTTCTAATTTTTTTCCTTTTTAGAATCTGGATTACTAAAATTGGTCCTGGAGTATTTCTTGGTTGTCTCAGAGCAGGTGTATTGTGAGCTGTCTTGCACCTTAATTGAAGTGGTGGGGTGTACAATTTTTGGCTAGGACTTCCTTTCTTCAGAATGTTCATTATTGACTAGAGTTAAACAGGTGTTAACAAAACCACATTATTTTTAAGTCTTTCTAAAAATTCCTTCCCTTTTCAGTTGCTCAGTTTTCACTCTCGCAATTCATATTTTATAATATCATTCGTTCCAGTCACCATAGGCTTCCAGATTGGGCAACCTGAATTTTCTGTTTAAGACAAAAACATCTTTCAGATTTTATAAATGGTGGAGAAGCAAAAAAGCACAATGAACTTTGCAGGTTACCTTCAAAGCGCTTAAATTTTAGTTGATGGAGGTCTCCCTAATCTACTCTTCACAGGAATCAAGTGCAGTTCACCCTTTGAAAGTTAAAATATATTAACAGCAAGTCATAATCTTAAATTTGGATCAATTCAATTCATAAGGCTGGATCAAGGTATTTTAAATCATAGGATTATGCTTTGAATAGATAACTACAGGTGAGTCTCATCTTACGTGCATTTAACATGTGCGCGTTCAGCTTTGCGCGGTCGGCAAAAACAAAAACCCAAAAAAGAGAAAAATAACAATTTAAATACTTTACCTGTAGTGCGGGCGATTCTGTCCGCAATTACACTCAATGTAATGATGACTATACGCGATTTTCACTTTACGCGCTGACTGTGGAACGTAACCCCAGCGTAAGATGAGACTCGCCTGTAGATTTTATTAGACAGAATTGAAAGTGGTTGGGAAACCATCAGAAGATGCTCAGTATGGTGGAATTTCTCTTGAACAATGGTAACTAGAGCATTTAATCAGGAATTTTCCTACTGGGATCTTTTGGGGAAAAAGCTTGAGCTGTAACAGATGACAAAATTTTGGAGGAGCAGGTGGGTTTTTATTTTTTTTATTTGGGGGGCGGGTGGGGATTATAGGCACTCTAGGCCTGCACTTTACCTTGAAGTAGTTCATTGGAAGGAACTGGAAGAATGCCAAAACAGTTTACGAGTGTCATGGGTCTTGGAAAGACATGCGATCAAGTCCCAAGAGACAAGTAATTTTCCCTGTGCTTACTTAACATAGTTAGTGCTTTACTTGTATAGGACCCGAGACGTGAAACCTGTGTCTTGGTTAATAGTGAGTGCTCTGGCAAAACTGCAGTCTGTTCAGGGCTGCATTTTATTTATGCAGTATGGAGTTCCAGTAAGGAAAGTCCTGGTTTCAGTAATACTGTTTACAGACAGACAGTCTGATTGCCTTTATCTCAGTGGATAAGGGCCTATAAGGAATTACTGGAAAGCATTTAGTGTATGTTGTGGCTGGGATGAGGAGCAGGTGTTCTTTTCTGGCAGGGTTTCAAGCAATATGCCTGTAACTATTTTAAAAATGGAAGTTGATTGCCAAGAATATTGATAATTTCTAAAAATTTCCATCAGTCCATTCTATCCCTGCTGCCCACCACCTCTGATCTTCTCTCCTACGAAACTCAATCACACTCTCCCTGAATAATCAATAAGGGGCTTGCTTCTGGAACTCTACGTTTATTGCTATTCGAGCAAGACCATTAACACAAGACAGCAGGAGAGAAGATAAGTTAGTGTGGGTTTCTCAGCAACAGTCAAAAGCTTGTTATCCAAATCTCTCATTCATGCTAAATAACTTCACGTTCCATGATATATAAAATACCCTTTCCTTTATTCAACTAATTCTATATCCCACACTCCTCCTTTTCTCTCACTTTCCATTTAGATCAGGGGTGGCCAACCTGAGCCAGATAAGGGACCAGAATTTAGCAATGTACATTGCCAAAGAGCCACAGTAACACGTCAGCAGCCCCCGATCTGCTCTCCCACTCCGCTCCCAGTGTCTCCTGCACACTGGCAGTCCCGTAGATCAGCACCTCCCCTTCCCTCCTGATCAGCTGTTTCATGGCGTGCAGGAGGCTCTGGGGGGGAGGAGGGAGAGGGGAGAAGTGAGGGCATGGCAGGCTCAGGGGAGGGGGCAGTAAAGGGTGGAGTGGGGGCAGGACCTGTGGCAGGGCCAGGGGCTGAGCAGTGAGCACCCCCCCCAGCACATTGGAAAGTTGACACCTATAGCTCCAGGCCTGGAATTGGTGCCTATACAAGGAGCCGCATGTGGCTCTGGAGCCACAGGTTGGCCACCCCTGATTTAGATACTTAGTTTGTTTTTTGTAAAGAGAGATGCTTGACTAGGATAGCTGGTGCAGTCCTCTTGAGCTGCTTATGTCACAAAAATTGGCTAGGTAAAGCCATGATTTGGACCAAAGTAAGTGTTCTGAAGACTTTGTCTAATATGACATCTGGGAAAAAGAAACTAGATTGAACAAACTTGTGTGTTTGAATATCTAATGAAAGATTTCAGCAGCTTCATAAGCAAAGAGCTAGCTACTGTAACATCTAATAACAAAGGGTACATTTGAAAAGAAGCTGAACTCCCACATCTAAGCTTTTGGTTACTCAAAGCAAGTCTGGAAAGGAGTAGGAACAGAGCAGGGTGGATAAAAATGATTTAAAAAAACATTTTAAAATGTAGATGATGTTGCTAGTGTTTACAGTTTTCACTTTGAAGTCTTAAATTGCTAAAGTTGATATTTTGTACTTGTTTCTCTAGTTTCCTAATTGTAAAATCTAAAATTATGCTAACATATAAATTTTTTTCTAAGATGTTTCTCATTTAACATGATAATCTATGGAAAGACTAATATCTCATTAATATCCTGACCATGAGAACAACACAAAATTGATTAGCAAATAGCCTGCACTATATTTACCGGTTATCTTCTGACACACTGAATTTGCACAAACCAAGAAACTGAACAGCTTCAACCTGGCTGTACTCCTCTACCAGGCTTTATCATTTTAAATTAATAGGACTTGTGCTCCAACGTCACGTAGGTGCTTTTGACAGTGTCAGCCTTAGGTGCCTAAGTATGGGCATTGGGACCTAATTTTAGACTTCAGTGTTTGAAAATTTTGGCCTGTGTACAAAAAAGTTTACAGTAACTTTGTTAGTGTACTGAAAATCTAAATAACTTTTCATTATTAATGCTGCAGCAGTTTTGTTTTGAAATGACAAAGATTTTGTGTCACTAATAAATTTTGAATACAAATATAGGTTTAGTGCCTGATGCACGTAGCATGCTTATCTTTAAGCATATGAGTAGTCCCATTGAAGTCCATGGCACTAGTCATGTGAGTTAAGCTATGTACTTGCTTCTGGCCTGGTCTACACTACAAATGTAGACTTAGGTTGACATAAGCCACGTTATTTAATAATGTGTATGTCTACACTACCGAGTCCCTTCTGCCGACCTAAGTGGCCTGTAAAGTCAACTTCTGTACTCCACCTCTGCGAGAGGCGTATCGCTTGATTCGACATCCATGGGTCGACATATAGGATAGTATAGACACTGCGTTGTGTAATTTGAATGAATTGGCCTCCAGGAGGTGTCCCACAGTGCTCCATTGTGACTGCTCTGGAGAGCACTTTCAACTCCACTGCACGCCAGCCAGGTACACAGGAAACAGCCGCTCCCCTGTTAAAGCCCCTGGAACTTTTGAATTTTCACTTCCTGTTTGATCAGCACGGAGAGCTCATCAGCACAGCTGATTATGGAGATTCAAGACCACAAACGTGCTCCAGCATTGAGTACACAGAAGGTGGAGGATCTTATTGCTGTGTGGGGAGAAGCGTCTGTGCAGGCAGAGCTCCGATCCAGCAGAAGAAACGCTGATATCTATGCCAAGATTGCATGAGGAGAAACTGCTGCATGTCCCTGATGTAGCCTGCCACGTGAAAATAAAGGAGCTTCCGCAAGCATACCAGAAGACAAGTGAGGCAAACAGTCATTCTGATTCTGCCCCACAGACATGCTGCTTTTATGAGGAGCTACATGTGATTCTCGGTGGCGACCTCACCACTACCCCAGAGCGCTCCCAGGGGACCTTGAGCAACAAGGAGGAAGACATTGTTGACTAGGAGGAGGAGAAGAATGTGAGGCAGGCAAGCAGAGGATTGATTCTCCCTGACAGCCAAGAACTGTGTTTAAGTCTGGAGCCCATCCCTTCACAGCACCAGTTGGTGGCAGAGTGTGATGCTGGGGAAGACACCTCTGGTGAGTACACACTTACAATCAAACTAGGGGTTACACGCTATTTTTTTTTGTTTAATCTGGACAAAAAAAATAGGTGTAAGGGGTATCTGAAACATTAAAATACAATGCAGTTTGCTCAACTATAGCAAAGATAACTTGTTAGACAAATGGCAACTGAGGGTATGTCTACACAGCAACTAGATACCTGTGCCAACTGACTCCGGCTTGCGCTGTGGGGCTGTTTCATTGTTGTGTGGACTTCTGGACTTGGGCTGTAGCCAGAGCTCTGGGACCCTCTCACCTTGCAGGGTCCCAGAGGCCAGGCTCCAGCGCAAGCCCGGAAGTGTACACAGAAACGGAACAGCCCAAGCCCAAGTCAGCTGGCACAGGCCAGCCGTGGGAACTCTGCTGGCATCATTGCAGCACACAGCATTGCAGCATAAGGACCAGGTCTCTGTACCCAGAGTGATATCGCATATGGTCACCTAGGGGAAACGGGAAGTTTTCAATGATAGCCCTTAAATTGCAAACAATTCAACAAGTAATCCGCCCTCCCGCCCCATTTGGTGAACTATGGGTCACACAATCATGCTTTCCCAAACATGTTGTGGTTGGAAGGGATCACCGTATATTGCAAGTAGCATTGGGGGGAAAAAAAGGGGGGTGTGTGGCAGCTTCCTGTTTGTCTCCTCTCCCTCCCCCACCCCCCTGACCCGGTGCCGCTTTTGTAAAAAAAATAAGCTATGTAAGACCTCTCTCCCATGCCTTGTGGCCTTACTCACCATGGCTGAAGCAGCAAACTGACTCTTGCAATAGCCGTTAGTTGTGATTATGTTGTGGCTTGCAGTGAAGTGTATTGAGGGGTGGTTTTTTAATTAAAAAAAAAAAAAAAAAGTTAACCTTGCACCAGAAACAATATATGCATTGTCAGTGCGACTCTTGTGCTTTGCATTCCTTGCAGCTGAAACCTGGTCCGTCGATGCATCTTCCACACCGGGACAGAGACTTTCCCAGATTAGAAGGCGGAAAAAGAAGACTCAGGAGCACATGTTCAGTGAGTTAATGCGTGCCTCTGAGAGTAACAAGATGGAACTCAGAGCATGGAGCATTATACTGTCCGAGAACCTGGACATGGAGGACAGGAGAGCATGCAGGGAACAAGAGTGTGCCATACAGGAAGAGATGCTCTGGATTATAAAGGAGCAATCAGACATGCTGAGGCATCTGGTTGAGGTTCAAGAAAGGAAGCTGGATGCTAGAGTCCCTCTGCAGCCTATGCTGAACCTGCTGCCATCATCACCCAGTTCTACATCCTCCTGCCCAAATGTCCTATGAGGTGGGGGAGGAGTGGTTCAGTATCCCTTGCACTCAACACCAGGGGAGGGTACAAGGACCAGAAGGCGCACATTCCCACACCTTTGATTGTTGTTGAAGTGCATCTGTAATCAAATTTTCCTTGTTCCCCCCCCCCCCCCCGCCCCAGTGTTAGCCCTTTTGCCCCAGGTTATTTTACTTTTCTTTGCTGTCTCTGTGTTTGTGTGCATAATAAAACTTAATGGATCGAGGAGAAAAGGCTCTTTTTTCAATCAACACATGGTGGTTGGTGGGGGTGGAGTTTACAGGGGAAAAAATGCAATAGAGGGGACAGTTTGGTAAGGAACAACACAGATAAGTGTCACATTACTCTGGTTCATTGCTGAAACTCATTTTCAAAGCCTCACAGATATGCAGAGCTCCTCGATGTGCTCTTGTTATTGCCCTGGTGTCTGGCTGCTCAAAATTGGCTGGCAGGCGATCTGCATCAACCCCTCACCCTGGTGGAAACTTTTCTCCCTTGGTTTCACAGACATTGTGGAGCACACAGCAGGCAGCAATAACAATGGGGATATTGCTTTCACTGAGGTCTAACCTAGTAAGCAAACAGCGCCAGTGACCTTTTAAATGTCCAAAGGCACATTCCATCACCATTCTGCACTTGCTCAGCCTGTGGTTGAATCCTTACTGCTGTCCAGGCTGCCAGTGTACGGCTTCATGAGCCATGGGAGCAAGCGGTAGGCTGGGTCTCCCAGGATCATGATTGGCATTTCAACATCACCAGTGGTTATTTTGCAGTCTGGAAAGAAAGTCCCTGCTTGCAGCTTTCTGAACAGACCTGTGTTCCTAAAGATGTGCGCATCATGCACCTTTTCCGATGTCGGTGAAACGGCCCCTGTGATCCACCAGCGCTTGCAACACCATTGAGAAGTGCCCCTTTTGGTTATGTACTCTTTGACAAGGTGGTTTGGTCCCAAGATAGGGGGATGTGTTCTGTTTATCGCCTCACTCTAGTTAGGGAACCCCGTTGTGGCAAAAACATCCACTATGTCCTGCACATTGCCCAGTGTCACTACCCTTCTTAGCAGAAGTCTGTTAATGGCCCTGAAAACTTGGATCAGAACAGATCCCACAGTAGATTTACCCACTCCAAATTGATGCAATGCCAGACTGCTACCAGACAGTGGGGCAAGATTTCACAGCACTATCGCCACTTGCTTCTCCACTGTCAGAACAGCTCTTACTTCAGTATTGCTGCGCTTCAGGGCTGGGGAAAGCTCTTCACACAGTTCCTGGAAAGTGGCCTTATGCATTCAAAAGTTCTGCAGCCACTGTTATCATCCCATGGCTGCATAGTGATGTGGTCCCACCTGCCAGTACTTGTTTTCTGGGCCCAGAAATGGCACTCAACAGTGTCAAGGTGATGCATGACTGTCGCCAGCAACTGCCAATTGCTCCACTCTGTCTTCCAGCAGGGCTGCTTGCATGGCATCACCTTGTTCCGCACAGCGGCTCTTGTATAGGCTGTGTAAATACTGCAGGATAAGGCGCAAGGTGTTTGTAATGCTCACAACAACAGTGTAAAGCTGAGCGGGGTCCATGCTTTTCATGCTATGGTATCCGCGTGGAAAATAACACCCTGCCTATTTGCTCCTGTTCCAGAACCTCCATCATACTGGAAAGACTACAACCATATTCAGATACGAGGAGGAAAAACACCTTCAGTGGCACTTCACACAAATACCCTCCATAACTACTTCCGCTTGTCCTGAGAGTCTTAGCACCAATACCGTTTTTCCCCCCCGCACATACTCCTTCTGCTAAACCCTTAAGTCTTGTAATTCTCAGAAATGCTCCCTGCACTATACTTCAGAGCTGTGTACACATGCTCCCTATGCTGGATTTACAACTCAATAACTGTCTATAGTACAGTCAATTAAGGGGAAGGGAGTAATTTCCTGTGCCCGTGGTTGTGTATTGGTTAGTACTGTGGTTCCCTTTTAACTGAAGGTCTCTCCCAGCCCTACGTGTACTTAGCCTCAAAGCAATTTGTAAGATTATAGAGAAAGTTAGGGCTAGTTAGAAAATGTTGTACTGTCTTCACTTCCAAAGCTCTGCAATAGGTTTCTATGGGAGGTTGTGGAATCCCCATCAATGGAAGGTTTTTAAGAACACATTGGACAAACACATGTCAATGATGTCTAAGGGCTGGTCTACACTAACCCCCCCCCCCCGTCGAACTAAGATACGCAACTTCAGCTACGTTAATAACATAGCTGAAGTCGAAGTCTCTTAGTTCGAACTTACCTGTGGTCCACACGCGGTGCGCAGGCTCCCCCGTCGACAGCGCTTACTCCTCGCGGTGAGCTGGATTACCAGTGTCGACAGGGGAGCACTTCCTGGTTCGATTTATCGTGTCTAGACAAGACGCGATAAATCGAACCCAGAAGATCGATCCGACGCCTCCGATCCAGCTGGTAAGTGTAGACTAGCCCTAAGTTTATTTGGTCCTGCCACAGCACAGGTGTTTGGACTTGATGGCTTCCCGAGGTCTCTTCCAGCCCTACATTTCTATGACTCTCTGCTTCTAATGGCTTTTCTAGCCCTATTCAAAACTCAAGTAGGAGTAGAAAGGTTATTTTACCTCTCTGTTTGGCACTGGTGCAACTACTGCTGGAATACTGTGTCTAGTTCTGGTGTTCTCAATTCAAGAAGGATGTTGATAAATTGGAGAGGGCTCATAGAAGAGCAACGAGAATGATGAGGATTAGAAAATCTGCCTATTAGTGACAGACTCGAGGAGGTCAAGCTGTTTGGTTTGGGTGACTTGATTTCAGTATATAGTACTCTATAGTTAATACAGAACACATAGTTAATAATGGGCTCTTCAATCTAGCAGAGAAAGGCATCACACGATCCAATGGCTGGAAGTTGAAGCTAGACAAATTCAGACTGAAAATAAGGCATAAACTTTTAACAGTGAGAGCAATTAATTGCTGGAACAGTTTCCCAAAGTCATCATGATAGTGAGATTTAAGTGCCCCACTATAGACACTGCAAAGAGACCTGACTTTTCAGAGTAGAAAATCAGACTAAAGTTGTCTCAGGTGGGGGCACTCCAAAAATGAAATTCCCCAAATCACTAGTCACGTCTGAAAATATACGCCACTGTTCTGTATAATCATAGTGGGAGGAATGTTCCCATGTGATCAGTAGTTGGTTCACAGTAGTGATCAGGAAAGATTTTCTTAATGTTTGCCCTTAAACTATTTGCTTGGGAGGCTACTTGGGGCCTGATGTGAGTTTTGCTACTGACTGCAATGGCAGAAGGATTGGGCCCATGGTTATTAAGAAGTCTTTACTGTGGAGTTAATATCAGACAGTAAGGGTAATTGCTGACAGAATTTTAGCGTTACTCTTATAAGTAGGATGGTATTTTATTTTACTGTATGTATCTTTTTGGGTACAAAATGTCTATTTATAATGCTAATAATTGCATCCAGTCTAAAACTAATGTTTTTTGGTTACTGTAATACAGTGTCATGGCTTTGTTTTGTTGCATTTTGTTTTCTAAAGCATAATTTACATTTAAACACTGCTTATTTTAGGAAAAGGTTTATTTGCTACTTGATGTTACTGTGGGCTGCCAATCACCCTGAGTTGTCAAACTGCTATTTTATTCCTTCTGAATGCTTTGTTTGGTACTGAATGGGAAAACTGGAGATTTTTTTTAATCCCCGAAATTTTACATGAGGTCTTTGGCAATCTTAGAAATGGCTTGGCTACTGTTGACATAAATACTGATCCTGCAATTGGACCCATGCTGGCAACCCTTACTCCTGCATGGAGACCCTTTGTCATCAGATCAATTGTGCAGATCCAGCAGCAGGATAGGGGCCTAATGAGTGAATTTTGTGAATTATTTTAATGCTTCCATGATTCCCTATGGTTTTATTAGAAAATTAGTGTAGCAATTTGAGGGGGAAAACTTCTTTATTTCAAACTATAGAAGATTTTTAAATCAAGCAGCAGTGTTGATAATTTGTGTTGGAAAACACTGTCATTAACCACACTTCTGGAGGTTTTTTAATTCTGAAATTCTATTTTGGATTTTTTTCTGGCAGTCTTTGAATTACTAACTATAGATAAGATAAATTTAAGTTTTATTCTTTTTGCAGCATATCTCTTTAAATTACTTTTTAGGTACCACAATGCTTGTGAATCAGTGTCTTCCTAATGGCCTGGTGTGTTTTGGCTAAGTTTACTGACATTTGGCTGAACTTTAAGTAGCAATTAGCCAAAATGCCTGGAAGATTCTTGCCAAGGTTTTCAGAAGTGACTATTGAGTTTGGAAACGATATTTTTGAGTGCTCAACTTGAGCCACCTTAAAGAGGCCTGATTTTGAAAGGGAGGGTCCTCAACAGTTTCTGAAAATCAGGACCCTTTAAAATTTGTATAGTTAGGCCTCCCAAATCAATAGTTACTTTTGGAAATCTCAGCTTTTAGCTTTAAGTATAAGTGAATTTTTTATATTGCATAAACAATTCAAAGACAATTGTAGTTAATCATACTGCTAAACTAACCTTGTAAAGCTTATGAACCAATCATAGTAAGTCGCCATGTTATAGTGTTCTTAATGAACATTTGTCATTAATTTTACCTTTATTAATCAGAAATGAATGAGAGTCCTGTTATCCTACAAAAATGAAAAACCTACTTTGGCTATACAATTTCTTTCTCCATAGTAAGCCATCGTACATTAAATATCTTCTCTTTCCAGTTTTGTCATTTAGCAGTGTCATGGTTTCCCCTTTTCTTTTTGTTCTTTTAACATGCTTCCCACTTACTGTAGATTGGGTGGGTTGCTTGTTCATTGTGTGGTAAAAGAGACCTTTGACTGTAAAATTTGACTGGTATCTGCAACACACTGCAGTGAAGGAAGGGAGTGGGTTTTGTAGTTTGTTTTGGTAACCATTCGCTATTGCCATCGTTCAGCAGTACTCACTTGCAAGTTGTTGTTTCCTTTGGCCTTCAGACAGGAAGGGTTGGCTGTCTGCTGCAGCAGGTCTTTGTCCAAGGTTTCAACCAACATCATTTAGATGCTAATGTGTTGTAAGCTTGCTGTTTTGTACAAGAACTTGACTGAATTTCTGGTATGTGGCCTATCTGGGATACATGTTAGTTTTGGCCTTAAAAGGGCCTATCCTGCTGTTGTGATTCATTCATGTAAATCAATTAAAATTTCAATCCCGTTTTACGGCTATGTAGTGTTTAAAACAGAAGTTGTCAGTGAATTTTTCATGAATCAATGTTACTTAGTCCATCTCCATTTTGTCACCTTAATATGTTTGCCTCCTACATTAATAATCAAAAACTAATATTATGTAGTGTATGAAGTTAGATATTATGCCGAAGGATTGTGGCATTTTTTTTTCTGTTCAGATTAGTACATCACTGGGAAGTAAAAGTTTAATATTATAATAATATATTTTGACTATCTCTGCATCGGAGAAAACATTCTGCTCCCCCTTGTAGAGAGAACCATTTCTATCTTTAACAAGTTTTTTTCACCAGATTTAGCAATTTTACTAGATAGAAAACAATGATTTATTTAATAATATGCTAACAGCATCTGAAATGATTTTACTGTTAGACCATATCCTGGTTCAATAGAAATCATGCACATTTTAGACAGTGTGAATGAGCAGTTTGATGGTAACTAACAAATTAGACATAGCAGGAACTCATTAAACTTCAGCTCTGATCATGAAATGTACCAAGTGGTTGTCTGGAGAAAAGAAAGGAAAAAAGAAATTTATCCTGGAGAAAAGGGTCTTTACATGAGACAGAGACATGGCTTAATATGATATCTTGGGATATAAAGTTCAAGCAGTTCTCTTTTGCACAAGAGTGCAAAATATATCATCTGATTTTACATACTGTACTCTATATTTTCCAGAATGTAATGGAGAACCCTTTTGAAAATGAAGTAATAATTGTGTTTGCCTTTATTTCATCGTAAAACTAATGCATGCTGTAAGCCTTTTAAAGTATGGTGAATGTTAAGTTTCTTTAAAACTCCATTTTGGTAATAAATGAAACACACAGTGAAGTGTTGTGTGTGTGTGTGTGTGTTTTAAAGCTGTAAATCTAATTGGACTCTAGCAATTATTTTAGCAAATAAAACAGAAAATATGCAAATATCTCCTGAGCACTTAGAACCGATATTTCAGACACTCACTGTCTGTATCCCCAGCCAAGAAAGGATGTATGATAATTAGATTTTGAAGGACCATGTGCTGTTGCCACAGAGCTAAATATTAAAATGCAAGAAAACAGACTACCACATGGCATGATTGATTTTTATGGGAGTTCATGTTAAAGTGTTCTCTTTTTATATTACCTTTTAGGTTACCTAGGGTGAAACAAAATTACAGGCTTGGAAACTCTGGAAAAGCTCAGTAGCAGCATTCAAGGTAAAAATGAACACACCAAAGTAATCTATAGGAATGTCCTTTTTTGTTAACTTTATTAAAACTGATAAGGATAGAAATTCTTAAAAAGGTTCATTTTGTATTTTAACTTTTCAGCAACAGTTTGTATACAAAAATGGACTTTAGAGCTTTTTTCTTTTCTTTTGGTGAATGGTTCCATCATTTTGGGAATGCTTACACATTGGATGAATAAATTGAGTAACTTCTGTTGCTCCCTTTTCTCTATGGGGATGTATGTAGTTGTGGATACACGAAGTAGAATTGCTGCTTAGAGACTATCCATACTTTTGTGTTTCAGATGCAAGTCTGTGGAGCAGCAATTTGTTTGTATTAAACTAAATTCTTTGTTAAATCCTGATAGTTGAATTTATACAAATGACATTTAAATATATGTATACTTTTTAAATTGAACTTTGATTTTGGACAATGCACCAATTTACTTGACCTTAACTAATCAATAAGATATTTTAAAATTAATTCAGATATGAATGTATTGACATGTTCAGAAGGCAGTAAAATACACTCAGTGTTTTTTCGTGCATTGAGGGCATTTGAGGCTCGAATTAAAATTTGCACAAAACAATTTGACCTGTTTTTATCTTTTTTGTTTGTTTATAACTTAGGATTCCTTTTATTTCATGTCTTTCTTGGTGTGTGTATGAAAAATTTAGCATAATTAAATGGGATACCGAACTACTGCTTTTCTCTAATTGTCATTCGTGTTGACTAATAATAGCCTATTAGTTTCCAGCAGTTGCTGAATTTAAAATATGATTTTTGTAGTAGTTTTAAAATGTCCAAGTAAAATAAATCTTGTAATTTATCTTTTAATTTCTAACTGAGTCTTTTCCTTTTTTGAACTTTCATTTCTTGAAATATTTTTTACTCATTTAAAAAAATTAAAATTCTGAAATTTGATTCTCACTATTAAACTAAAATACTGGGAATATGTTGTCACTTTCAGGATAGACCTTTAGCACAAGAGCTTATCTTTCCTGTGTACTGATATAGATATATCTCTCTGGATGGTTTTGAGAAATTACATAAGGGACCTTTACATCACTATTTATGACCAAAATTCATTCTTTTACAAATCCCTTGTATTTTGCACTATTTACAGAATTTTTGAGCTATCCTTTTTAATTCCACACTGATGAGGTTCATTTTTATTTCATTTTAGAGCAGAAGCTTGCAAATGATGCAATTAATGTACAAACTGGTATCATGATGTCAAAATGCAGTTCAAAGAACACAAACACAGAGATCTCAGAAATTAAAACGGTAAGTCTGTGCTTTATAATATGAGAGAAACAGATTACATACAAATTTATATGTATCAAATTAGGCATTAACACGTTTTATTGAATTTCTTTAAAGGTCTAAACCTTTAGGACAATACTGTAAAGGCTTTTTAGGTTCACAATTTAGGCTAATATACAATTATTGAATAATCTATAGTTAAATTTTATATGTACACACAGTTTTTACAAAGTAGTAGCTTTATTTTCTGCGTAGGTGCTGACTATGTAAGAGGCAGGTAGCTAACCAAAACCATTATAAATACTTACCATTAGATTAGTCATAAATTACAGACCTTCAAAAATGTTATGAAATGTAATATGATTAGAAATGTGTAACTTATTTTTAAATTTCAATGATTTTTTTTTGTATTTAAACAATTCCAGTGTTGTGAACTCAAGCATTATTATGCAAGTGAATTAGACTCAGAACGAATATATGCTTTTTAAAAAAGGATGGAGGGGTGGAATCTAGCCAGTGTGCTTATCTGAACTGAAAGAAATGCAGGAAGTAAATAGCACAAAATAAGTCAGATTTGATTGAAAAGTACTTTGTTTTAATGAGGCCCAAAAAAAGAAGTAAGGATTTGCACTTGACTCTTAATTTTAGCTCCATGTATAACTTCAGGAGAAGAAAATACTGTCCAAGTAAATCTTCACGGGGGGGGGGCGTTTTGTTAGTTCTCTAGAAGGTTTCACAATGAAGAGTGATGCAGAATTTTTTTTTTTTAATTTGCAGTAGTGTGCTTCTATCTGTGCTACATTTTTAGCTAACCTGGGACTGCTCAGTTAGCTGATGGGGTGAATGTGTGCTGTCCTGATTCTTGTGACTGCTGGGGGCCAGGGCTGCTCTGACATAAGCTTGAAATGGCCCCCATGAGCAATCACACCAGACTGGGACCTCTGCAGCTGGGTGCTTTGGCTACACTGCCTCTGTCAAGGCTAATTCCCCACTCTGGCACTTCGAGTGCAGAAGATGGGGGCCTGCAAGGATTCTAAAAATTAATACTGGACACTCCTAGCTTGTATTAAACTCCCAAGGTTACAGCTTTTCTCTGACCTTGAATTGGTAGATGCTGCCACCACCCAAGTGCAGAACCCCTTGGTTCTTCCTGCAGAGCTCAGGAAGGCACATTTGGGAATTCCTTCCTGTGGGGTATCCTCAAGCCCTTTTACCCTCCCATCCCCCTTCCAGGAAAGAGCTGAGAAAGAAACGGGGGGTGGGGAAAGGGCGGGGGGGGGGGGGGGGAGAAGGAATCAGCGGTTGCCACCAGCTAATTAGACAATATGTGCACAAACCTCTTATGACACAAAAATCCAATTCTGTTCTTAAAAAAGATAAATTTTATTTAAAAAAAATTAAAGAAAATGCATCTGGAAACTCAGTCTATTGCTAGATTTTAAAAGAGCAACTACAAGAATTAAGCACTAAGAATAGCTTTCTTGAGGTCCAACTTAAAGGTTACAAGCAAAACAAAAGCATTTGGGGTTAGCACAGGAATCCACAAGCCATAAAGGCATAAAAGGGATAAACCTAATCGCGTCTTCCTAGACGTTTCCTGATCTACTTACATATCTGGGGTTTTAAATGAGTAGTTTCTAGGTATCATAGTGATGATTTTTTCATACCTGGCCCAAGCTTCTTACAGCATAGTTGCTGCCCTGTCCGCCTCTCCCCAGGAGAACAACCAGACAGACAGATAAAAGGAGAGTTTTTTCTTAATTTTAACAAGTTCTAGCCTTCCCATTGGCTCTTTTGGCCAGGTGCCCTCTCACTTCCTTTTACCTATGCGTAGCAGTGAGACTTTTTTAACCCTTTACAGAAAGAGCAATTAAAGAACAGCTACTAAGAGGGATTTTATAGCTACTCGCTGGCTGGCTGTCCATAAAAGGGAGCCCCCCCCCTTTCATTTATCACAGCCTCCTACCCTCTGAGCACCCCCATTATGTCCTCTGTGCCAAGGAGGCCATAGAAGGGGAATGTGTGTAGCACCTGCTCTGCATCTTCCAAGAGAATCCTTAGCTGTCTGTTTAGGGAAGCTTTAGAGCCCCTCTCCTTCACCCCTTTGCAGATTCTAGTCCCTATAGTGTGGACTAGAATCTGGCTCTATGCATCTTTGTTCTGCTAAAGTGGGAACTTTCCTTTCTAAAACTTACGGACACTGTTTTGTTATTTCTAAAGCCTGGTCTGCATTAGAAATGTTTGTTGGCATATCAGTGTCAATTAGGAATGTGCCAATTTGTGCACTGGCAAAAGTATACACAGTATTTGCAGTTGCACCAGCATAGAAGCCCTTTTGCTGGTATAGTTTATTTCACTCTGAGAATTGATATAAACTGTGCCGGCAAAATCACTTTTTTGCTGGTGTAAACTGCGTCTACATTGGAGGATTTGCTGGCATAGCTATAACAGCAAACATTTTCTAGTATAGACCTGACCTTAGTGTCAGTTCTTTAGTCTCCTTTCTCATTAGCGATACCACAGTTTTAACCTAGGACAGGGATGGACAAACTGGCCCGCGGGCCGCATCCAGCCCGCGAGCTGTTTCAAGCCGGCCCATGAGCTCCTGCTGGGGAGCCGGATTGGGGCCTCATCACGCAGCTCGGCCCCGCTCTGGCACTCCAGCCGGGGCGCCAGGTTGGGGTCTGCACCATGCGGCTCCCGGAAGCTGTGCCATGGCCCTGCTCTGAGGGTTGGGGGCTGCTACACTCCTAGGAGAAGGGACATGCCACTGCTTCCGGGAGCCGCTTGAGGTAAGCGCTGCTCGGAGCCTGCACCTTTGAGCCTCTCCCCATGCCCCACCCCCCTGCGTCAGCCCTAATCCACCTCCCGCTCTCCAAAACCCTTGATCCCAGCACGGAGCATCCTCCTACATCCCAAACCTCATCCCTAGCCCTACCCCAGAGCCTGCATTCCTGCCCCAGCCCTGATCCCCCTCAAAATCCCTCGGTCCCAGCCCAGAGCACCCTCCTACACTCCAAACTCCTCATCTCCAACCCCCCCCCCCGAGCCCGCACCCCCAGCCAGAGCCCTCACCTCCTCCCACACCCCAACCCCAATTTTGTGAGCATTCATGGTCCACCGTACAATTTCTGTTCCCCGATGTGGCCCTCAGGCCAAAAAGTTTGCCCACCCCTTGACCTAGGATGAGGGACTTCAAAGGTCCTTAATTTGCTGATACTTAAGTTCTAAATTGTCCACCATTTCAGGAGGGCAGGAAGAATCCGTCAGGAACTCCAGCTGTTGACAATACTACATGGGTTATAGAAGAAGCTCTTCAGAGGCAGGTCAGTCTAACATGAGCCTCAGCATAACCTCATCTTATTAAAATTATTAAAGAGGCTTTGCTGAGCAACAAAAAACATCCTTTTATTCTCTCAGTATGCTTGTTGAGAAAGCAATATTCTGCTTACATGTTGTATAGAGTGTGTATAAAGATATCTTTTTGGTTCACATCTTGTTATTCGTTGCCTTAAAAAGTCTAGGGTCTTTTGGTTTCAGAAGGGAATTAAAAATGAGGTTAAATAATTGCATCATATTTCCAGTAAAAGATACCTCAGGGAAACTTGTTCCGAGAGGGCTTTTGAGTTTTTCAGCTACAATACATTCTCTTTGCACTTTTCTTGAGTTTAAAGGAAAAGAAACCTGAGATCCCAAACTTTTCTAAGAGACTATTGGAAGACAAAACAAAAACTAAGGCTCTGTTTCTAGAATGCTTCAAGTGAATGCCAATGCAGAGAAAAGGAGTTTCATACCATCATATTACAGAGATTATAGAAATGGGAAGGACTCATTAGATCAACCAGTCCATCTTCCAAGGTCAGCTTGTTTGACTAGTTCCTAAGTGTGGTTCTTACAGTTACAGATGAAAGAAACTGACTTTACACAGGACTCTGAAGTGCAATCCAGAATTCTTAACTCTTAATTTTGGAAATATCCAAGAAATCAATTACTGTGGAAAGGAAGAGAGTCCTATTTCAATGAAAGTGAAACTTTTCCCACTCCATCTGGTTATTGTTGAGGTTTTTCTCCAAGGTTAGAGAGTCTTTCATGCAAGACTTCTACTTTTTCAAGTGAAAAACAAAGTTTGAACTCACGAAGTAGACTGAAATCTTAGTGAGGATAAATAATCATAATACTGTTTTAATTTTCAGTTCTTATGGTCACCAAATATATCTTTGATAAAGCAAATGGAAGCGAATACATTTTTAATGCCGTTTTTAAAATTAGCTACAAATGTATATGCTACCTTTGTTAAATATTAGTACTGTGAAAGGTATATTGTGTATATGCCCCAAGTTTGGCAAAGAAAGGACAATTTCTGCCTCAAAGGCTTTATCCACCAGGATAGCAGCAAATTTAAAAGCAACTAAGTCATTAAATGTACAAAAATAGGAATAGAATCTCTTCAAATTTTGCAGGAGCTGGCATGGAATGCTTCCAGTGAGTATTTTCCATTTCATGGTTTAAAGATTACTTTCATCTGTTGATGCTCAAGTTCCATTACATTTTCTTCCTTGATACCCAACAGATGGAACATGATATCAATTTTGATCTTTCTGGGTTTTATTAAAAATAATGTATTTGGCTGATAAATATAACTTATTTTTCTAAAAATAACATGATGTTTGAGTGCTGTAGCGAGAGATAGCAGTTAAGCAGAGAAATTCTAATGCAATTTTTGCATAGTTGATGAGTGACTTGCTTTTAAATTTGCTGCCTATCCTGAGGATTCCTTTCCAGGAAACACTTTTCCTCAACATCTGAGACTGTTATTTAGAGGGGAAACTAGAAGTTTGTTGGTAGAGTTAAAGCTAGGTACAGAACTTTAACAGCACTAGGATTATGTCAGATAGAAATTCATAGATCAAGGTTAGTGACTGCTGAAAGAACAGATTACTTAACTATTGGATACGAAAACAATTATCTTCTATTGATGAAACAGAAAAATCCTAAAATGTTTCACAGATTCATGCATATGATATATTACGCACACAAGAACTATGTTAAAAACATTAAGTTGCAAAGTCAAGCACTGAAAAGTTAGGAAATGCCACGATTATGGTTGCAACCTTAATTCAGCTCCTTTGTGCTTACAAGATCACATAGTCGTTTTTCCATAGGATTCCTGTCCTCATTTAGTTCACAGGAGAGATGGTGCTTACTTACTGAGCACCTACTCAATATTTTGTTTTCTCATTGTTTGTGACCCCATGCCTTATTTACTGCATACTATTCAAATCCTGCTCTGAACACAGAATTATTAATTTTCTTTGGGTTTTTCTATGGCACTCAACTATGGATACTATAGTATCCAGGGGCTTCACAAACATTAACAAATTTATCTTCACAACACCTCTTTGAGGTGAGGGGATGGTATTATCCCCATTTTACAGATGGGGAACAGAGGCACAGAGATTAAGATCAAAAGTTTCCACTAACTTTGGGTGTCTAATTTGAGATGCCTGGGACCTAATTTTTTTCAAAGTACTTCGCATTCTGTAACATTTTATGTTTTCAAAGCACAGCTTCCAGTCTTTCTAACTTGACATTTCCTAAATCAAGTGATTTACTTTGCAACTTTAATATGTTCTTTTAACATAGTTTTTTTGTTTGTAATATGTTTCATTTATACACACGTGCACACACACACTTTGTGAAAAATCTGTACAGAAAATAAAACGTACTCACCCACTGCTGAAGTGCAGCCACCTCAAGAGTAGAATGTAGTCATTTTTAATGATGAGACTAGTTACTCAAACTGAAATTACAAAGAAAATATTTACTAGGCAGTGTGTATTACTGAAGTAGTCATGTGAACAGGATTCTGGAGTTAATATCTTTTGCTCTTTCAAATCTATTATGGAATCTGTTTAATGAATGGGCTAGTCAGGACCTTGGTTTTACATTTGATCTGAAAGATTTCAGCTCCAACAGCACATTTTTTCCCCTTGAGACTCAGAAAGGGTATAATTTCAATATTGCTGTGAATGGAAGTACCACCTACTGAATCACTACCACTCTTTGCCGCATCTGAGTTTTTCTTGGAGGTCTCCCATTTAAACACTCACCTAACAGTCACAGCCCAAAGTGGTATGGCTGCTATCCTACCAAGGCTAGTAGGCCTAAAATTGGACCTGTCAGTTTTGTTTTGACACAGCAAATAAGCTTGCATGTTGTGCTGCCTCTGCTCTGCTCTTGTGAGCCAACAGATAGCTTATACAAGAATTCGGAAGTATTTTTCCCTCCCCAGTCACGGGTCGGTCAGAGGCTTACATGAGTACAGCATCAGCATGATTTAAGCCACCTTCCGAGCACTGGACCTGTTGATAAACGAGTAAAAGTCCACTCTTGCTCCAGTTCAGAGACTAGAATTTATTGGGGCAGTGCTTGACTTGACCGAAGCCAGAGCCTTCCTTCCCGAGGCCCGATTCCAAACTGTCAGACCTGATATCCAAGGTCATGGTCCACGCAGGTACGACATCCCAAGTTTGCTTCAAGCTATTGGAGCATATGGCTGCATGCACTTATGTGGTTTGGCATGCAAGTATCAGGCCCCTACAGACATGGTTAGCATCAATTTACTCCCCGAACAGACACCACTTAGATTCGGTGCTCACTGTTCCACCCTTGGTCCTCACCTCCCTGGACTGGTGGAAAGACCCAAGGTCAGTGATGATGGGAGTACCTTTTGTTACCCCTTCAGTCATCATAGTCCCTAGTGTCGGACACATCAGACCTAGGTTGGGGAGCCCACCTCCTCAGGACTTGGGGCCTATGGTCCCAGGAAGAATTCTCCCTGCACATAAACGTCAGGGAACTCAGGGCTGTATTATTAGCCTATCAAGTGTTCTTCCCCCAGATCTCAGGCAGGGTGTGCAAGTTCTGATAGACAATACCATGGCCATGTTCTATATCAGCAAACAGGGAGGTGTTAGATTCTCTGCCCCATCAGAAGGCCATTCGTCTATGGGACTTCTGCGTGTGGCACTCCATCCACATTGCGGCGTCACACTTTCCAGGATCCCAGAATGCACTGGCAGATCACCTCAACAGATCCTTTTTCTCTGACCACAAGTGGTCCCTTCATTCGGAGATTGCCAGGTTCTTCTTCCAAAGTTGGGGTTCTCCCCAAGTAGACCTGTTTACGATCAAGCAGAACAGGAAGTGCCATCAGTTTTGCTCGCTGCGCAGGCACAGTCCAGGCTCCCTCTCTGATGCCTTCCTGTTCCCATGGATAGGGCTCCTGCTGTACGCTTTTCCCCCAGGTCCTTCTGGTTCACAAGATCCTCCTGAAAAATCAAGTGGGACAAGGTGAGGGTTATTCTTATAGCCCTGGTGTGGCCATGTCACATCTGGTTCAGCACACTGCTGGCTCTATCAATAGCATCTGCTCTTCGATTTCCGCTCCATCTGGACCTCATATCAGAAGACCACAGCTGGTTGCTCCTCCCCAACCTTGCCTCCCTTCACCTAATTGCATGAATTTTTAGTTGGCTGAACCCGGAGGAGCAGGCCTGTTCAGAGCAAGTTCGACAGGTCTTACTAGGTAGTAGGAAGCCTTCCACTTGGGCTACCTACCTGGCCAAATGGAAGCACTTCTCCCTGTGGACATCTTCGTGAGATCTCTCTCAGGTTTGTTCTTCCCTCCAGGCTATCTTGGACTACTTGCTCTATCTAAAGCAGCAAGATCTGGCCCTGGTATCTCCCAAGGTGCACTTAGCAGCAATCTCAGCCTTCCACCTGCCGGTGAACGGCAGGTCGGTGTTCTCTAATGTGATGATGGTTCAGTTTCTCAAGGGATTGGAGAGACTCTGCTCTCAGGTCCATGAACCGATCCCTCCATGGGACTTAAACCTGGTTCTGTTGGGGCTCATGGGCCCTCCTTTCGACCCATTAGCATCATGCCCTCTACTACTTCTCTCTTGGAAGGTCGCCTTTCTGGTGATGATCATCTCATCTAGAAGGGTCTTTAAAATCAGGGCTTTATGTCAGAAGCACCATACACAGTGTTCTTCAAGGACAACGTCCAACTGCACCTCCACCTGTCTTTCCTGCTAAAGGTGGTCTCACAATTCCATAGCAACCAGGCTATTTTCCTGCCAGTCTTCTTCCCGAAGCCTCACAAGAACTCTGAGGAGCAGCAGCGTCACTCATTAGATGTTAGATGGGCCCTCGTCTTCTATATTGAGTGGATTAAATGCTTTTTCAGCAATAGCAGAAAAGATGAAAGGGCTTCCAGTATCAGCCCAGAGGATCTCCTCCTGGGAAACTGCCTGTATTCGGGCTTGTTATGAGCAGTCGAATGTCACACCTCCAGCCTGTCCTAACCACTTACTCCACGGGAAATCAGGCCTCTTCATCAGTGTTCCTTGTACAAGTCCCAATCCAAGACATCTGCAGGGCAGCAACTTGGTCATCAGTGCATACTTTTGCATCCAACTACACCATTGCTCGACAGGCTCAAGATGACAGGCTCAAGATGGTTACTAACCTTCCATAGCTGCTGTTCTTCGAGATGTGTTGCTCACGTCCATTCTACAACCCACCTCCTACCCCCTGTTGCAGTTGACCGGGAAGAAGGAACTGAGAGGGTATGTGGCAGGTGGCACCCCTTATACCAGCACATGAGTGCGCGGCTCCAGAGAGCACTAGATCCAGCCTGATGGATACCACTGAGGGAAAAATCTCTGGCAATGGTGCACACACCTAACATGGACGTGAGCAACACATCTTGAAGAACAACAGTTATGGAAGGTTAGTAACCGTTTTTTCTGGCTTACATCCATACCCATTTTAGACTGTGATCTTGTCAAATCTCAAAGCTAAGCAACATGTCCCTGCCCTTTACTCGGATGTGAGATATATAAGGAAAACCCTGCTGCTGTAGAAGGTAATGGTGGTGGTTCAGAAGGAGGCCTTTTTTCCTCAAGTCAATACTGGTACTTAATCCAAATCCAATGACATTATGCTGTTTCAGAGGTCGTTTACCTGATGAGACAATGTATGTCATTGTATGGCATTTGCTCATTAGAGATTCCATGGTACTATTTGGGTGGTGGTTGCTTCAGTAGTATGACCAAAAAAAATCCAACCATGGTAGTTACATGCTATCTTCTTACATTTCTCCTGAGTTTAAATTGGATACATAATTCTTCATTTGCCTCCAAAAAAGACTACTGCTCTGGCAGAGAGAGATTGCTGTACTTTAACCCTAGAAATGGCAACTTTTCCTGATGATAGGCAAAAAACAAAATTATGGTTTTAGAACAAATGTGATGTTCAGTCTTTTACTAACACAGACAAAACTGCTTATGAATATGAACTTTATGCCATAAATGATAGACGTCTCATCAGATAGATGGCATCTGATATAGCATAATGTCATAGGAGTTTGTCTGGCTTAAATGGAATTGCAGGAAGTTAGTCACTATTATCATGGAGGGGTATGAAAGAAGGGAGACATGCTATATTTCTGGCTTTATGTCCAAAATTTTCAATTTTGGAAAGTATTTTGGCCACTGGAACATGTTTCTGGAAAAAGAAATAAACGTTCATGCAGGTTTTTTTAAATGAATTTTGATGTCTCACCAAATTTTATACCCGTATGAGCAAAACACATAGCATCCCCAACTACAAAATTCACAGTATTATCAACTTTCCCTTTGTTTGAACTGCACTTTATTTTTTGGAATTCTGGAGCTGTTCTTTTCCAAACTTGATAATTTCTACTTAGTTGAAACTAAAATGTTGGATCCAACGTCTCCCAAATTTCAGCGATATTGTCATACAGTTCCTTGGCCAATGAAGTGTACGTGTCTTCTCCATCAAAATACATTTTGGCCTAGGGAAAAGTGCATTGTGCCGGGAGCCTGAATACCATGAGTCCAAGTCTTCCCTCTTTTGCTGACTGGTATTAATTATGAGTGATTCATAGTACTAATTGAGCAAGGTCTTGGGTGTCATACCCCTGAAGTGAAGACCCTGAGATACCGCTGAAAGTAGAACCTCTATGACAGACCCAAATCTCATCAAGTAATCCACACTGCCTCTCAGAATAATTAAGCAAAAGCTTCATGCTTGCCTGTGCTGTCTGTAAAATGCGGCTACTCCTACATATATCCACAAAGCACTGTGAGGCGCACAAATGAATGATCCTGTTGAGCTGTATCATCACATACCATTTTCTACAAGGTGGTGAAACAGGATTGCTATGGTTTTTTAATCATTTGCTATACATTTTTGAGGTCCTTGATACACACTTACTTTTAAATTTTAAATTAAATTATTAAAATTTTATCTATTATACCATTACAAAATTAAAATATTGATTTGACCTCTACCTGTGTCTGGCTTCAAAATTAATATATTTCTTGCTGTCGAAAACTTTGGACCATTGTACCCAATGAGTTTCTAGTTTCCCTAATCTGACCGATATTCTGCATTGTTTTTTCTTCTGGGGAATATTCAGAGGGAAACCTGTGTCACATTATTTCCTCCTCAGAATTTTTCCAGCAAAAGAGAAACACTTATCTCTGTTCTTTTCAGACTTTTAGCGAGACAAGGTGGGTGAGGTAATATCTTTTATTGGACCAACTTTCCAGAATTTTATCAGCTTACTCTGTTTCACTTAAAGTGGAACTAGCACAAATGTGTTACTTCTCATATCTTGTAATTGAACATATTTCTGGACCTTGTCAATAGAGACTGTATTAACAGAATTAAGGCAAATTCAAGAGTGTGAACTTGACTTTACTCTGGGTTGCCCCTTAAAAATGCAGGTTCTCTGAGTTTCTGTGACATTGGTTAATAATATGCTGTCCTCGGTATAAATATGAAATTGAAAAATGTCTGTTTGTTTAGACCTCTTAGTTTACCTCTTATTATTGTTACTATTCTGTAGATATGAGTAAACAAAAGGCTAGAACTTCCAAAGAAATAAAATTCCAGAAAAGGTGTTCCCAGATAAACTCATACCGAAAGCCTGTCTTTTGCTTTGTGCTTTTAATCATGATTTTAATGCCTTATTTTTTCATAGTAAGCTGTGCTGGAACAAAAATGCAATGAAAGAAACACTGGATGAATGAATGAATGAAAAGCCCTGCTTTGCAATCCCTCAGCATGGCAGGACTGCAGCTTATGACCCCTGCTTCCTCACCAATGGGTCCTTTTTTTGGACTACCATGGCAACAAGAAGCAATTCATGATAACATTTACACGCCAAGAAAATATCAGGTACTAATGACAATATTATTATTTTTCATTGTCTGTGAAAAAGATTTAATTTTCATTCTATCTGTTTATTCGAGATTACCTTCATGAGACTGGTTTTCTTGTTTTATGTGCATTTGTGTTAAGAGCTTTCCATTACAGTGGGACCACTGGACGATTGAGGTGATAAAGGAGCACTCAAGGATGATAAGGCCATTGTGGAGAAACTTAATGAATTCTTTGCATCGGTCTTCACGGCTGAGGGAATTTCCCAAACCTGAGCCATTCTTTTTAGGTGACATATCTGAGGAACTGTCCCAGATTGAGGTGTCATTTGAGGAGGTTTTGGAACAAATTGATAAATTAAACAGTAATAAGTCACCAGGACCAGATGATATTCACCCAAGAGTTCTGAGGGAACTCAAATGTGAAATTGCAGAACTACTATCTGTGGTTTGTAACCTATCATTAAAATCAGCTTCTGTACCAAATGACTGAAGGATAGCTAATGTGACACTAATTTTTAAAAAGGGCTCCAGAGGTGATCCCGGCAATTTCAGGCCAGTAAGACTGACTTCAGTACCGGGCAAACTGGTTGAAACTATAGGAAAGAACAGAATTGTCAGACACATAGATGAACATGATTTGTTGGGGAAGAGTCAACATGGTTTTTTGTAAAGGAAAATCATGCCTCACCAGTCTGCTAGAATTCTTTGAGGGGGTTAACAAGCATGTGGACAAGGGGGATCCATGGATATAGTGTATTTAGATTTTCAGAAAGCCTTTGACAAGGTCCCTCACCAAAGGCTCTTAAGCAAAGCAAAGCTGTCATGAGATAAGAGGGAAGGTCCTCTCATGGACTGGTAACTGGTTAAAAGATAGGAAACAAAGGGTAGGAATAACTGATCAGTTTTCAGAATCGAGAGAGGTAAATAGTGGTGTCCCCCAAGGGTCTATACTGGGACCAGTCCTATTCAACATATTCATAAATGATCTGGAAAAAGGGGTAAACAGTGAGGTGGCAAAATTTGCAGATGATAAAAAACTGCTCAAGATAGTTAAGTCCCAAGCAGACTGCGAAGAGCTGTAAAGGGATCATGCAAAACTGGGTGATTGGGCAACAAAATGGCAGATGAAATTCAGTGTTGATAAATGCAAAGTAATGCACATTGGAAAACATAATCCCAACTATACATATAAAATGATGGGGTCTAAATTAGCTGTTACCACTCGAGAGAGATCTTGGAGTCATTGTAGATATTTCTCTGAAAACAGCCACTCAATGTACAGTGACAGTCAAAAAAGCAAACAGAATGTTGGGAATCATTAAGAAAGAGAGAGCTAATGAGGCAGAAAATATCATATTGCCTCTATATAAATCCATGGTACACCCACATCTTGAATACTGAGTGCAGATGTGGTCGCCTCATCTCAAAAATATATATATTGGAATTGGAAAAGTTTCAGAAAAGGGCAACAAAAATCATTAGGGGTATGGAATGGCTTCCATATGAAGAGAGATTAAAAAGACTGTGATTTTTGAGCTTTGTAAAGGGACAACTAAGGGAGGATATGATGGAGGTCTACAAAATCATGATTGGTATGGAGAAAGTAAATAAGGAAGTGTTATTTACTCCTTCTCCGAACACAAGAACTAGGGTTCACCAAATGAAATTAATAGGCAACAGGTTTAAAACAAATAAAAGGAAGTATTTCTTCACACAATGCACAGTTAAACCGTGGAATTCTTTGCCAGAGGATGTTATGAAGGCCAAGATTATAACGGGGTTCAAAAAAGAACTAGATAAATTCATGGAGGATAAGTCCATCAATGACTATTAGCCAGAATGGGCAGGGATAGTGTCCCTAGCCTCTTTTTGCCAGAAGCTGGGAATGGGTGACTGGGGATGGATCACTTGATGATTACCTGCTCTGTTCATTCCCTCTGGTGCACCTGCCATTGGTCACTGTCGGCAGACAGGATACTGGGTTAGATGGACCTTTGGTTTGACCCAGTATGGCCATTCTTATGTTCTTATTGCAGTGCTCGCTCTACTTCTTAACAGTTGGAGCAATGATAGTGGTAACATACCTCTAGCCACCTGGAAATTCAAGACATTATTTTTTTGTACCAGCCATTGTTTAGTTTGCAAATTGGCCAGAAAGCATGGCTCAGGAGTATTGTCATGCTAATTTTTTAAAATTATTTGTAAGCCTTATTTGTGATGAGTGATCTGAAACAGCTGTTTTGATGACCTAAAATGTCGGTCATCCAGCTATCAGAATAAAAATTGCTTTAAGTTGCTGTAAATTTTTCATCTAACGCTGTGCTAGGGTGAATCATACAAATATTTCAACATGTAGAAGCCATAAAAGTATAAATGTGTAACCCATGTTAACATGGTATGGCTCCTTGTCCTTCTCTGGTGCCTGTGCCTCATAGAGATTAGAGGCTGCTGCTGCCTTTGAGCTAATGGATCTGGTCTTTTTGCTCAACTGGTGAAACTCATATTTTTAGATCCAGAAGTCATCTGCAGGAATTAAACCAAGGACACCGAACTAGAGACATCATTACATGTAATAAAGATTTATTTAATCAGATATTTACAGTAATAGCAAAGTGAGGTACTATATAAACCAGGTTGTGTTTTAAAAGCTAGAGCTCATAACTTGTTTGCAGGTTTTGAGTAAAACCTGACAATGTGCTTTGTGGTAAATAAATTTCTTGTCCTATAAAGTCAGTGGTAGTTCTGGGGGACTAAGTTAGCTGTAAAAATACCCATTGGCTCATCCACGGTTCATGCAGGTACAACTTCTGTGGACTTTTTTTGCTTTTGTTC
The DNA here is from genome assembly GCA_037349315.1 of Chelydra serpentina. Lineage (NCBI taxonomy): Eukaryota > Metazoa > Chordata > Testudines > Chelydridae > Chelydra > Chelydra serpentina. The sequence continues at coordinate 21,684,039 of JBAIAC010000007.1, forward strand.
ATTGTTTTTAATTATTCCACCTTTGCAAATAGTGACTTTTATCATTTGCAAATTTAGGTTGAACTGCTTGAAGCAGCTTTGGATCATAATACGATAGTCTGTTTAAACACTGGCTCAGGGAAGACTTTTATTGCAGTACTACTCGCTAAAGAGCTGTCCTATCAGATCAGGGGAGACTTCAACAAAAATGGAAAGAGAACAGTTTTCTTGGTCAACTCAGGTAAGAAAAAATGGGCTTTATTTGTTTGGTGTGTGTGTGTGTTTATTATGGGAATAATCCTTAATAAAAGTTAGATAAAAGTGACCAGTTCTGTTTCTGACATGCTGCACAAAAATTGCAGGATAGCATTACATTTATTCAGTGAGGCATAGTTTCCATAAAGAGTTTGAAGGCTTTTTCGTGTCCTTTACCCCCAAGACTTTTGTCCACTAGAAACTCTACTCTTTTTTCTGTTGTTTTGCTAGTTCCCAAGACCAGACCAAGAAGTGAGTGAGGGCCACTTTACTTTGAGATGTTGTTTAATTTCTGATCTCTCTTGGTGGGGGATGAGAGACAAACATGGAATGGTATATTGTGAGCCACTATGCTTCTCTGTATGGTGCTTGATTTTTGTCTTATAATTGTGTATATCTAGTTTTATCTAGTTTTATACTAATTTTAAAGGTGTTATAAAACTCATGGATACAATGGCACGTACACTTAAGACTAAAGTATTTAAAAATTCTTTGCCATTTTGTAATTGAAAACCGAAAAGTTTTTTTGTTGTTTTTTTTAAAAAGCAAATCAGGTTGCTCAGCAAGTGTCAGCTGTCAGGACCCATTCAGATCTGAAGGTGGGGGAGTATTCAATTTTAGAAATAATTGAATCATGGACAAAGGAGAAATGGAATCAAGAATTTGCTAAACATGAGGTAAGATATGTAATATAAACTGCCAAAAAAGTGAAAAGTTTACAGTGCAGGTGATCTGGGGAAGAAACTAATTTTTACCCAAACTAAATGCTGTGTTTTGACCAAGTCCTTCTCATGCTCGGTGCAAAGTTCAACATACTTGGGGTATTTAGATGCAAACATAGAGATACCATATTCCTGAGAGTACCCACTTTGTGTCTTTGAGAAGCTGGGCTTTCAGTACTCCTTTTCTCACTCACCCTGTCATCCATGACTCTGATGATGGTGCCCAATCAATATTGGTAAGGTTGAAATCCCCCATTATTATTGGGTTTTCTGTTTTTGTAGTCCCTCAAATCTCCCTGATCATTTCACAGTTACCATCACCACACTGGTCAGGTGGTTGGCAGTATATTCCTACTGCTATACTTTTATTATTCAAGCATGGAATTTCTATCCATAGAGATTCAATGTTACTCTAATATTTTTACTATATTTGGCTCTATGGTATCTTTCACATATAGTGCCACTCCTCCACCAGCACAACCTACTATGTCATTTCTATATAGTTTGTACCCTGGTAATACTGTGTCCCATTGGTTATCACATTGGTTAACATTGGTATCATAATAGAGGCGCAAACTATATGTATTCCCCAAATAATAATAATTAATAACAACAAAAACAGTAAGAGGACCAGAAAAATGCCCATATGGCTAAACAGAGTAAAAGAGGCAGTTAGATTTCAAAGATTTCTTTTGGTTTCTAACATTCTACTCTGGAAAATAGAAAGGAGCATAAACTCTAGCTAGTCAAGTGTAAAAGTATAATAAGGCAGGTCAAAGAAGACTTTGAAGAGCAGCTAGCAAAAGACACAAACTAACAGCAAAAGTTAAAATACATCGAAAACAGGAAGCTTGCCAAACAATCAGTGGGACTGCTGGGCAATCGAGGTGTTAAAGGAGCACTCAAGGGGGAAAAGATCGTTGCGGAGAAACTAAATGAATTTTTTGCATTGGTCTTCACTGGAGAAGATGTGAGGAAGATTCCCATACCTGAGCCATTTTTTGAGGTGACACTTCTGAGGAACTGTCCCAGAATGAGGTGTCAGTAAAGAAGGTTTTTTGAACAAATTGATTAAATTAAACAGTAATAAGTCACCATGAGCACATGGTCTTCACCCAAGAGTTCTGAAGGAACTCAAATATGAATGTACAGAACTACTAACTGTGTTATGTAACTGATTGCTTAAATCAGCCTCTGTACCAGATGACTGGCGGATAGCTGATGTGACATTGATTGTTTTAAAAGACTCATGAAGCAATTCTGGTGTTTACGGGCTGGTAAACCGAGCTTCAGTACCAGGCAAATTGGTTGTAACTATAATAAAGAACAGAATTATCAGACACCTAGATTAACTCAATATGTTGAGGAAGAGTCATCACGACTTTTTTATAAGGAAATGATGCCTCACCAATCTACTAGAATTCTTTGAGGATGTCAACAAGCATATGGACAAGGGTGATCAGTCAATATAGAGTACAGTTCTTGCACTTTCAGAAAGCCTTTGACAAGGTCCCTCTCCAAAGGCTCTTAAGCAAAGTAAGCAATCATGGGATAAGAGGGAAGGTCTTTTCATTAATTAGCAACTGGTTAAAAGAAAGGAAACAAAGGGTAGGAATACTGGTCTTTTTTCACAATGGAGAGAGGTAAACAGTGGGGGTTCCCCAAGGATCCTTACTGGGACCAGTCTCGCTCAGTATATTCATAAATGATCCGGAAAAGGAGGTAAATAGCGAGGTGGCAAAGTTTGCAGATGATACAAAATTACCCAGGACAGTTAAGTCCAAAGCTGACTGTGAAGCGTTACAAAGGGATCCCTCTAAACTGGATGATTGGGCAAGAAAATGGCAGAAGAAATTCAGTGTTGATAAGTGCAAAGTAATTTACATTGGAAAACATAATCCAAGATAAACATACAAAATGATGGGTTGTAAATTAGCTGTTATCACTCGAGAGAGATCCTGGAGTCATCCTGAACAGTTCTGTGAAAACATCTGCTCAGTGTGTAGTGGCAGTCAAAAAAGCTAGCGATGTTTGTGGTAACATGCTAATAGCTAGTATTTGTTGCATTTCTCTTTGTATTTTTAGGTTCTGGTTATGACATGTCATGTCATTTTGAATGTTTTAAAAAATGAATACTTATCCCTGTCAAACATTAATCTTTTGGTGTTTGATGAGTGCCATCTTGCAATCCAGGACCATCCGTATCAAGAAATTATGAAGGTAGGTCACCATTATTTAACCTTTTTATCTTCAGCGTCTCTAATTTCACTGAGGTTCAGATCACAAATCTGTTAGTGAAAAGCTCACTGGCTAATTTGATTTAGTGTAAAGATTAGTACTTAAAATCATTTTGGTATGTATTGCTCTTAAGAAGGAAACTATTTGAATTGTGGCTACCATTTTATGACAGAGTGATGTAGCAACTGATAGTCAATGCTTTAACGCTATTCAAAAATGTAACTCTTCATAAAATTGTTTTATTTGGTGCTGTGTAGGTTTTTGATTAGACAAATTACAAATATACTGTGGAATTTCTTGATTACATCATTTATTCTAATGTATTTATCTCAAATAATTTTATGTTCTTATTATGGTGTTCCCGTTTAAAATATGTTTAATTACAATTGGTGCAGTAAGAACAATAGCACTTTATTTTATTTCATGTAGATAACATGGACTTCCTTCATTAAGCAAGTTGCTTGGAAACAAGAACTTAACGCTTGTTTGTGGTAAAATTTCAGACTAGAAACATGAAATGTATCTAACTTTTGCACGGCAGCTTAAATATGGATTTGTACCTTAAAAGGTATTTCATGTTTTTAAAATAAAATGTTTAAATATCACTCCTCTTCACTACAAAACTGAGGATGAGAAACACTGGAAAGTGTACAGTGTATTTTGGGATGCTGAATTTACTGAAGAGTTATTGGAGTAAATTGACACCAGTGATGACATAGAATGGTGAAACCAGTATGTTTGCCATAACGTACATTGGTGATTGGTCAAGAATTGATGTAGTAGTGCAGCTAATTTTATTGTGAATTTAAAATTGAATCTTATTTTGAGTAAATGGAATTACTGAACCTTTAAAAAGCCATTGATAAAATATCCATTTGGGAGAGTGTGGATTTTAAAAAAAAAATACATAGGTATTGATTTCTAAAGCTTTAAGCTTTCTTTTGTTGTGAGTGCATTTTTGGCCCTAATTGAAGTGAACCAAGCAACTCAAAGAGCATCTCCTTCTGTATGTCTTTTTTTTCCTTCATCCTTCCCTAATGAATGACAGGCTTAACCAGGGATCATGTGGTAGGTTTAATTTTTTTATAGTGGTATTTTAATCCTTTGACATGATGTATGTAAACGCTTAAAATGTGGTCGTTTTTATGGTATAAATGTTGACAAGGTACCTCACACCTGCTTTTATGTGCTTTGAATATCTCTACTTAATAGAATGCTTAGCAAATTTCTGCCTTTATATACTTTTCCTAAAAAAATAAAAGTAAAAAATTTATATTTAACATTTCAATTTTCTAATTTAACTTTAGTTGGTTAGTTACATTAGATTGAAAATATCCATTTTTCTTTTTCTGACACCTGGTGCTGAAATACTGGTTGAACCTGAGATCTAGATATCTATCTGTAAAGATGGACTCAGGATGCGTTGGTGGAGGAATTGACAATTTTATTACCCTGCTGTTCTGGTTTACTTCACAGATCTGTGAGAACTGTCCATCCTGTCCTCGAATCCTGGGATTAACAGCTTCCATTTTAAATGGGAAATGTGATCCTGCTGAGTTAGAGGAGAAGATTCAGAAACTGGAGAAAATCCTAAAGAGCAATGCTGAAACTGCAACTGATTTGGTGGTCTTAGATAGGTACATTTTAATACACAATTGTCAGTGTTAAATTTATATCTGTGTTTTCATATCAATAAGGCTGAGTAAAGAACACAATTAGTAGCTATGTGTTTAATGCTCATGGATATATATGTGTGTATCTATAAAATTATACATACAGTGCCATCAGTTTATTTAAAAAATGGATGTTAAGTTTCTTTCTGAGTAGTGAGAGCTTTTAAATATTTTTAAAAGGAGGGGTGACGAATTAGCTAAGTAGAGATTTCTGAAAAGTAGCTGTTCCTTAGATGGAGAGCTTTTTGGGGCAGGGACTACAATTTATTATGTTTGGAAAGTAATTAGCATATTATCAGAGCTGTCATAACCTGTGAGCAGGTTTTGGCCGGATTTTATAACTCCCACTACAAGGTCTTGCAGATTTTAGAAAAAAATGACAAAAGCTATTCAGAAATACTATCGCAGATAAGGACCATTTTCCGTATTTTTGTATAGAGTCAAGAACATTGTGGGTGCCACCTAAATACAAATAAGTAGTAATAATACTATGGCTCTTGCTTGTCACGTAGAAGAAGAAAAATATATACATTCATCAATTTCTGCATCCATAGTCAGTGAGTTAATCGTAATTGGCCCTCCCCTCCCCTCCCCTCCTGTTTGGTTGGTATAAACATAAGTAGATGCTTTAGTTAAGACAAAGTAAAAGATGGTATTATCACTTTATCCACGAGCATACACTTCAAAAGGGGCCCTTATCTAAACTAACTTGAACAATTCTCTTTTGCAAAGTTCACTTTCTTCTTTGAGTGCTGGTTCCTATGTATATTTCACACGTGGGTAAGCATGTGCACCATGGGCCTGTGCCCAGAGTTTCTTAACAAGCACTGTCTGTTGGCCTGCATGTGAGCACTTGCTCGCCTCATGCTCCAGACGAAAGGCATAAGAGGCAGTGTGGGCCAATGCCTCTACAGGACTGTCTTACCACTGCATGCCTGAGTCGGAATCCTCCGTATCCAGATATCTTCAGATTCTTTCTTCCAGTACCCTGTAAATAGATATTGTAAATGTGTTTTTATATTAGAATAGTTAGTTAGTAGAGTTTGCTTTTCCTTTTGCTGGGGAGCCCCTCCCCTCGGTCTTGAGACTATGCCCAGAGTGGCGGGGCTCAAAAATGTTGCATCATTTGCCCTTGCTCCTTCTCCATGAGTGATGACCACCAAGACTGCCTCTGCTGGTTGGATGATATTCATATTTCTACAAAGTGCAGTATCTGTTGCTCATTTTCCCCTGCGAACACACACAGCTCATGAACCTTAGTTGAAGAAACACCTTATGGAGAAGGCTATGAGACCTCACTCTGATCTCGGTCATGGAGACCCCTGTATACCAGGCCCAACCGACAAGCAGCACTCCCCTTCCCCCCAAGCACAAGCTTGGGAATGGAGCCAAGAGCTGCTAAGTCCAAGGACTTTGTATGAGCGAAAGTGAAATTCATGGTTACGAGGACAAATCCCTGTCCAGGTCTCTTCCTAAGAGAAGAGATCCCTTTCCAACACCAGACAGGTTGAGCAAGTCTTCGCATGCAGATCTTAAGGGCTCGGGACTGCTTAAGACCCCCTAGCAGGAAGGTAAAGCATGAAAGAAAAAGGATCCATCTGTTCCACTGGTGGCTTTGTCTCCTAAATGTAAAGACCAGCATCCCAGAGCTCTTGGATGGAGTTGGTGATCTGACACTTCAGCAGTACCGGCTCATCCTTCAAAGGACCGGCCTACAGCAAATGTCTCAGGACACATTGGCACTTTCAGTTGTGACTACTGGAGCACCCAGAACACTTGGATATATGGACACTTATGTCTCATGAGAGGATATCTTCTTTCCCTTATCCTCAGTTCCCTCTCCTGTTAGGCCTGATCTTCCTGTGAAGGACTGCCACACCAGAGGATAAAACTACTTCAGTAACACAGGAGCCATCTCCACTCCCACCCTCGGGCAGGAGTATTCAGCCTCTGGTACTGTCAACCCCATCAGTGGAACAGGAGCAAGTCTCTGACACTGATGAGTCAGATGCTCCTGCCAGTCCTTTATCTCCTCATAGAGAGATGAGTCCTGGCAGGGAGTCAAGGAGATTTGGATGCCCTTCTCCCCGGTATGACTTTCCTAAGGACTGCTGGTACCTGATGCCATGGGAGCCCCCTCAACTGGTTGACCCCTCATATTGGCCCTGGATCCATCCATGAGTCCTGTGGCACTTCTCTCACTTGGCGTTCGCTGGATCTGTCTAAGTTTATTTGGTCCTGGGCAAAGGAGATGAGTTCCTTTTCATCCATCGAGTGCCCAACTCACTGGTGGTGCAGTCCGCCATAGAGAGAGCAAGGTCACAACATCCTAAGACGACCCTGGCCGAGGAGGACTCTGAGGTTGGACCTTTTGGGAAGATAGGTATTCTCCTGTGAGCCTACAATTTTGTATTACTACCTTTGGCTTTGTTACTATAAAATCTTCATAAAAAGATTTTAACTTCTACTTTAGACTTGCAGACTTTAAGGACAAACTTCCCCTTGAGGACACAGTCCAATTTCAGTCCTTCATCGAGTAAGGCAGGCTAGTGGCAAAAACATCCCTACAAGCTGCAGTGGATGGAGCTGACATGGCAGCCAGAGTGGTAGCCACTGGTATAGTTATGAGGTGTAAGTCTTAGCTTCACTCTTGAGGGTTCCCCAGGGAGGATCAGAACATATAGATGATTCACCATTCAACAAATCAGATTTGTTTAATGAGAAAACTGATGATTCTCTATGCTTGTTGAAAGTCTCTAGTCTAGATCAACCATCCGCACCCTGGGAATTTACACCCCAGCCCTGAAGAGAAAATACTACAGGCAGGTGTATAGACCAAGACCCACCCCTTCCACAATCTTTTTATCACCAGTGTCCAGCCAAGCCTCTGTGCAAGCGGCAAAGGACTCATGGGCTGAAAATCGAGGCCTTTACCACCATGACCTCTACCCGTTCCACCCACCTGCAAAGGGCTACTTATTACTCTTTAGTTGAGAACCTCCCATCGTTATTCATGCCAACAACTTCTAGCCCCCCTGTCTTTGGGGGCCAGCTCTCACTTTTTCCCACAATTGGAACGCTATCACAACAGATATTTGGAGTCTAGAAATTATCCACTATGGTTAATCAATCAAACTTCTCTCCTATTCTTTCCACAAACCCACGTCCTGGTTCCTCTTCAGAGATCACTTTCACAAGCAGATTCTTCTCCAGAAGGTGGGTTCTCTTCTCCACCCTCCACTCCAACAAGGGGTGATAGAATGACTGCCACCTCAGTATCGAGAGAGGGTTCTGTTCCTCATATAGAGATAGAGATATATATTTTTAGTCCTTCAGAAAGATGGAGAGTGGATACCGATTCTGGACCTTCAACAACTGAACATCTTTATTCAAAAGTCAAAATGCAGGATGGATACACTAGCATCAATAATCTCCCTCCTCTGTGTGGGGAGAGTGGTTCGTGACTCTCGACATGAAGGATGCTTATTTTCATGTAGATATTCATCCATCCCACAGAAAGTTTCTTCAGTTCCTGGTAGGTCAAGTTCATTAATAGTTCAGAGTCCTTCCCTTTGGACTAGCAACAACGCCCAGGATAGTCTCAAAGATTTTTCTCTGGGGTGGCAGCCCAAATGAGATGTCACAGTTACTTAGGTTTCCCATATTTGGATGATTGGCTCCCAATAAGTTGCTCCGACAATAAAGTCAGGTTGGTGACTTTGTTACTGCTTTATCTTCTCGCAGCGCTGGGTGTCTGCGTGAACAAAGAAAAGTCCATTTTGATCCTCACACAGACAATAAACTTTATTGGAGTGACATGACCTAATTTCAGCAAAAGCGTTCCTCCCCACAGAAAGATTCCAGTCAGTGAGCAATTTGATATCACAGGTTACTTGCAGACCAAAGACTACGGTTAAAGTATGCTTATCTTTACTAGACCACTTGGCCTCTTACATTTATGTGACCTGATTCGCCAGACTTCAGCTGTGCTGCCTACTGGCTTGGCTCTGGTCCATCTACTCACCAGACAAGGACCACATCAACACCAGAGTGACCATTCCCACAAGGATCATCACCTCTTTTACCTGGTAGTCGAACCTGGAACCAGTGCAAGTGGGAGTCCATGTCAACACTTCCACCCCTAGTGCCACCATCATAACAGTCTCATCCCTTCTGGGTTGGTGTGCTCACCTGAATAACCATATCATACGCTTGGACCTCACAGGAGGCCAGACAGCACATCAACCTGCTACAAATGAAAAGAGTCTACCTAAGCCCATCATCTTGCTCCCTTGGTCTGCAGTCCCTCTCTTGCTTCAGAACAAAAAAGACTTCGAAGAGCAACTAGCAAAAGACACAAAACTAACAGCAACATTTTTTTTTTTAAAGAACATCATAAGCAGGAAGCAGACCAAACAATCAGTGTGGCCCCCCCGATGATCAAGGTGCCAAAGGAGCGCTCAAGGTGCCAAAGGAGTGCTCAAGGAAGACAAGGCCATTGCTGGGAAGCTAAATGATTTTTTTTGCATTGGTCTTCACTGGAAAGGATGTGAGGGAGATTCCCACACTTGCGCCGTTCTTTTTAGGTGACAAAACTGAAGGAAATCAAATTCAAGACTGCAGAACTGCTAACTGTGATAAGTAACCTATTGCTTAAATCAGCCTCTGCACCAGATACATTAGCTATTCTGCAGTCAACACCAATTTTAAAAGAAAAAGTCTCGAGAGACAGTCATGGCAATAACTTCAGTACCAGGCATATTGTTTGAAACTATAGTAAAGAACACACAGATTAATACAATATGTTAGGGGAGAGTTAACACAGATTTTGTAAAAGGAAATCATGCCTCACCAGTGTATTATAATTTTCTGAGGATGTCGTTAAGCATGTGGACACGGGTGATTCAGTTGATATAGTGCTCTTGGACTTTCAGAAAGGCTTTGATACGGTCCCATGCCAAAGGCTCTTAAGCAAAATAGGCAGTCATGGGATAAGAGGGACTATCCTTTCATGGATCGGTAACTAGTTAAAAGATAGGAAACAAAGGGAAGGAATAAGTGGTCCATTTTTATAGCGGAGAGAGGTAAATAGTGGGGTCCCCCAAGGAACTGTATTGGGGCCAATGCTTTCTAGCATATTCATAAATGATCTGGAAAAAGGGGTAAATAGTGGGGTGGCAAAGTTTGCAGACAATCACGTCCAAAGTTGACTTCGAAGAGTTACAAATGGATCTCACTAAACTGGGTGACCGAGCAAGAAAATGGCAGATGAAATTCAGTGTTGTTAAGTGCAAAGTAATGAACATTGGAAAACATAATCTCAGTTAAACATACAAAATGAGGGGTTGTAAATTAGCTATTGCTACTCAAGAAAGGGATCTTGGAATCATCCTGGACAGTTCTCTGAAATTACCTGCTAAGTGTGCAGCAGCAGTCAAAAAATCTAACAATGTTAGGAACCACTAGGAAAGGGATAGAAAATAATACAGAAAATATAATGGTACTATATAAATCCATGATACTCTCGCATCTTGAATACTGTGTGCAGGTTTGGTGACCCCATCTCAAAAGAGATATATTAGAATTGGAAAAAGTATAGAGCAGTGCAACAAAAACTATTAGGGATATGGAATAGCTTCCGTATGAGTATAGATAAAAAGACTGGAACTGTTTAGCTGGGAAAAGAGGCAACTAAGGGGCTTTATGATGGAGGTCTATAAAATCATAAATGGTGTGCAAAAAATGAATATGAAAGTTTTACATATCCCTTCACATAACAAGAATCAGGGGTCACCCAATAAAATTAATAAGTAGCATGTTTAAAACAAATATACGAAACACATAGTCAGCCTGTAGAACTCATTGCTAGGAGATGTTGTGAAGGCCAAAAGTGTAAGTAGGTTCAAAAAAGAATTAGATAAGCTCATGGAGGCTAGGCCATCAATGGCTATTAGCCAAGAAGGTGAGGGACACCTTATGCTCCAGGTGTCGCTAAACCTCTTGACTTCCTGAAGCTGGGACTGTATGATGGGATGGATCACTCGATAATTTCGCTGTTCTGTTCATTTTCTCTGAAGCATCTGGCACCGACCACTGTTGAAAGACAGGATACTGGGCTAGATGGACCATTGGTCTGACCCAGTATGGCCATTTTCATATTCTTATGTTCTTTAAAATATGGAAGAGTCAAGTAGGAACTGCTACCTAGCTAAATGGAGATGCTTCTCTACCTGGGTGTAGATCAGTCAGTCTTTCTCAGACTCTGCAGATATTCCAGTCATGTTAGATAGATTCCTGTCATTGAAGAACTTGGGTCTCTCCCTTAGCTCACGGAGAGGCCATCTCACAGCAATCAGTACTTTCCTTCCTCCAGTAAATGGATGTTCCATTTTTACTCGCCCAACAATAGGGAGATTCATAAAGGGCCTTTCCGCCAATGGTCAAGCCTTACCTCAAGCTTGTCCTTTCAGTACTCACCAGACCACCATTTGAACCTTTACCTATATGTTCTGTGTTCTCACCTTTCTGTGAAAGATGCATTTTTAGTTTTTACTTCAGCCAGAAGAGTGAGCAAGATGAAGGCACTCATGGCAGACCCACCATATACAGTTTTTCACAAGGAGAAAGTTTCTCTTTCTTTACCTTCATCCTCAATTCCTCTCTAAGGTAATTTCTGAATTTTTTGTCAACCAACCAATCCACTTATCTGTTTTCTTCCCAAAACCTCATGCTTCCATTGAAGAGAGAACCTTCATTCCCTGGATGTCAGATGTGCCCTCACATTCTATTTCCAAAGGACCAAACCAATGAGAAAATCACTAAGACTGTTTCTCTCTATAGCAGAAAGGTTGCAAGGACAAGCAATATCTTCTCAGAAAATTTCTAAATTCATTTCTGGTCACATCACCACATGCTACTATGGTATCCATCCCCTGGATGGAGTAAGAGAACGCTCAACAAGAGAACAAGCTGCTTCTACAGCATTTCTGTGGGAAGTACTGATACTGAATATATGCAGTGTGGCTAGCTGGAGTTCCAGTCACACATTCACAAATCATTACATGCTAGTTCAGACCTCAGCTTCAGTGGCAGTGGTGGGGACTTTAGTCCTTCAAGCATCTTTACTGCCAGCCTTCTCGAATCCCGTCTCCAGTCTGAATACTGCTTGTCAGTCACCCACATGTGGAATACACATATGTACTAGCACTCGAAGAAGAAATGAAGGTCTACTTACCTGTAACTGGAAGTTCTTCAAGATGTGTGGTGTCTTGCTGTAGTCCACTACCCACCCTCTGTCCTCTCTGCTTTGGATCCCATTGGATTTGCAGTTAAGAAGAGGAACTGGAGAGGCATTGGCCCTCACTGCCTCTTATACCCTCAATCTGGAGCACAAGGAGAGCAATTGGGCACTGCTTGTTGAGAATCTCTGGATGCAGGCACGTGGCAGGCATGTGTAACCATGAATGGAATATAGATAGGGATCACACATCTCGAAGAACTTCAGTTACAGGTAACAAACATCCATTTCATACGTGACTTTGACACTCACTCACTCATTCCTGAAAAGTTCAAATATATGTGTTTGGCTCCTGCATAGTGTGTGAATTATATTTATGTAGTCTTTTTTGAGAGATATTTACCTTAATGCCTTAAGAGTTCACTATTTTTGATGTGCTATATATCTTAAACTGAGTGTTCATTTGTTTTCTGTTTTTCTGTTTGTTACTACCAATTTTTTAAAAAAAACTCTCAAATTGGTTATGGCTGTCCTTCCTGCTTAATGTATAGCCTTAGTAGCTAAAAACAACTCTGAGTTTCAACAGCTATGGTTGACCAAATCTTTTGCTTCTCTCAATGAAGATATACTTCTCAGCCATGTGAGATTGTGGTAGATTGTGGACCATATACTGACAAAAGTGGGCTGTATGAAAGATTGTTAAAAGAATTGGATGAAGCACTTAACTTTCTAAATGACTGCAACATATCTGTACATTCAAAAGAGAGAGACTCTACATTAATTTCTAAACAGGTAAGGACATTATGTCAGATATAAAACACATACTTAGATTTTTATCGTTGCTTGTTCATTGCTTTCCAGGTTAAGTACAGAAACTTTTATTTTAATTCAGCCAACCTAAAATATATTAACAAAATTAATCTTAATTTCCTGTGACTGATTGTGAAGTTTTCCTTTGAACTGTGGGTGAAATCTATTGAAGTCAATATCAAAACTCCCACTGATGTGAATGCATCCAGGATTTCACCCCCTAACTCTGTTACTTTAGAACTTTGTGAATCATATATATTTTCTTTTTCATTCAGCATAATTATTTTATTGCTTATACATTGGCCATTATTATTAAGACCCAGTGACTTTTCCAAATAAGATTTTAATAGTGCAACAAAAATAAAAAATAAAGGAAATGGTGCTTCAGGAAGTATTCTGAAAAAGTATCCCCAGTTGGTGTCACAAGATGAAATAAACTCTCAGCCAGATACTCTGCTTCAAACTTTTCTGCTTCTTTCAGTTCCCAAGTTCTTTGGGTCTCTTCAGTTACAGGAGCATTGCCTACATTACCTGCCAAACAAGCTGTAGAGAAAGGAGTGCAGAATTGCTCGGGGATTGCAAAGAGTCTTCCCTACATCTCTGAGCAGTCAGGAATGGAGAGGCAGAGAAGAAGGGGAAGAGAGAAGAATAGTGTTTTCAAGTGAAGTTTTGTAGAGCCATAAAAAACCTCATGGTGCAATATTTTAATTGTATTGTGATGCTTCCATTGTAATATTGCATCAGGATGTGATGGGTCATGATTCTGTTTTAGTGATATAGCAACATCACAACACAATGTCAGGATGTCACACAATACTGTTTATGTGGCATTTGGCTGCTTGATTCAATGACTAAGATGCCTTTCCAGTAGGTTGAGTACCGCTCCACTAATCCTATTTAAAGTAATTGAAACGAATTTTATTTTTTCTTTAAACTGTTCTTTTTTCTGTTTAAAGTGTAGTTTTCCTTTCCTTAGTTTAATTAAAATGGTTTCCTTTGATAGAACAGACTTCATGAGCTCTAATTAAATACATTGAATAATATATAATGAATCAAGAGCCTTATTTGTGGAATTTCTTGGCAAATTATCAGTCTCAGATAATGATGCAAAAGTACCTATGGAAAATATTGCCTTGTTTATAAACTTGTTTCCCCATTAGACTATGGGGCTAATACTGTCCAGTTGCTCATAATTGCAATATGAATTATTTTTTAGCATAATTATTTTGAGGCAGATTTCCAGATTGCAATGCCATCAGACTACAAAATAGTAATTAAATTCTCCTTGTTCAGGGACAAAAATGATACAATTTAGAGTGTAGCTCCAGCGGCTGGTGTTTGTGGTAAAGAAGTATTTTTACATTTTCTCCTATCATGTTTGTGGGGGACTTCGAAATGAAATAACTGTAAATATCTTTTATAAAGAAACCAACCATGATTGTGTTTACAATGAGGATTATCCTCATATTAGAAATGAAAGCCCAATATAAAATGAATGAATTATTAATATATCCTGTTGAACTGGGATTTGAATTCATTTGTTGTAGATACTGTCAGACTGTCGAGCTGTGTTGGTTGTTCTGGGACCCTGGTGTGCAGATAAGGTAGCTGGAATGATGGTGAGAGAGCTACAGAAGTACATCAAACATGAGCAAGAGGAGCTGCACAGGAAATTTTTATTGTTTACAGACACTTTCCTAAGGAAAATACATGCACTGTGTGAAGAGCACTTCTCACCTGCCTCACTTGATCTGAAATTTGTAACCCCGAAAGTAATAAAACTGCTTGAAATCTTGCGCAAATATAAACCATATGAGCGGCAGCAGTTTGAAAGTGTTGAGTGGTATAATAATAGGAATCAGGATAATTATGTGTCTTGGAGTGATTCTGAAGATGATGATGAGGATGAAGAAATTGAGGAGAAAGAGAAGCCAGAGACAAATTTCCCTTCTCCCTTTACTAATATTTTATGTGGAATTATTTTTGTGGAAAGGAGATACACAGCAGTCGTCCTAAACAGGTAAAGCTTTTTAAAATGAAAATCTTAAAGAATATAAAACATTGATAAAGGGAAAGGTATGTTAGGGTTATCTAGGAAATTGTGTTGTGTTGTATTTCAGGAAAGGCATTCCATTTTAGAAGCGACAAAAGGTCCTTGGCACCTTATAGACTAACAGAGGTATTGGAGCATAAGCTTTCGTGAGTGAATACCCACTTCATCTGATGCAAGCAGTGGAAATGTCCACTTTTCCACTGCTTGCATCCGATGAAGTGGGTATTCACCCACGAAAGCTTATGCTCCAATACCTCTGTTAGTCTATAAGGTGCCACAGGACCTTTTGTCGCTTCTACAGATCCAGACTAACACGGCTACCCCTCTGATACTTGCATTCCATTTTGTGTTTCAGAGTTAAACAAGAGACCTAGAACATTTGTCCAAGAACCAATATGAGCTTTTGAGTAAAATTTTCAAAAGTACCGCAGTCACTTTTGAAAATAGGCCTTAGGCTCCAAAATCACTTACGCACTTCTGAAAATTTTACCCTGTGAATTTTATCCTGTGTCCATATATCAACGTGATTCCAGTTTAGTTGCGTTCAAGCTTATAATTGTAAGTTTTTGTAAAAAAAGTTTCTACATGCAATATTGGAACATTTGGAGTTTACAAAACACTTTATTCAGTAAAATGTCACACTCTTGTGTTCCTTATCAGCAACAAAAAAGGTGGCCACTGGGGCATCTGCCAAAAAATATTGAAGATGTGTGCAATACTAGTTGCATAAGGTATGTTTCTTTTTTCCTGAAAAGGTGATCTGCATTAGCTATATATAAACACCACTTTACTAGTAAGTGCTGATTGCCCCAAGTAAACAATGGAAGAGGTACTTCAGCAAATAAATTAATTTTTTTCTGTTTTTAAACTGCTAATATGCTGAAAAAAATACCCCCATACAATTTTTGTGCATTCATCACATATTAACATTAAATATTTTTACTTAAGTTATAAGTTTAAACAAGATCTCTCATGGAAGGAAATGCAAAGTTATTCCACCTAACAGTACATGTCCTCTACTCCTCCATGCACAAGCACACACCTTGCCATTTCCACAGCTGTCGTACACCACAGATCTTGCTCCACAGCCTTAGTGCTGTTCCATTTTCACCTTTCTGTTCACATCATTTTACCAGAATATTTTTTGCCCAACAATAGAAGTTGGTTGTGTAGGAAGATACTAAAGAGTTTTATGCAGAAGGATGGTTCAACGGTGTGATCTGGGAGGTGAGTTAAGAGTGCTGTTCGTGGTATACAGTGGTTGTGGGTGAAGTAGAGGATGTGTACTGTGAAATAGAAGGTGTGTACTGTTAGCTCAATTTTACATTTCCTTGCTTTTGTGGATTTGTCAGGAAGTGTGTATAGCAACTCCAACTGCTTCCAAATAAAGTTTTTTCTGTGGTAATTTCCTGGGTTGTTTCTACAGCTTAATTAGGGTGGGTAACAGACCTGTGGGGATGCAAGGACAGAAAGAAAATGTTATCCTTCAATAGTTGTGCATGAACTCTTAGTTGTAGGATAAAATCTGCAGAAAAACCTCCATAGGGGAGCAACCCTTATGTGCAACCAACCCCTGTCAATCAAGTTTTCATTCACCAGTCCCTATCAATCAGGCTTACATGTACCCTCCCTCTCCTCAGTCTCTCTTCCCTCTCCTCATCCCACCAAATCAATCAGTGGGATTTGTATGCGCCTGGTCCTTGCACTCATCTTTCAACCCCTCTCTCCCATACCAATCAGTCTTCTGTATACCCAGTCCCCATTCAGCAAGCAAAGTTATATGCCCCATAAATCAGGTTTGTGTCCACTCCAAATATATTTTCAGCTATAAAAATAGTAGATAATTGTTAAAAATGACTCTAAATCCAAAACTGTCTTTAAAAACAAAAAGAAACAAAAGCACACACTGTTGCATTAGGGCTTGCCAGGATCCACCTCTCTACCAATTTTTGTATAGATAGACAATATTTTTAATAGATACCAGTCAACAAGGAAGAGTTTCAGACAGAACCCAAATTTAAAGACTTCCTGTTTAGTTTCCCTTCATAATTTTTTTTACATAAATTCCATAGGAAATTCAGAGGACATAAAAACTAACCATGGTTGAAACTTCACACCAACTGGTCTCCTCCATTTAGAGAGAAACAGGATTTTATGCCGACTGTTGAGCCCATTTTTGAACACAACTGTGGAGTTACTACTAGGCACCTCCATAATTTTTTGTGGGGTCAGTTTTCTTAACTGTAAGACACATTGGCTAAAGTCGAGATTTGATAAAACTTTGTTGCATTCATAAAAGGTTTTCATGTCTAATTACCTGTTTACATCCATAGACACAAATTAATATGTTTGCCATGGATGCACGAATGAATTCTGAAGAGGCATGAATTAAACCATGTCTGTTTGAAGTTTTAGCCCACATTTTATTGAAAAGTTTGCATCAGTTACAACAGCTTATTGATTTTTGTTCAGTGGAGTTTTCAGTAAATGCTTCCTATTTTTTTAAACTGCATAGCTAAATAATTTTATTTCTTTTGGAAAGAAACGTAATGTTCTGCACCTGCCAGTACTTAATATTTATTTGGAATTTGGGCCTGATCCAAAATCCACTAAAGTCAATGGAAAGACTTCCATTGACTTCCAAGTTTTGGATCAGAACATTTATGAAGTGTGTTTTAATTGAATGTACACTTTAATTATTTGATTACTGGACAAACTGTGCATTTCCCCACATGCACACTTTCGTGTATTTTATCCTTTTTCTTTGCCTTTTCGCACCCATAAATGGATGTGTTTATGGAAGTGAATTATGTGATACAAGTCAAGTCTTCCAGTGAAATGAATACATGTTTTTAATAACTTTTTAAAAGGTCTTTGCATTTAATGAAATCTGATAAATATGCCTGGCAACCTGAAATAAATATTACATTATACTTCAGGGAGTAAAAGGGATTATGAAGTCACAGTTAATATAGAACACTAAATTATAAATTTGACTCAAATGCTATTGTACTTTTTCCATTGCACTGTATGTACCTGCGTTCTTTACATGATTTATAAATCAAACTACACCCTGGCTGCCACAACACTTCAAACTTATAGTACATTTTATTTATTTAGATTTTTAAAGAATTGACAAAAAGGCACTTATCTTCAGACTCTGGGCAACCTTCACATGAGTTATGGTGACCAAAGTATAAAATGAGTATTGAACATCCAACTCCCACTCCAAAAGTTAACCACCGAACAAAGATTATCAAAAAAAGTCTCCCCACCCTCAGGCAAGTTCCAAACTTAACCTGCATCAAACTCTTCCCTCTGCATAGAATCATAGGGTTAAAAAGTACCATAAGGGTCATCTAGTCTAAACCCCCTGTTGTTTCTAAACCATTCAAAACAGATGGCTATCCAGCCTCCTTTAGAAAATCTCCAGTGAAGGAGCTTCCACAACCTCCGTAGGCAGTCTGTTCCATTGTCCTACTGTTCCAAAAACATTTGTGAATAGATTGGGTTTACAGATTACTTGGAAGGTCAGCAGATCCAAGGTGTTTCGGACCAAAGGCTGAAGACCCCTCACTACTGCCAATTCCCTCTCCTTTCAGTTGAGAGGGATTCAGCTCAAAGGCGTCCACTGATTGCAGTTGCAGCAGTAGGGCACACAGAGAAAGGCAGTCTTCCCAAGTCAGAAGATCCCAAAACATTTAGGGCTTTA
The DNA here is from genome assembly GCA_037349315.1 of Chelydra serpentina. Lineage (NCBI taxonomy): Eukaryota > Metazoa > Chordata > Testudines > Chelydridae > Chelydra > Chelydra serpentina. The sequence goes on from JBAIAC010000007.1 coordinate 21,702,718, forward strand.
TAAGTCATAACCAACTCCTTAAATTTCACCCAGAAGCCAATAGCCAAGCCCAGCACATCACGAAGTGGGGCCAGGTCAATATATAGGCACTGTTGACTTGTTTTGCTGATGTTATAATAATAATTACACTTGGTCTACAGCTCCTGGAATTATGTAATGGAGTCTGATATTGGTGGTAAAAAGGGGTGCATGGATATGTCTACACTGCAATTAAAAATCCTCGGTTGCCTTGTGCCAGCTGACTTGGGCCATATTTAATTGTGGTGCAGATGCTTGGGCTGGTGGGAGGGTCCCAGAGCTCAGGCTGCAGCCTCAGCGCGAATGTCTACCGCAATTAAACAACCTTTTAGCCCGTGGCCTGCGAGCCTGAGTCAGCCAGCACAGGGCAGTCTTGGGAGTCTAATTGCAGTGTACACATACCCTGTGGCAGAAACAGGTAAGAATATAATATGAAATGATACTTAACTACCAATACCTTTCTTCAGAAACTAGTATTGCCTAAATTGTAAATATTACTGGTCAAACCAAAAATTTGCCTAATCTGTGTACAGTAATGATCACATATAATTTTCACCCACTAGTTATAAATGCACAACCACAACAGAATCAGTTGTGTCATAAATTATTAAATGTGTGTTAAAAGCATTTGTTCATTCATTTTCTGCAATATCCCTTTCTAGTGGCTGGACCAGGGAGGGATTGATGTGTCCATAACAGATTCTGGGTCTTTTAACACAGGCAGTAAATACACATTTTTAGACCCAGAGATTCCAGGTTCATCCCCCATTGCAGAGGACTCACCCGTGGGGCATTGCATTTCACAAGCAATTACTGTGATTATACACACACATGTATTTATACAGACAGATAGCTAATTGCTTAACTTACTCATGAAATCAGTGTTGTACAGACAAACTTTTAGCTTATTAGGCCTAGAAGATGAATGCAAAAGAATGAATAAATATGTATAATCATATAATCCATGTTCAGTATTATTGAGGAATTTATTATTACTTTCACCAACTAATTGCAAACATATTTAGATTAAATAAGAAAGATACAGATCTATATTTTTAATCAGTGCTAAACATATCTATATTCTCATTTCTCAAAAATTACAGCAAAGTCTTAAAACTTTTTGTCATTAGCATATATGAACAGAAAATATAATTTAAATTATACAGACATTTATTCTTAACATTAACCGAAAAGTCTTACATTCCAACACAATTATCCATAACAGTAAAACAATTTCTGTATATCTTACCTTCTCATACTACCCTATTTAACCTGCAAAGAATCAAGAGGGTCTTGAAGTGTTTTGTGCTGTGATTGTGGAGTCAGTGTCCTTTCGGAAACTTTGTTAATTTACAGAGCTAAACCTTGCTCATACAGCTATCTCCTGAGTGCATGGGGTCCACCCACACGAAGATAGTTGCAGGATATGGGACCTTACATTTCATGATCAAGATGTTTTTATTTGTGTGTGTGTGGTATACACACACACGCTTTTCAGTTTGCTTTTTTATTTATAAATGTGTGCATATGTATATCTATACAGAATACACATTCAATGTAGTTGACAACGCCACAACAGATAAAGGTGTAAAATGTTTGAGTAGAGAGGTTTGTAACATTTAGAACAGTTGTGAACACTTGATGCTGGTTTCTTAGGTTCTGTTCTTTGTAGATTTTGACCAAATGACTAGTGACTTGGGACCCTGAGTTCTAGGGTGTCCAACATGAGGTCCCTTGGGGTATGGCTACACTGGGATAAAAAACCTGCTGGAGCCCGAACTTGAATGACTACACTGTGATTTTTAGACCCACAGCCCTAGCTCAAGTCAGATGATGCGGGCCAGCTGCAGCTGTGTTGCAAGGCTTTTACCCCTATGTAAACACACTCTAAGAGAGGCCTGTTTGTTCCAGTAGGAATACTTGGCACTTCCTGAAAACTAAGTCCCTTTAAAGGTGTCTCAGTTTGGGCACCCAGAAACTGAGGAATCCCAAAATCACTGGTCCCTTCTGAAAACCTTGGCCTTCAAGTATAAACTTTTCCATAATAGACCCAAAGCATGTGCGTATGTATGCAGTCCATCTTTGATTATCCCTACTGAAGTTTTCACCGTAAACTTTAAGTTTTAGAAAAAAACATAGAAAGGCATCTGTATATATGTTGGCAAAATACCCAATTACCAAACTTCAATTTTTAATATAGGTCTTACAAATGAAAGATTAACTTTCATTTTCTCAGCCATGCCCGACTCCAAAATGTGTGTAATATTCTTAGGTTGATAAAGGAAGCTGGAAAACAGGATCCAGAGCTGGCTTACATCAGTAGCAATTTTATAACCGGACATGGCATTGGGAAGAATCAGCCTCGTAACAAACAGATGGAAGTGGAATTCAGAAAACAAGAAGAGGTAACTTAAATGAAAAGAATTCTACAATACTACTATGTTCAGAATCATTTCATTTTCAGGAAAAATCTGTGTTCAGTAACTCCTGGAATCTCAGGAAGTATTCTGACTTGACAGATCTGCACACTTGTTTGTGGTGCAGATGTTTTTGCAAAAAACGTGTTAAGAAAAATTGGGTGATCAAGTTATATAATTGAATAGAATTTAAAATGGTCTGTATAACTAGTTTCTTGTCTTGTCACATCATCAACCACTTAATTCTCCTCTAATGGCTTAACAGTGCTACATTACTGTTTCACAGAAAATAAAGTGTTTTGGAATTTCCTGACTGCTGTGTAGAATATTAAGCTCTTTTGTAATAACAGTAAATTGCTGATAATTAAAAGCTCAGATTTACATTGAGTCTACTGTAGAATAAAAATCCATGGTCTTGAATTTCATTTTGGGACGTTTAAAAAAAAATTAGCTTTAACTGTGTTTTGGATTTGAACTTGATAAAAGCCATATTTATAACCTCAACCCCCGTAATTGTCTTATTAAAAAAATATTTAAATCGCCTACCCTGTTACAGCTTGACATACTTTGATACCATTAGCTTATTAAATTCAAAGAAATAAAATTTAACACTTTTAAAAATACAAACATAGCTTCCAACTTGATGATACAATCTATGAAAATGGAACGTCCTAGCACTCTGAAATCTGTATTTGATTAATTAGGGTGGGTGACTGATTAGTTTTGCATTACAAGGTTTGTTATGACGTATTATTGGCCAGGATCCTTTTAACAATAAATGTTGTTGTGTGGAATGTTTGTTTGGGCTGTATGCATGATAGGGAGTGGGGGAGCATTCACAAATGAAAGACTTGTAATATTGCTCTGTATTTTTCAAGGCTGTTAAGTGGTGATGTGGTGTAACAGGTACTAAGTAGAGTCTGTTAATGATTTAGCAACCAATTAATTTAAAAAGCCAATGGTTATTTTAATAAGATTCTAAAGTCAAAGAGGACCAAAATTAGGGCATGTATTAGTGTTTTAGCAGCTAAAATTTAGCTGAAGGGAAAATATTTAGAAAGAACCCTCATATCTATCATTTAAAATACTTTCAGTTTAAAAACAGTTGAAAAATTAATCTTTGTTAATCCTATTTCAAAACTGAATCTCTTTTGAAAATTAGTATGTCCAACATTGACAGAAGCTGAGAATGGGCGACGGGATGGATCACTCGATTACCTGGTGTGTTCATTTCCTCTGAAGCACCTGGCATTGGCTACTGTAGGAAGACAGGATACTAGGCTAGATGGACCTTTGGTCTGACCCAGTATGGCCGTTCTTATGATCTTACCTACATTGAAATTTCAAATTAGTAAATACTGTTGGCAATTGTTCAGTAACAAACTTGATTTTAAAAGGTAGCCTAAAACCACATGAACTGCAACAGTAGTTTACTGTAGTTTATTTTGTGGGGGAGGAAGGCTGTTTCTTCCACACATAAGAATGTATAGCTCATTATACTATGGTTTTTTCCTTTCAAGTTAACCTGATTTTTACTTCCTTTTTATTCCTTTTCTGGATTTTACAGTATAGTTAGACATTGTTCTTTTTGCAAGTATTTTTGTTTGGATTTCTTATTTCAGAAAGAATAAGAAATAAGGATTTCTTATTTCAGTTTGTTTTTATATATCTGTTGTGACTTTTCTTTTAGCAGGTTGACCATAATTGTTCCTTGATCCCAGTGAATTAAATTGTCACTAGCAGGAACATGAACTGTGGAAATTGTCATTTCCAAAAGTGATGCTTCAACATCAGAAATGCGGATTGGTTATTCCAAATTGGTTATTCCAAATGCTGATTGGTTATTCCCAAAGTGTTGATTTCAGAAGTGCTTTTCTGAACACAACACTGCCGGAATATAGGCAAAAGATATGTAGCATTGTAAATAAGCGGGTTTTCCCCACCCCCATGATTAGAGGTTCCCATAGTTTTTAGATTTCCTCATAATTTGATATTTAAGATTTAATTCCTAGGAAGCCATACTGTCTTTCTGATTAAATGTTGTTGCTCTAAGAATCTCTGAAAAGTTTTTTTTTATTGTTGTTTATTTTGGTTGAACACTGTAATCCTTCTGATTCTTTTTAAACATGTTTTTAGAATTCCAATTCCATCCTTTTGGGGTTTTTTTTACATTGCATTACAAAATTCATTAAAAGTAATTCAAACAGTTGTGTACAGAACTGATTTCTTATACATTTCTTTTCTTGATTACTTTTATAGGTACTTAGAAAATTTCGAGCACATGAGACCAACTTACTTATTGCTACTAGTATTGTTGAGGAGGGTGTTGACATACCAAAATGCAATTTGGTGGTTCGTTTTGATTTGCCCACAGAATACCGTTCCTATGTGCAGTCCAAAGGAAGAGCCAGGGCACCAATCTCAAATTACATCATGTTAGCAGACACAGACAAAATCAAAAGTTTTGAAGAAGATCTTAAAACCTACAAAGCAATTGAGAAGGTATGTATCCAAAAGAACATACTACTTGGTTATCATAGTAGCAAAAAAAATAGCCTGTTTCTCATCACATTCTGTTCTTAAAATTTTAAGATCCTCAGAAACAAATGCTCAAAGTCCGTTGATACTAGTGAAACTGAAACTGAACCCATCGTGGATGATGATGATATCTTTCCACCCTATGTGTTGAGGCCAGATGATAGCAGTCCAAGAGTTACAATTAACACTGCGATTGGACACATCAATAGGTATGAGGCAAATTCACTTTTTTTCCTTTCACTTTGACATCTTCAGATAATGAAGTTCTCCATTGACTCTCGCAACAGGGCAGCATAAGGCATGGCACTGCAAACTTCCCCATAACTCTCTACCAACATGCTTCAACTCTATTCTGAATGAGATCATCCCTGAGTTAGAGAGGGCAGGCCTGTTGTCAGATCCATTCAGTCCTTGCCTGAGACTGCCAACAAAGATACCAGTTCTGATGGTTGGTATTAGTGATGTGGATTCCCTTTCTACTAAGAACTGCCCAGGGATATGAACATAACATGACTGATGTGTACTCCCATTGCTTAATGCATTGCCTGAATGTACTGAATTACTATGGTGATATGGACTGCATAAAAACCTTTGTAAAATAGAGACCACCAGCACATTTAATAAAGTCCACCATTCAGCCATCAGATGGATAGAGATGTAGTTGTTTTTGACAGTGCCAAATTTAAAGAAGTGCTATAGTTGAGAGAGACCACATAAAATCCTCTCACTCACATTTCTGGTAGTTTATGATCCGCTGTCCTATTTTAAAAAGGGTATTGGATGACGACATTAAATCATTGTACTTTACTAAATATTAATTTTGGGAAATTGAAGAGATAGGCAGGACTAAAATCTTCCATACTTCCTGCATTAGTAATTTGAGAGTCCCTGTAAGCTGTACATAGGATCTTGCTTTTGGATTTAGGAAGATAGACTTTTAAAAATCTATTGTCAATTTAGGTACTGCGCAAGATTACCAAGCGATCCATTTACTCATCTGGCTCCTAAGTGTAAAACCCGAGAACTACCTGATAATACATTTTATTCAACTCTCTACCTGCCAATCAACTCACCTCTTCGAGCCTCTATTGTTGTAAGTACTTGTTATGGGGATGGAAATAAGTGATATATGTATGTATATATGCATGAATGAATTTTCCATTGGCATTAATTTGTAGCCAGTATATATGCGTTTTTCTTTTGCTGTAACACACACTGTAACTCCTTGCAGACCATTTCTGCTTCTTTTGTTTGTAGTCTGTTTTCTCAGCAACTTCCTTTCATTGTATATCCCAAAGACTTTTGCTGCTTTTCCCACAGCCTCATCTTCATACACATTTGCTTATTGTGTTGTGGGATGTGCTCCAGATATATATATTTCTGCACTTTGCATAGGTCTTTCGTGATGAGTTTTAATGTCTCTTCTGTCTGAGTTTATGAAATCATTATAATGTTTATGTTAAGTTCTCACCATTTAAATATATTGGTAAACTATGTACTGTTAAAGATAGATTTAAGATATTTTGTGAAATATTTTGTAGGGTCCTCCAATGAGTTGTGCAAGACTGGCTGAGAGAGTGGTAGCTCTAATTTGCTGTGAAAAACTTCACAAAATTGGTAAGAGTCTTTGAAAACAAGGATCTCTTTGGTTAAGGGAAAAAAATCTTTAAATTGAGGCATTTGGAAAGTTGTAGGTAAAGACTTCTATCATATATAATATGGTAGTGGAGTTCATGGTTTAACTCTCATTGTGCAATGTTCTGTGATGTGATCATATAATGAAATAATTTAACATGCATCCAGATAGAGGTGTAGAGTTGTCAAGGGAATCTCACCACTGAATTTCTGTGGTTTTTAAAATGGTAAATTCAATATCAGTTGGGGTAACATAACTTTTGACATGTAATATGGTTTTTATATAGGAAAAACATTCAATGTCAGCTAGTAAATCACATTTCAGAGTTCTGGTGTAATTTGAGAGCTATATTTCTCAGCCACGAGATAACCATAGAATATGATTTTCTAAACGTTCAGTATAACAGCTTTTGTCATGTACAATCCAAAATTCAATGCTTTAAGAGGCAGCTTCTCTAGTTAACTACAAAATATTTATGAGAACTCTAAGTTCTTCAAGTGCTGGTCCCTATGTGTGTTCCATATGTGAGTATGCATGTGCACCGTACACCTGAATCTAAAAAGATCTTGCAAATAGTGTCCATTGGTCTGCTTCTGAGCCCAGGTTCCCTTTGGGCTCTGCACCAAGGATATAAGGGGAGGTGTGGACTGACTCCTCCAGTTCCTTCATACCACCACATGGCCTGAGTCAGAATCCTCCAGTATCTGAAGCTATCCTGACATCGAGTTTGTCTTCATCTTGTAAATATAATTGTATATACTTTAAGTGGTTTATAGTTTTCTGTATTGGTAGTGTAGCTTAGTTCCTCATCTGGTGGGAAACCCACTCTGTTTCCCCTTTTGGGAGTAGGACTATGCCAGAATTCCGGGATTCAAAAACTCTCTATCCTGCCCTTGCTCTTTCTTGGTCAGTGATGACCACCTAAGTTCCCTCTTGGCTGCATGGCCATGCAGCAGCTTATTAAGCGCCGTGTGGGCTGCGGCGGGGAGAGGTGCCTCTCCCCCACAGCCCAGGTGCTGCTGCGGGGAGAGAGCGAGCTGGGCAGGAGTCCTCTCTCCCTGCTCTAGCCCCAGGGCAGCCTGCACCCCAAACCCCTCATCCCTGGGCCCCACCCAAAGCTCTCCCCCTCCCCGCACTCCAAACCCATGCTCCAGCCCCCTCCTGCACCCCAAATCCCTCATCCTTGGCCCCACCCTAGAACCCACACCCCCAGCCAGAGTCCTCACCGTCCCTGCACCCCAACCTCCTGTCCTAGCCCCCTTCTGCACCCTAACCCCCCAAGCCCCACCACAGAGGCCGCACCCCCAACTGGAGCCCTCACCCTCCTACACTCTGAACCCTCTGCCCTATCCCTGAGCCCCTCATCCTAGGCCCCACCCCAGAGTCTACACCCCCATCCAGAGTCCTCACCCCCCTGCACCTCAGCCCTCTGCCCCAGCCCTGGAGCCCTTCCCACATTCCAAACCCCTTGGTCCCACCCCCACCACATGAATTTTATGGAGATGATGTGTGAGAAAATGGGTGAGAAAAATTAGAGGGAACACTGATTACCACCCGTGCTATCTTTACTGCTTTGGGGAAGTTCATGTCTCCTCCAAGTGCAATATTTGTTGCTTCTTCCCACCCCAGACCCAAGATGTCTGACTGAGGAAGCATCTCATGGAGAAAGCTCTACCAGATCTAGGCTGGGGAGACGCCCTAGTACATTGGCTGGAGGCTTTGAGCAGTTCTTCTCCAAGTATGAGCTCTGGCGCAGAGGCTGGATCAGTTAAATCTAAAGACCTATTGCCTTGGGCCTCTCATGAGAGTGAGGGGAGCTCTTTCAAGCATAAGAACAGACCTCCCCACCTCTAAGTAGCCTTCTCAGAGAAGGGATTCCTCCCACTGTCCTTCCAAATCAGGTGAGTCTTTGCTTGTCAGTCTGCCGAAGCCTTTTGACCACAAAGGGAAAGCATACAAAATGAAAGCTTCCATGATACCAGTACCAACATCAGTGCGGACCACAACCTTAAAGAGTCGAAGTACCATCAGCTGCCAGTACCGATGAGCACCAGATGGGATCCCCTCTCCCCAGCTGTACCAACCCAGTCCTGAAAGCACCCACCAACAACTAAGTCTGTCATGGCACCAGATCCAGCAGAACTGACAACCAGGACTGTTTGTACTTCAGAATGGACTGAGACATACGCTACACCAGAGGATATCTTCATCCTCCTGCACTCGCAATTTCCCCTACTTTCAGGCCTGGTCCTTCTGAGGGCCATATTGACCTCAGAAGAGGATACCACTTCAAGGAAGAGGAGTCACTCCCCTATTCCATCCATAAGCCAGTGTTTTCTTCCACTGGTACTGCCAGTACTGCCAATGGAACTGGATCTGTCCTTGCCATAGACTAAATCTGATGCCCAAGGCAAACCATCATCTCCTCAACCTATAGAGGTTATCCCAGACAGGACTTTGAGAGTGTTTTGGACCTGTCCTCTGTGCAAACAGGGTTACCCTCCAAGAGAGCACCGGTACCCACTGTCTTGAGGTCCATCCCAACCAGCCTTCAACCCTTCATACTGGCCCTTTTGGCATCCATGGGACCCTTATGCATGACATACCAAATTCATGCACTCAACCAAAGAGTCTCACCATCATTCTACTAGACAACAGCAGCCAGCTCTGCAGAAGTATGTGGAAGAGGAAGATGATGAACTGGATCCTCTGGTACTAGCAATGCCAACAGGCATATCATCTTCCACACCTGCTGAGGTAGTTATCCTGTCTTTGCTCTCACTCAGTAACCCTAGGCAATACCAAGCAGTATTGCAGATATTGGCAGCAGAGCTTCAAATTCCATTAGAGGAAGTTCCAGATATGCAGCACAAACTCTTGAACATCTGGCAGCCCGCAGACCCAATTGGGTAGCATTCCTGTGAATGAGGCAATTATGGAAGCCAGAAAAGTGGTATGGCATACACCGACAACTTGTACCCCTACTCCTAAGGGGAAGAATTCTTGTTCACCGGCCCTACCCCAAACTCCCTAGTAGTGCAATCGGCCATGGAAAGATCCAGGTTCGGTATCAAAAGATCCAGGAAGCGACACCCAGGAACTACCCATACATACAAGATAGCTCAAAGCCTTGATCTCAGGAGGAAGGTATTCACATCCATCAGCCTCCAGTAGAAAACTTCTGACTACCAGGCCCTTTTATGAACTATGCAATGTTACTGGAATTCAAATATAAAACTCCTCCAAAAGGACAGAGCTCAATTCCAGGCCCTTTTTGAGGAAGGTAGAGTTGTGGCAAAACCTCAATGTAAGCTGCAGTGGAAGCAGCTGATACTGCATCAAGATCTGTGGCAACCACAATAGTAATGTGCCAGGAGTCATGGCTCCACTCTTCAGGGTTCCCAAGAGAGATTCAGAACACTGTTGAGGAATTGCCTTGTAATGTAAATAATCTCTTTAACGAGAAGACAGACAAGTCTTTGCACTTGTTAAAAAACTGCAGGTCAACCCACTGCCTGTAAGGCATTTATTCTCTTGCTGAAGAGGAAACACCATAAAGGACCGTATAAGCCAACGCCTCTTTCCTTGGCCTTTCTATCACCGATGACCCTACAAAACTGCACAACAAGCAACAAAAGGTGCAGAAATCAAGATATGCAGTCTCATCCATATCAGTGACATCTACCCAACCTCAGCCACCAGCTAAACTATAGAGTGAGTGCCACCTCAGCATCAAGGGAAAGGGTTCTATTCCAACTGTTTCATATTTCCCAATAAAAAGGGAGGCTGGAGGGATTCTTGACCTACATCAGCTAAATACCTTTATTTACAAATTAAAATTCTGCATGGTTACATTAACGTCAATAACTCCTTTCTTGGAAAAAAGACACATGGTTTTCAGTTCTCCAAATAAAAGATGTTTGCTTTCATGTGATCATCCACCTGTCCCACAGAAGGTTCCTCAGATTTCTGGTAGGTCAGGAACTCCTGCACTATCTGGCAACAGCACCCAGGGTCTTTGCAAAGGTCTTTTCAGTGGTGGGAGCACAGATGGGATGAAACAGCTACACCATCTTCCTGTACTTGGATGACTGGCTTTGAACAAGTAGATAATGCCTAGGAGCTCTGTTGGCAACCTCGTCATTACTCTGTTTTTTGGCATCCTTGGAAATCTGAATCAAAAAAATCTGTCCTGATTCCTATGCAGATCAAAGACTCTATAGGGATGACCCTGGACTTGACTACAGCAAGGGCCTACTTTCCTGTGGAGAGATTCCATGCCACGAGCAGTCTAATAATCCAAGTCACACTCAGATGTCAAATGGTCCAGTTCTGTCTTTCTGTGTTAGGCCACATAGGCTATTGTACCTATGAAATGCCTTTCACCAGGCTACATCTCCATTATCTACAAGTCTGGCTCCTGTCAGTGTATACATCAGTCAGGCACACCATGAACTCTGTAGTGACAATCACTGTCTTGGTCAGAGCTTCACTTATCTGGTGGACGAACCTGGGACATGTATATGTTGGAGTCCTTTTCTTAGCTCCCATACCCGATATGAGAATAATCATGGTCACATCCCTTGTGGGCTGGGGATCCCATGTGGATGGACACCTCAGAAAGCCAGTATGCATATCAACCTCCTAGAACTAAGAGCAGTCAGGTGGGCTTCCAATGCATTCCTTCCATTTATACAATTCCAACACTTCTGGATAAGGAAGGACCTGCTAACTCAAGAAAGCAGCAGGGTCAGGCATCCCAACCCAGATTCTCTTCACCTCACAGCTTGGTATTTGGATAGTTTTCAAACCCAAAGCATTCATGTTTGGCAGTTAAACTATTCTGAATAACAGCAGGAAAGATTCTACCAGAAGATGTTACCTAGCCACAGGGAGGAATTTTTATATCTAAGCACAACAGATTCAGTATTATCAGAGTCAGCAGGTATTCCTGCTATTTTAAGACATCAAGTCTCTATATTAGCTTGCTGTGGCCTCACCTAGCAGCATCAGTGCATGCCATCCTCTGATTGATAGCCACCCTTTCTTTACACTTTCGGTATCAACCAGATTCCTAAAGGGTTTGACCAGGACCCATCTACCAGTAATGAAGCCAATGCCACAGTAGGACCTCAGTCTTGTACTTTCAACACTTACCAGGTCACCTGTAGAACCACTGGCCATGTGCTTAATGTCCCACCTATCAAGGAAGGTCGCCTTTCTGGTTGCCATTATGTTGGCAGGAGGGTGAGTGAGCTGGGGGCTCTTATGGCTGACCCATCCTATACTACATTTCACAAAGATATAGTATCCTTTCTCCTTCATCTGAAATTCATCCCAAATTAGGCCTTGGCTACACTTACGAGTTATAGCGCAATAAAACTGCCTGCAGCGCTGTAACTCACTAACTGGCTACACTTGCAAGGCATGTGCAACGGTGTATCTCCTCAGATACAGCGCTGCATGTACTCCACCTCCCCAAGAGAAATAGCTACTGTTGCGAAGTGGGTGGAACGCTGGTCTTTCAGTATAGCCGAGGAACTCCCCAGTTACTGACCTCCGGAAGCTCCCTTTGTTTTGAAACGGCACTTCCGGGTTGGAGTTCAGAGATCCGTCTGGAGCTGCTTTACAAACACAGCTACTGTTTGCAGGTGTGGGGGGAGGGGGCTCCGTTAGGAATGCTGGCAGCAAAGTTGCCTTGGACAGAGACGGCGGGCGAGGGGGAAGGGCTCCGTTTCCCCAAGTTCTCTTTTATCTGCTCTTTAAAAACAAACAAAGCCCCTGCTGTTTGCTTTCAGTGATTGAGAGAGAGGCAGGGGATGTGGAGGTGTGTAAACTTAGGAGATAATGAGCTGACACTCTGTGGAGATTCCAAAAACCCACTCTCTCCCAAATCGCTCCTGTCAAAGTCCCCCTCACCCGCCCTATTTGAAAAGCACGTTGCAGCCACTTGAATGCCCATAATGCACCGCTCCCAATACAGCTGCTAATGCCTCAAATGTAGCCACCTTACTGCGCTGGCAGCTGCCAGTGTGGACAGGCTGCAGCACTTTCCCTACTCAGCTGTACGAAGACGGGTTTAACTCACAGCGCTGTACATCTGCAAGTGTAGCCAAGGCCTTAGTTTCTGAATTCTACATAAACTAATCGATTCACTTACCAGTATTCTTCCCAAAGCCTCACGCCTCCAGCAAAGACAGGAGACTTTTTTCTCTTGAGCTCAGATGAGCACGGGTGTTCTACATGCAAAGAATGAAACCTTTTAGGAAATCACCTAGACTGTTTGTTGTTATTGCTTGAACTCATGCTTATTCTGCTATATCTTCTTAGGGCTGGTCTACACTGTGATGGGGGATCAATCTAGGATACACAACTTCAGCTACAAGAATAGCGTAGCTGAAGTCGACTTTTCCTAGATCGAAAGTAAAAGTACTTACATCGGGTCCACGCGGCGCAGGCTCGCTCCCCCGTCGATTGCGCTTCCTCCTCTCGCCGAGCAGGACTTCCGGAGTTGATGGGGAGTGCTTCTGGGATCGATTACTACCCGCCGATTTGGCGGGTAGTATAGACGTACCCTCAGAGACTCTAATGGTATGTCTACACTGCAATTAAAAACCCATGGCTGGTCCATGCTAGCTGACTTGAGCTCATGGGCCTCGAGGTAAGGGGCTGTTTAACTGCAGTGTAGACTTCTAGGCTCAGACTAGAGCCTGGTCTGTAGAACCCTCCGAGGTGGGAAGGTCCCAGAGTTCGGGCTGCAGCCTGAGCCCAAATGTCTATTCCGCAAACAGCCATGTGAGCCTTAGTCAGCTGGCATGGGCCAGCCATGGGTGTCTAAGTGCAGTGCAGCCATACCTTGCATGGATTTTTAAAAATCAATTAGCAGATTATTCCACTAGAGCACAGAAAGCCTAAATAGCTTCTCTCAGAGAAGACCCTCTACTGGACATTTAAGGTGGCAACCTGGAGTTCCAGCAACACTTTTGAAAAGCATTATGTATTGGCCCAAGCCTCTTCTGCTGACATAGCCTTTGGAGCTGCAGTGTTGCAAGCATATATACCACCTGCATCCTCACATCCCCCTCCTCTTTGAATACTGTTTGTCAGCAATCGTGTGGAATACACAATGGGACCAGTGCACAAAAAAGAAATGGGGATTACTTACCTGTAACTGGAAGTTCTTTAAGATGTGTTCCTATCTGTATTCCTCTACATACCCTCTTTCCTCTCCCCTCCCCCCAAGCTTTGAATTACAACTGGATTTGTGGTAGAGAGAGAACTGGAGAGGCGTTGGTCTGCACTTCCACTTATATCCCCAGTGCAGAGCACAAGGGCAGCCAGGGCGCAGGCACGGAACAATAAACACTATTTGCAATATTTTTCTGGTCTCAGGCTCATGATGTGCATGCGTACCCACATGTGGAATGCAGTCAGGGACCACACATCTCGAAGAACTTCCAGTTAAAAGTCAGTCATCTCAATTTCTAAAGACGTCAAAGCAGCTTTTCTCTGAGCCATAGAACATAGTCAAAACATGAAAATCTCATGCTGACTTTAGCTGTATGGCTGCTAGTAAATATGTCATAAGTACATTTCTCTATTACAGTGAGTTTTTTAAACCAGCGTCCCATAGAATATTGCTAGAGGTGCTCTAAACCAGTACAGAAAGTCTGTACATATCCAAAGAAAAGGGAGTAAGAAATCCTGAGTAGTTGACATTGCTGTGTGCAAATTAGTCCAATCAAGTAATTCAGTCCCAGTCTGCCTTTAATTAATGTGGGAAGTTGATTTTTCCGTGACAACTTCAGCATAGGGAGAATATTTAAAATTTGTATTTTAAATGTACTTTGGAAATCTTAGAGTTCTGTCATCAGTATTATTTTTATTCAGAACAAATTAGCAACTTTAACTGGTAGGTTAATGTGTGCATGGTATCATGATTAGCATGTTCTCACTACTATTTAGTGAGGCCACCTAAATATTGTGTAGCCTCTAAGAGTATGTTTACACTGCAATCAGACACCCGTGGCTGGCCCGTGCCACCTGACTCGGGCTCCTGGGGTTTGGGCTGTTTAATAGCAGCAGTGTAGATGTTCAGGCTTGAGCTGCAGCCTGAGCTCTGGGACCCTCCCACCTCACTGGGTATTACAGCGTGGGCTGTAATCAGCCTGAGTCTGAGTCAGCTGGCATGGGCCAGCTGCAGATTTTTAATTGCAGCGTAGACATACCCTCAATCTCATTTTGCAGGTTATATGGTAGTTATTTCATTGAATTAACACAGCTAATCCATAATATTTGAAGAATTGAAATGTGATTATTCATACTACTATTCACCTGTACTCATTAATAAAATTAGGTGAATTGGATGATCACTTGATGCCGGTTGGAAAAGAAACGGTTAAGTATGAGGAGGAGCTTGATTTACATGATGAAGAAGAAACCAGTGTTCCAGGAAGACCAGGGTCTACAAAACGAAGGCAATGCTACCCTAAAGCTGTTAGTATCATTCATTGCTGTCCACATCTAACATTTAATATATTCTGTTATAGGCTGGAAATCAGACATGCTTTCTAAGTTTAAGTCTCTAACTTGTCTGATAAAGGAGTGTTTTTCAATGGAAGGTTTTATTTTAAGGTGTGTTTCAAACTTTTTAGCAGGATGGTCTTTACATTATAAAATATATAGTACTGACTTCTAGCTGCATGTATGTTTCTCTTTTAGAGAAAAGAGGGTAGGTACTAGCTTCTGGCAATTCCCACACACTCCAGTGGGAAGCTTTTTGGAAATCAGTGAATAAGGTAGTCACAGTCATTGGAAAAGTCTAGGGAAAACTTGACCCTAGTCAGATATTATAGAAAGAAATATAGATGACATGAAAATTTCAGTCCCAGAAGTACAATAAAAGAGAGGACCTCTTCAGAAGCAGTAGATTGAACAATCCAGGGAAAATGGGGAAAACCTATTTCTTACACCACTAAGAACTCATCAGTTTGAACCACTGGAAGAGGTATTGTCATATTTCCTTAACATCAGAGTGCCCTTCCCAATATCTATTACCTCAATAAGGTGACTTTTTGCAATATGGAGTGTGCTCAAAAGGCTCAGTAAAATACCTGTCATTCTGAAAAGATGATTTTTAAAACCGGTACAAAGAAAACACTCCCCCCCCCCCCCCCCCAGAAATCATAGAATCTCAGGGTTGGAAGGGACCTCAGGAGGTCATCTAGTCCAACCCCCTGCTCAAAGCAGGACCAACCCCAACTAAATCATCCCAGCCAGGGCTTTGTCAAGCCTGACCTTAAAAACCTCTAAGGAAGGAGATTCCACCACCTCCCTAGGTAACCCATTCCAGTGCTTCACCACCCTACTAGTGAAAACGTTTTTCCTAATATCCAACCTAATCCTCCCCCTCTGCAACTTGAGACCATTACTTCTTCTTCTGTCAGCTTCTACCACTGAGAACAGTCTAGATCCATCCTCTTTGGAACCCCCTTTCAGGTAGTTGAAAGCAGCTATCAAATCCCCCCTCATTCTTCTCTTCTGCAGGCTAAACAATCCCAGTTCCCTCAGCCTCTCCTCATAAGTCATGTGCTCCAGCCCCCTAATCATTTTTGTTGCCCTCCGCTGGACTCTTTCCAATTTATCCACATTCTTCTTGTAGTGTGGGGCCCAAAACTGGACACAGTACTCCAAATGAGGCCTCACCAGTGCCGAATAGAGGGGAATGATCATGTCCCTCGATCTGCTGGAAATGCCCCTATTTATACAACCCAAAATGCCATTAGCCTTCTTGGCATCAAGGGCACACTGTTGACTAATATTCAGCTTTTTGTCCACTGTAACCCCTAGGTCCTTTTCTGCAGAACTGCTGCCCAGCCATTCGGTCCCTAGTCTGTAGCAGTGCATGGGATTCTTCCGTCCTAAGTGCAGGACTCTGCACTTCTCTTTGTTGAACCTCATCATATTTCTTTTGGCCCAATCCTCTAATTTGTCTAGGTCCCTCTGTATCCTATCCCTACCCTCCAGCGTATCAACCACTCCTCCCAGTTTAGTGTCATCTGCAAACTTACTAAGGGTGCAGTCCACACCATCCTCCAGCTCGTTAATGAAGATACCGAACAAAACTGGCCCGAGCACCGACCCTTGGGGCACTCCACTTGATACCGGCTGCCAGCTAGACATGGAGCCATTGATCACTACCCATTGAGCCCGACCATCTAGCCAGTTTTCTATCCACCTTACCGTCCATTCATCCAGCCCATACTTCTTTAACTTGCTGGCAAGAATACTGTGGGAGACTGTATCAAAAGCTTTGTTAAAGTCAAGAAATAGCACATCCACTGCTTTCCCCTCATCCACAGAGCCAGTTATCTCATCATAGAAGGCAATTAGGTTAGTCAGGCATGACTTGCCCTTGGTGAATCCATGCTGACTGTTCCTGATCACTTTCCCCTCCTTTAAGTGGTTCAGAATTGATTCCTTGAGGACCTGTTCCATGATTTTTCCAGGGACTGAGGTGAGACTGACTGGCCTGTAGTTCCCCGGATCTTCCTTCTTCCCTTTTTTAAAGATGGGCACTACATTAGCTTTTTTCCAGTCATCCGGGAGTTTTTCCCATTTTTTTGTCCCAACTCTGCATCTGGAAAAGAAGCTAGCACATTTCAGATCTACAAGAAGCATCAGGGTTTTTTATGTAAAAGCCAGGAGGGTATCTAAAACATCTCGTTTTTTGATTAATTCAGATGGAGTATTTTTCACCCCTACAAAATAGTAAACCTTACTCTTCTATCGAATATCAAATCCTATTTCTTAAGAGCAATGATGAGCACATGAGCAGAGAAGTTATATGGTTCCTATAAGGAGAGCTGAAAGGCAGTCACCTGGTCACCATAAATGAATATGTTCACTGAAATCCACAGATTGGTCAGTCAATGTCATTTTAGGCAGAAGAATTCTGTGGCCTAGTGCCACAGCCAAGGAAAGATGGAGTATAGATATAGTTTGCATCATTTTTTGGTGTATATAAGTAAAGGTTGAACTTGCTTCTCATTCTGGAGACATACTACTGAGAAAATCCTAGTGCAATGGGTCTTTGAATCTTTGCAGAATGAAGAATGGGAAGACTTCTCCAACCTTTATATAAAAACTGCCTTTATTTGAGAAATAAGGTCCATAGAGCCTGGACACAAAGGGATCATCCAGAGATGGATAGAGATGGAAAATGGCATTCAAAGCTTTCATTTTATTCATAGGGAAGATTATTCTGGTGCTCTGCAGTAGGAGAGACTTTCGTTTTTTAACGCAGAATTAACACAATTGTTAATTTAGGAAAGTAATAGTTGTCTCAGGTAGCAGGAAGTTCTGGGCATGAGGCATTTTCCTGCTGACTAATGACTGAGGTCTGGTTTTGCCCTCAACCTGCAAGTAGGCTGAAGACCAGTATTAATGGCTCTTGTTCCCAAAAAAAAAGAAAAAAAAACAAAAAAACAAAAAAGATGGAGGGGAATTCAGGTTAGTTTGGGTGAATTTTCCTGTTCGTCCTTTTAGAAACATATCTCCAAACGTTTTAATAAAGTATAATAATTTTGTTTCATACCAGTCTCAACAGATCTTATGAAATATTTGTTCTGGGAATGAGAATTTAAGTGAACTTTGCTGAAATAGTCATATTAATGTATTTTTTTCTCTTTGATTGTAGATTCCAGAATGTTTGAGAGATAGTTACCCCAAACCTGATCATCCCTGTTATCTGTATGTAATAGGAATGGTGTTAACTACCCCTTTGCCTGACGAGCTCAACTTTAGGAGGCGAAAGCTGTATCCTCCTGAGGATACAACAAGATGCTTTGGAATACTGACAGCCAAACCTATACCTCAGGTAATGAATTTGACTTTCTCTTACCCTTCAGTGCCTGACAGTCCTACTACTATTCATGACTCAAAGCACTGAGGCAGGCCAGAGACCAGACCACATGTCAACTCTGCCTTCCTGGAGCAATCTTGAAAACTGGATCTCCAATTATAGAGTATTGTGTACAGTTATTTCCACAGTTTAACTTCTTCCTATCAAACTTTTCTCATTGTAATTTTATATTCTCTGATTGAGAATGCCAAATTCTTCTTCTAAGGTAGGACATTTCTGACTAGCCTCATCTGAGCTGAAAATGGGAGATAAGGCTAAGCACAGGCTGAGGAAATGCACCTCTTTCTGTGCTTTTTCCCAACCATCCATTAAGAGGGGATCTGTGCTTATGTTGTGCTCAGAACAAATCATGTTCTGTTACCTGTTCAGAGGGCTTGTTCACACAATAGCAACCATGGCCCTGCACTCAGCAATATCACCAGCACTCTGCAGCTCCTTCAGCACCTCTGTAACAGCAGGAGTCTGTGGCATCACAGTGCAGGGGTAATGGACTCCTTTAGAGCTCTGCCGCTCCCTCACTATAGTGTCCACCTAGTATTCCTGGGGTGCCTGTCCCACATTCATCAACTCCCTCACTCCCAGAAGTCTACATCTGACTATTGGTAAAGGTAATAACGTCTCCCTCCCCATAAATCATCCCATGGATGTTGTGTTTTATAGGGACACAAGCCCCATTACACACCCTCTTTCTCAGCACACTCCTCCCCCACAGCCATTCAGACCTTTTGGGCCACTCATTTATAATTCTATGCCCTTCTGGGCACAGAATCTTATCAGTCAGACCCTAGGAAACTATGTAACTCCAGTTTCACTAGTGCCTGCTCTTTGTGCATCAGCTTGTGCACGGCATCACCGCCGAGCCTGTTTCTAGCAATGGCTCTCCACACCTGCCTCCTATAAAACTTGCTGACAAGTTGAGAAACACGAGTAAAATCTTTCATGATAGTTCTCATTAGCACAAGGAAAGAGATGATTGCATTGTTTCTGATTTAGATTCTGATCAATCCTGAAAAAACAGCTAAGGATCAAATCCAGAAGAAAATGTTCTTCGCCTAGTCTTTCTTCACAGGAGAGAATGAAATCCTCAGTGAAGACATGAGGATAGCACTGCCCTTCTTATTGATAAGAAAATGCAGGGAAATTAAGAAAAAAACTAGAGAGAAGCCAAAGTTTAAAATGGGAACTTTATCAGGTAGCCCCTGCTCTCAAAAAAAGGGTCATTTTCTAGGTTAGAGAGAACGTAAACTTTTCTGAACAGTGAAACTGTCTCTGTATCAAAATGATGGCTTCCACTTGTATTTCTGTATGTGAGGTATTAATGAACATTAATTTAAAATCCTGACTAAACATTAATCACTATTCTATTGGGACAGTCCTATTCTGGAAGAAGTATGTCTGGTATTTTCTAAGACATCTTTCAGTATCTAATTTTTATCATCTTTTGGTTTCTCTTTATGTACTTAGATTCCTCACTTTCCTGTGTACACACGTTCTGGAGAGGTTACTATATCTATTGAGCTAAAGAAGTCTGGTTTTATGTTGTCTTTACAAATGCTTGAGCTGATCACAAGACTTCACCAGTACATTTTCTCACATATTCTTCGGCTTGAGAAACCTGCACTAGAGTTCAGACCTACAGAAGCTGATTCAGCCTATTGTGTTCTACCTCTTAATGTTGGTAAGGATTGAGTTTCTTTAAATATTCCCTTTATTTGCTTTATTACTACAAACTAGTTACTTTTTAGTATTTTGTCAGCCTTCAGAGTTATCATATTTCATATATCATTTAACATAGTAAGAACAGCAGAAATATGTTAGCATGCAGGTTTGATTCTGTTACCTTTCCTCACTTCTTTGCAATTCTAAGTGTGCTTGAAATTAGTACAAATCATCTCTTAGCAGTATGTTTTCAGGTGAACCAGGAAGGATCTACAAATATCTAAATGTGCTATTATAAGTGCAAGGTTTCCCTCAAGATTTTAGGGAAGAGGGGAGGCAAAAGAGTGTATTGACAACAAATAGCCTACCCAAAAAGTAAGACTTTGCAAGTTTAAAATAATACAGCTTCCAGTTTGGGAAACCCAATAAAATAAATGAAATATGTCTTTTCTTTTTAAGTTGATGACTCCAGCACTTTGGACATTGACTTTAAGTTTATGGAAGATATTGAAAAATCTGAAGCACGTACAGGCATTCCCAGTACAAAGTACACAAAAGAAACTCCATTTATTTTCAAATTAGAAGATTACCAGGATGCAGTTATCATTCCAAGGTGAGGATTGTATCATCTGTGACATTTGGTGTGTAGAAAATGTATTTGTATAAGTATTTGCCATATAAGTTATATAGCTAACATATTGGAGCAAAGCAATTGCCTATATTTAGTTTACATAATAAACCTGATGATATTTGATGATAAATTACATTATTTAATAATATAGAGTCATTTTGATGACAAGTTTGTGGTATGATTCATACAGAAATAGAATACTGGGATTTTAATGTATTGTCACTAGAAAATCTGTTACATCCCCATAAGAAACAGTGCAAGTCACCACACAACTTTCATAGTATTCTGCCAAAAGCTGTGACTCTACCAGCAGCTAGTTTACTGGAACTATTTTAAATTGGGGAGACTGGTGGTGATCCTGTCTCTGGTTACATCTCCTTGATACTGAAGTCTTGCCAGTGCAGTCCCAGAGACAGTGAAGAATGACCCTCTCAGTGCAGCTCCATCAGCAGTAGCAGTGATGGGAGTGATAGCGGAGACAAGCTGCTAGTGGCCATCAGTGTTTTAACCACCGTGTCATCTGAGCATGGCTTAATGACATGGGGGTTGGTCCTAAACTGGCATAAATATCACAGTTGCATTGACTTCAGTGAAACTATGATATTTGATCCCAGCTGGGGATTTGCCCCATTGTGGTTAAAACACAGTGGATGGTCTTCACTAGCACTCACTCTGTTGCTACCCCCAGTGGAACTGCATTGGTGGTAGTAACAATGGGAAACTTAGGAATTCAGGAAGGGGAGACTTGAATTACACTCCTAGCGAGAATTATTTGTTGCCAGCTGATAATGGCTAGGCAAGGTGGGGTACTGACATAATTGAATATTCTGTCTCGTTTGTTTGTATCTTAAAAGAGAAAACCTCTTAAAGCCTGAAAATAGTGCATGTATACAATCTACATAAACACATGTTTCTATCACAGTTACCCTTGTTATACCCGTTTGTTTGACTGCAAGGAATTGTCTCTTAACAATGTGTTTGTACAATGCCCAGAATCATTAGAGTACACATAATAAATATGCAAGGGCTGATAAGATAAATGAGTTTCCTGAAGGCTGCTTTAACTTAAACATCCACTTTTCCAGAATTTTGAAAAAAATTAAAAATCAGATGGGTCTGGAAAGTAACAGTCTTGGTTGCCGCTTTGGAATAAGGCTGAAAAGATTAAATAAATGATTAGAGATTTTACTTCATTTAGAGAAGTCTACTCAGATATGTAAATATTTAGATAGGAATTCAAAATGACAGACAAATCAGAACTAAGACCAAAGTGCCAAAAAATAAATATGCAAATCTCATAGTTAAGAATATATCTTGCTAGCTATCACAATTTGTGCAAAACATCATATTTACACTAGCTTTAAAGGCAGTACTAAACTTCTTGAGAATTCCAGTGCTAGAAAATGGATATTTGAAACTTTTTCTACTTTTGTAAGAAGGAAGAGGCCATAAATGGGTTGAGAATCAGACTCAAATGCCAAGTGTAATATTGGTATGATTTTTTATCTCTCTGGCTTCTTTGGAACATTCACTTACCCTATGGGACAGGCATCCTCCCATCTTTCTTCAAGGGATTTTTTTACTTTTGCATTTGGCTTGTGATGTTTTTGGTTGTCTTAGGGATTTTTTTATTTATTTGAAATAACAGCTTGTTGAAATAACAAAAAAAATCTGTTTGTTTATTTTCCACTGCTTGCATCCGAAGAAGTGGGTATTCACCCACAAAAGCTTATGCTTCAATACCTCTGTTAGTCTATAAGGTGCCACAGGACCCTTTGTTGCTTCTACAGATCCAGACTAACACGGCTACCCTTCTGATACCTGTTTATTTAAGTATTCTAAAAACGTGTGATAGGATCAGCGTCTTTTTATAGAAGAGTTTAAACATATTTAAGAGCTTCTGAAAAAATTAAAATGTTGGGACTAAATTTCTATATTGGTTAATAGAAATATTTATCATTTGTAAAATAAGTGCTCAGATTGAAGCAGACAGTCTAAAGTATATATTTATTACATTATACATAACCCTTTTAAAATTGATACTTAATTTTATTAAAATTAGGTGTTCTGGGTTCCTATTTCTTCACAGAAAATAATTGTATCGGATAATTGATTTTTTTCTACTCTGTTGTATATAAGTTCTTATACTGCGCTCATCACCATAGTCTTTGATTTGGCACATCTATTCAGTTTCTGCACAAAGAGCTAATTATTTGAGTTATTTAACAACTTAGCATCTGATCCCAAAGCAGAATCAGAGCCTTAGGTAGAAAATTTGCTCAAAGAATGCTTTTCATTCCAAACTATCTGATTTTGTTTAGGTATCGAAATTTTGATCAGCCTCATCGATTCTATGTAGCTGATGTATACACTGATCTTACTCCACTCAGTAGATTTCCTTCCCCTGAATATGAAACTTTTGCTGAATATTATAAAACAAAGTATAATCTTGACTTGACCAATCTCAACCAGCCACTGCTGGATGTGGACCACACGTCTTCAAGGTGAGGAGATTCTGAATAATATAAACCTAGTTTAATTCTTTGGGTTTTATATTTTATGGTCTTGCAACATTTATAATGAACCATTTTGTTCTGTTGTAAACTGTGTAATAAAGTTGACAATCTTATTTTCAAAAATGTTGGTCATTTTTTGGGCAGTCAACTCGAGTCATCAAAGGGCCTGATTTTCAGAGGGCAAATGCTTTCTGAAAATAAGGTTTTTTAAAAAGTGTTGATGGTCAAAATCATTTGAAACTTAGTTCAGCATGGTTTAATTAGAATTTTTTTGTATATTTACATTAAAGGAAATATTTTCAAAATATATTTTTAGACTTAATCTTTTGACTCCTCGCCATTTGAATCAGAAGGGGAAAGCTCTTCCACTAAGCAGTGCTGAGAAGAGGAAAGCTAAGTGGGAAAGTCTGCAAAATAAGCAGGTAATGAACTGCTTTCCATTCTAAATTGTTTAATTCAGCTTACATCATTAACCATACTTAAGAGCTTTTGAGATTATTTTTAAAAGTAAAACTCTCTCCCTCCTTCAAAGATATTGGTTCCGGAACTCTGTGCTATACATCCTATTCCAGCATCACTGTGGAGAAAAGCAGTTTGTCTCCCCAGCATACTTTATCGTCTGCACTGCCTGTTGACAGCAGAGGAACTGAGAGCCCAAACAGCCACTGATGCTGGTGTAGGGGTTAAGTCACTTCCTGCAGACTTCAGGTATTTACTATGCCACACATATATGTATTATAAATCTTCTTGAACCAGTAAGTGAAAATTTGCAAATGCTGCAACAGTGCAAAATTGATCTGCTCTATATGGCTCATACAATTTTTTCAGTTGGACATATAGCTAGAAAATACTTGGTTGTAAATAGTGGAGTTGGATACTACAATGATTGTTCTTTGTTTTTAAAAAATGCCCTACTTTTTTAATATGTAAAAATGTACATACATATGGAGTTTTCTCATGCCTTCTCTTTGAGATATTTTTAAATCAAAATCAACATTTATTTTGCAGATATCCTAACCTGGACTTCGGATGGAAAAAGTCGATTGACAGCAAATCCTTCATCTCTATTCCTAGCTCTTCTTTAGCAGAGAATGAAAATTACTGTAAGCACAGCACAATTGTAGTCCCTGAAAATGCTGCACATCAAGGTGCTACTAGAGCCTCCTCTGCAGAAAATCATGACCAAATGTCTGTGAACTACATAACATTGCTCAATGAGTCACCCAGTAAACTCCAAATTGATGTATCGGTAGAACTTGCAGCAATTAATGGTGTTTCTTATAATAAAAATCTTGCCAATGGCAATTGTGATTTAGCTAACAGAGACTTTTGCCAAGGAAATCAACTGAATTACTGCAGGCAGGAAATACCTGTACAACCAACTACCTCATATCCCATTCAGAATTTATACAACAGTGAGAACCAGCCCAAGCCCAGCAATGAATGTACTCTGCTGAGTAATAAATACCGTGATGGAAATGTTAACAAATCTACCTCAGATGGAAGCCCCAAAATGGCAGTGACCACCAGTACTTCAGAAGCTCTTAATTTTTCAAAAGACAGAATGGATTCTGAAAAGAACTGTTCCAGTGGATACTCCTCAAAAACTCTTGGCCCAAACCCTGGTCTCATTCTTCAGGCTTTGACTCTTTCAAATGCTAGTGATGGATTTAATCTAGAGCGACTCGAAATGCTTGGTGATTCATTTTTAAAGCATGCCATCACTACATATTTGTTTTGCACTTACCCAGATGCTCATGAGGGACGCCTGTCATATATGAGAAGTAAAAAAGTGAGTAGCTAATGATCTATCACTATTCTGTTAAACATTGGCTACAATACATGATTTATAGATAAGATATTTGAACACTGAATAGGTAATATGTTAATACATATTTATATTTACCAGATATTTTCATGTCTAAAAGAAAATTACAGCCCGTGTTATAAATTTGCTAGCCTGCATGTTAGGAATACAATTATACAGTACAATCCTCTCTCCTTTAAAATGACTAAAATAATTCATTTGAGATGCCATTAAAATAAATTAATTATATCTGGATTATATCATAATTAAAGCTACATTTATGGACAAACTTCTCCTCAGAACTGTTCATTTTGTTTTATGCCAAGGTTTAATTTAAACAATGGGCTTGTGATACATCTTGTTAAGGTGGTAATCAAGAATGCTAATGGGATGTGTATTGTGTAGATTTTTACTATTATTCAGAAAGTTATAATTTTATTTATAAATAAGGCTTTAACTTTTCAAGAAACTATAGACATAAATGTTAAAAAGTTACTTCTGTTTTTAGGTCAGTATTTGGCCAGTCACAGGTACTGTATTAGGAAGGCGCATAATAACCTCTGAGAACTGGAAATATATCTGTATATAAATTATCATATGCATGTTTTATTTTAAATAAGAAATGCATGACTGTTTTACAAACATGATATTTATTTTAAAGGGACAAGAATTTGTTTAGGCACATAAAATTGACTATATTTGTATTCTCGTCTACTTTTGTATGCGTGTATACCTAGATGTTTATAAGTGTTTTTTTTTCCTTAAAGGTCAGCAATTGTAACTTGTATCGCCTTGGGAAGAAGAAAGGGCTGCCTAGTCGTATGGTGGTATCTATTTTTGATCCACCCGTCAACTGGCTCCCTCCTGGTTACATAGTAAACCAAGACAAGAGTAACGCAGACAAATGGGAGAAAGATGAAATGGTAAGCTCTCATTGAAATATGTTAAGACTTAAATATCTTTTTGTATATATTATTATATCACAAGGTGGAGGGACAGGAAAACGAGCTCTCATTTTATCATGCTTCAGCAAAGTATAGCTTCCTATATCTTCATTTCCTACTTTTCTTTAAAATATCTATATAATTTATGAAAAATGTGGGGGAAATAGATGTTGATGGAGAACTTAGGAAGGGCAATTTGTGGAACAAATTACCCAACATAGTTCAGAAATGAGTGTATATCTAAGGGCTTGTCTTCACTACCCGCCGGATCGGCGGGTAGCAATCGATCTATCGGGGATCGATTTTTCACGTCTCGTTTAGACGCGATTAATCGATCCCCGATAGCGCTCCCCGTCGGCTCCGGAAATCCACCTCATCGAAAGGCAGAAGCGGAGTCGACGTGGGAGCAGCAGCGATCGACTCACCGCCGTCCTCACGGCCAGGTAAGTCGATTACGATACGCTGACTTCAGCTATGTTGTTCACGTAGCTGAAGCTGCGTATCGTAGATCGACACCCCCCCCCCCCCCAGTGTAGCCCTGGGCTTAGTGGTATAAGAGCTTAAATATTTTAAAAGCAAGCTTCCATCCATTATTCTCAGCACACTTTTGTGGAAGCTCATGTAATTTGAAGTGTTTCTCCCCTTGTGCAAACTGTGAAATATATGTATAAATGATGTTTTTGACTAACATTTCTGTACTGCACATTATTGGTGGCTAAACATCATTTTGCTGAAAAATCAGCCCATCTTTGGCAATATGGGCAACACAACATTTGATTCTGTGAGCTAGTTTTTGTCCTGCTTTACCAGGTGCCCTAACTGCTACCTAGTACAACTAGTATTTTCTTAGTTGTGTGATTAACTGGAGGTGATGGTTGGTTTGAGAAGTTTCTCAATAGTAATTGACTTTTGCCAGATGGCATTTTATCTTTAATGGTTGAAGATTGATGATTCCTTTTCTACTGTGGTCTCAAACAGAACCATTTTTCTTTTCTGAAATTTAAACTCTAAACAGGTGAGGACTGAAGAATCTATTTAGCTCCTTCCAGAGTGAACACAAAAAGATCTTGACTACTTTTAGATGTTTTGTTTGTTTCTCGTACATTGCAGTTCTAAACTCATGTTGTGCAGTTCATCTGCTGATCCTAAACCAGGATTATAGCTGACTGTAAACTGATCTTTGGTCCCTAATGTTAGGCCCCAATACTGCCAAGGTGATGGATTTAACTTTTCTGTGAGATTGTGCCCACCAGCAGGCTCAGAATGGCAAATCTCAATTTAAAAACTTTACAGATTTCATTTTGTAATCGAATTGTAATACCTGCATGTTTCACCCTATGAACTCTTCAAAAGTTAGAGTAAAAATGGGCGCTCTTGCTTTAAAAAAAATCAGTAATCATATGACATTAATGACTTAATCTGTAAATACTCAGAATGTTATTTTTTGACTCAATACAATACTCTGACTATAGAACCACCAGAGGGCACACAAGAGGACTGTTAAACAGATGTACTGTATGACTAAATCTTTATTGAAGAATAAAACCTGATTATTGTAGTTCTGTATTCTGCCAAAGTTTCATTTCAAAAGGATTTATCATTATATCATTCTAAACATAAAATGGCATATTTGAGGCTGCAGCTGATAAATTACTAAGGGGAAAAAATTATTCTTTGTAACCCTTTAACTGCTTATGCCCTTGCCAGTCACAAATTTCATATATATATTTCAGTCCAGTACTCATATTGGACAGTGATCTCACAAGATATGTTTACTGCTGCCAAGTGATAAAATAGTCATTTCACTGTCAAGGAATAAATTTCATTCTTTTTGGGGAGAGGGTTAACTAAAACTCTGATAACACTTTGAATAACTGTTGTTAAAACATTGTAGACAATTGCTGGGATTCTTGGCCTGGCCGAACCATATATGAAAAATGCAAGTAGTTTAGTTGTCTGATTAAATAACTAAATTTGAAAAAGCATAAAAGGAACATTTAAGCATATTTGATCTTTGGTTTGAAATTCAAGCAGTGACAGGAATTGTGTTTATAATTTATTTAAAATAAATTGAAGTTTTTTGAGATGCGTGGGTTTTGAAGCCATGGGGCAGTAGTTTCTGAAAAAGTGCTATCTAGCACAAAACAAAATGATCAGCATTACCTTTTGGCTTCCAAATGACTATATAGTTTTAGGTTAATTATTTTATTAAATCATCCAAGAAATAATGAAATATTAGGACTAGTTTGTTCTTTCTCACAGAGTTCACTTATCTGTACCAAAACTCTCTTTTTAAATCAGAGTTCAGGGTTGTTGTTTTTTTCTTTGGGAAAATTTAAAATGGATAGATCTCATTCATAATCACTTAAGTCTATTTTGAAACTGCTGTTTGGGCATCTGTCATTCTTAACTGGAGTAGTCAAAATTCTGCTTTCAGGCCAGATACAGAGTATGTAGTTTTTACAGTTCATTTTCCTTTCTAATATGGAAATGTGGCCTTCTAATACTTCATTTTCCAGAATACTATATACTCCCTTCTGATCAGATCATTTGGAGCACTGCATGCTAGGGCCATAGTATCTGCAAGCCATCCGTACTTAAAAATGAGGGCAAATATAAACTATTCCATTTTATTCAAAGTGGAATGGTCCTTATGCTTGTAGGCCCCAATCCAGGAAAATGCTTTGGGTCTGATCCTGCTCCCATGAAATGGCAAAACTTCTGTTGACTTCAGTGGTGCAGGATCAAGCACGCAAGCACCTGCACTGACCTTAAGTGCTTTCTTGGGTCAGGGCCTTAGCAAGCTGCCAGTGCAATCCTTAGGTAACATTTTGACATATCTGTTTTTGAAGATTTACGCCAAGCCATACAAATTTGATACCTGTTATTTTTTATTAATCATATGTATCACTAATTTTTCCTCCTTTCAATGACAAATGCACAGATTAGAAAGAAAATCGAGCAACAATATAAAACAACAATTATATCCACTTCTAATTAACTAAAATGTAACCCAAGAGATTTTGCTTAACTGAATACCTCTTAAGAGAATTAACAGTCTCTTAATGTATGCCCTTTGGAGTATTTTTTTAGTTATTGTATTGTTTCACTCAATGTGCACATTAATATTATGTCCAAAAATGCAATTTTTAAGAAACATGCTGTCTAAGTTTGTGTTTTCTCCATTCTTAGGCCTGATCTTATGAAATATTTGCAATATTACCAAATGGAAAAATCTTTTTGGCAAAACAGAGTGTGGAAGGTTCTCTTTTGGAACCTACATTGTCTTAATTTTTTTCTGACTGACTTTTTTCAAATACAGCTCGTATTGCATAATCAAAAATTGGCCCGTGCTTTTTAATTTTTTTTTATTTTTTATTTTTAAAGTTAGATGACTTACCACGTTACTGAATCCCCAACACAATCTATCCAGGCCATCACCCACATAAACATCAAACGTTTGCCAAACTGGCATTAGAGCTCCTGTTTTTTTGTCTTTCTGTCTACATATAAAAATCACCCTATGTTGATTCTCTAAACTTGTTTTCCTTCATGTTTGCCAGTAGACTATGAACTACTTGATAATGTGGGAAAACTGGCACTTTGCTGCTTAGAGAAAAATGATTACAGTAGCCCAAGGATAAAAGGGATTTTTATACTTGTTTCACTGAAACCCTTTTTCATGTTTCATGTATGTTGATGTGAATATCTCAAAAGCATAAATATGGGGCAGCATGCCTATGATTTACCTCAAATAAGGTTTGCAAAAGCCCTGTGATAAAATGTGTGTACTGTAGAAGTGCTATCTATTCATATTACCTTCCTCGATTGTGTATAGTAGCATTACTTAGCAGCCAGAGAGAGAGAGAGAAACAAATTTTGGTACATCTGATGTCACTATTTTAAAATTGGTCCCCCATCTCCCCGTTTCTATGTGCATAAGTGGGTTATGGGTGGTTTGTTGTTTTTTTAAGCGACTTGTGTTCTAGACACAAGTAAAAAAAAAAATCCTCTGCTTTTTTTGTATTCCCATGAAACTTAGATGCTCATTGTAAGAAATTATATTTAATATATATATTGTAACAATTAAGGTTGCTTATAGAAAATTTCATTGTACTCAAAGGCAATTACTTTAGTCTTAGAATGAGAATTTTAATTGGTATTGCTCTTTGCATCTGATTAAACAAGTTAATTGATATCAATTAACAAAAAACAAATGGTCATGCTTTTAAAGTTAGCTGACAGTGGTTATAATTGAAAATTATCTCTTGTGCTTGCAGAGTTATGAAACTTGTTTAAAAAGTAATTGTACCTTTTTTTCCCCCGTGCCTCATTTTATTTCTTCTTTCAGACAAAAGAAAGCTTGTTGGCTAATGGTAAACTTGACGATTATGACGATGAAGAGGATGAAGACCTAATGTGGAGGTTACCCAAGGAAGAAGCTGACCTTGAAGATGATTTTTTGGAATATGATCAGGAACATATCAAATTCATTGATAATATGTTAATGGGATCTGGGGCTTTTGTGAAGAAAATTTCTCTTTCACCCTTTTCAACCACTGATTCTAGCTATGAATGGAAAGCACCCAAAAAATCATCCCTGGGTAATATTCAATTTTCTTCAGATTTTGATGATTTTGACTACAGTTCTTGGGATGCTATGTGCTATCTGGATCCTAGCAAGGCTGTCGAAGAAGATGATTTTGTAGTAGGCTTCTGGAATCCGTCAGAAGAAAACTGTGGTGTTGACACAGGAAAACAGTCTATCTCGTATGACTTGCATACAGAGCAGTGTATTGCTGACAAAAGCATTGCAGATTGTGTGGAAGCCTTGCTGGGCTGCTATCTGACCAGCTGTGGTGAAAGAGCTGCTCAGCTTTTCCTATGTTCATTAGGGCTGAAGGTGCTTCCAGTAATGAAAAAAACTGAGTGGAACAGCACTTTGTGTTCTAGCAGGGAGAATTTTAACAGTCAACAGAAAAATCTTTCACCAAACTCTGCTTCTGCCTCTGTAGCCAATTCAGAGTGTTCTCTGTGTAAAGAAATGGAGTATGGCTCGTTGAAGATTCCACCAAGGTGTATGTTTGATCACCCAGATGCTGAAAAAACCCTGAATCACCTAATATCTGGTTTTGAAAATTTTGAGAAGAAAATTAACTACAGTTTTAAGAATAAGGCTTATCTTCTTCAGGCATTTACTCATGCCTCCTACCATTACAATACCATAACTGGTAAGTTGCCTGAAAGAAATTACTTAATTTCACTATTAGATTGATATAAATAAAGGATGTATGGTGCAGGTTATTTTTAGTGCACAAATCTTGACTTTTTTTATATGTCAAAATAATTGCCTCTTAATACAAAAATGAATACCAAGAAGGATCTTCTTTCTGCTGTTTTTAAGGGGTCTGCCAGTTAACTGTGTGTGACCTCTCCCTCCCTAAAAGGCTACCAGAGCACATGAGTGACTCTCAATTCCCTAGACCAAGTGCGTGGTATAAGACTCCATAACACAGGGTTTTTTTTCTAGACCAAGGATCGGCAGCCTTTGGCACGCGGCCCGTCAGGGAAAGCCCCTGGTGGACCGGGCTGGTTTGTTTACCTGCTGCGTCCGCAGGTTTGGCCGATCGCGGCTCCCACTGGCCACGGTTCACCGTCCCAGGCCAATGAGGGCTGCAGGAAGGGCAGCCAGCACATCCCTCGTCCCATGCTGCTTCCCGCAGCCCCTGTTGGCCTGAGAAGGTGAACCGCAGCCAGTGGGAGCCGCGATCGGCCAAACCTGCGGACGTGGCAGGTAAAGAAACCAGCCCGACCCACCAGGGGCTTACCCTGGTGGGCCGTGGGCCAAAAGTTTCCGATCCCTATTCTAGACTCTGCAGTTTTTTCATATTTTACCTCTGTCCCCTCTCTCATCAGCTGTTATGTGCTCAGTACTAATCCTACACTCAGCAGGGTGACTTAGCAAAGAACCTCCAAAACTGCAGTGCCTGTTGAGAACTAGCCACCATGGTTTAAAAAAAAAAATGTTTTTTTCAAAAAATGGTGTTTCAAAAAGAATCAGTAGCTATTTCATTGATTTTCATCCCAAGAGGATCACCTTGACCATATTCCCGAACCACCTTGACTTCACTGGAGCCAAGATTTCAACTGTAGGCTGAATTAGTCTGTTGTTCATTGGAGTGGCCAAGTTTGGAAATGCTCATGAGCACCTTTAGAGCCCAGTCCTGTGGGTGTATGTATTGAGTGTCCTCAACTCAGACTGAGGTCAGTGGGAGTTGAGGGGTGTTGTACCTAATGGGATCTAGATCTTAGAAAAGGATCACTTTCAATCTAGTAATGCCTTGACCAAACATCATGAGGCCTCAGAAAGTGGGAATGATGATTTTCCAGGAGAAACTCCTCTCAAAAAACCCTCAGCTCTTAACATTTCAGTAGGATTTGTGTTAAGTTAATATGCTACGATAGAGGTCTAACAAGGAGAATATACATAGTATTAAAAATTAACATAGCATTTTAAAGTGCTTTATCTGGAGAAAGAGCTGTTCTTCTACAAACATTGAGCTTCACAATGAGGTAAGTGGTAGGTAGTTATTCCTATTACACAAATGAGAAAGGAATTTAGATTTAGATTTCCAGTCTCCTACTTTAGTTGACAGGGAAGAATATTTTGGGGAAACGATTAATGTTAGTGATACATTTTAACTTTTACTATTCATGAAAACATTTATCAGGATCCATATGATAGCTACTGAAAACTGCTTCATTCTACTCAACTCCCACTGACCTCAGTCTGAGTTGAGGACACTCAATACATACACCCACAGGACTGGGCTTTAAAGCTTTCTGTTTGATTTTTTTTACTTTCTTAACCCATCTCTCATGCCTTTCTAGATGTGTGCTGGCTTTAATGTATACATTAACAACAAAAATCCTAATTCAAAATTAAAAACAGCACATCTGCAAGTGAAACACCATTGAACATTTAAACTACAACAAGTCTAAAGGAATAGAAAATTTGCTCAGAAACATTAAATATGAAAGTGCCCCACTTTTTTTTTTTAGTGTATTGATTCCGTTATTGAATTTTTGGAAGGTTGGTTATCATTGTGTGTTCAGATGAAGACAGTTATACTATCACTTGAGGTTATTTTTGATTAGTCAGATTTAAGGCATTTGAGCCTTCATTATAAGCCCATATTTTTGCTACCATGTTGTGAGTGAGTATTTGGTTCAGAAGAAGTTTCATTATTACATATAATTTGTGAAGTTTTTCTTATTTTTGGAATCCATTAAAACAGGCAGAACAACCTTTAAGATAACACTGAAAACAAAATCCAGTAAAAAGATATCTGTTTAAACATGGATAGATATTTATCTTTTTTTTTTTTTTTAGCATTGGTTAACTTGTGGTATTTACATAGTAATAAGCCAAACCTTCTATCCAGAGAGACCAGGAAAGAATGTGTTAATTAAATAAACGTAATTGTATTGCTGTACATTTTTTTATTTCCAATGCTTTAAGATTGTTACCAGCGCTTGGAATTCCTGGGAGATGCAATTTTGGACTACCTCATAACCAAGCACCTTTATGAAGACCCACGGCAACACTCTCCAGGAGTTCTAACTGACCTACGATCCGCTCTAGTCAATAATACCATCTTTGCATCATTAGCTGTAAAGTATGACTACCACAAGTACTTCAAAGCTGTCTCTCCTGAGCTGTTTCATGTTATTGATGACTTTGTACAGTTTCAGATGGAAAAGAATGAAATGCAAGGAATGGATTCTGAGGTTAGTAATATTTGAAAGTATTTGCGTTCAGTGTCTACTTTTAGCATGTCATCAGAATTCTTAGCACAATACAGATTTTTATAATGTGTTAGTTTTGAATGTATAGCAGCCAAAGAAGCATATGGATGCCAATAATGTAGTAATTTACTTAGCATAACTGCATGCTTTCATTAAGCAGTTTTTACTAAATGAAAGTGCTCAGAAAATAACTTCTTAATTGGATTGATACCCGATTTTACCCCTGGGATCTTCTGTGATATCCAATGTAGATGATATCACACCTTCATGCTTATACCACAATTTTTCCCCACACCACTTCAACAGTGTTCTTCATCACTGACTGAAAGGTTCTGTTTCCACTGGCCAGGGAAACACTGTTAGTATCTTTAAAGTGAACTGTTTTAAGAGCAATTTGGTTGAAGATTTGTAAACACAGGCTTTGGACTGGCCAAGAAAACTAAGTACATCACATGTTGATGGACACTTGTTTGCTGGGAAAGGAACTAAAACTAAATCATTTCAGGTAAACTACTAAGCAACCATATCATGGCAATGACTTTCTGTCTCAGCTGATCTGGGTCAGATTCAAACCAATTACCTAGAACAGAAAGATGCGACGCTGCTTTCTATTATCAAGCCCCCGAGGCATCCAGTCTTCCTTAACATTTTCGTTTGAACTTTGTCTGATAAGTGTCCTCTGTAGTCTTAAAAAGTGTGGTTGAATTGCTTTTAGAGCAAGAACCTACCTTCAAAGAATAGTGTTGATTAAATCTGTGACTAAATACTTGCATCTTTGTCTTCAGTAGTTTGCTCACTCCATTACTCAGTTTAAAGAAGATAAAGGACTTGAATCTATATAGGTATTGTGACAGACCCAGGCCAGTTGGGTACAACAAAGTAGCAGCATGCAGATATACTGGCCACTGGATTACCAGTTTTCTGTTCCCTGACTGACCAGAGCAGGGACTGTTCCAGGCTAATGAGGACACCTGACTCTAATTAACCTGTAAAGAGTCAGGTGAGGCCATTAAGGTGATGTGAACACCTGACTCTAAGGCTCTTCTGAGCATATAAAAGGGCTCACTCCAGTCAGGCTGGGAAGAGCCAGGGAGCCAGAGGAGAGGAAGTGCTGTTGCTACTGAAGGACTGAGTAAATGAGGACACACTCGCGCCATCAGTAAGGGAGCCCTAAGGTAAGGGTGAAGAAGTGAGAAGCAGGAGAGCTGTGGGGAAGTGGCCCAGGGAAGCATAGCAACTCTGGCAGTGAAAGGTCAGCTGCCAACAGCTGCTACCACTAGGGTCCCTGGGCCGGAACCCGGAGTAGAGGGCGGGCCCGGGTTCCCCCCAACCTGTCACTACAGAAACACCTCCTGGGAGGGGAAGACAGGCCCCTATCAGGACAGGAAGCTAATCTGTTCTGAGATAAATTCATAGGGACAACAGAGACTGTGGGAGTTCTCTCACCAACCTCCTTGCTGGCTTATGATGAAAAGGGCTCAGTAGACAACCCTGGTCCTAGAGAGAGAAGGGCTACGTGGAGGATTGCAGTGAGCCTCTGAGGCTAGTATAAACCGCCTAGAAGCGCGGGACCCACCGGGACAGGGTCGGAGCTCTGCCATAGTATATATACATTTTTATCGCCCTTTGCATTTACTACAAACCAAATCTTTAAATTTTCCGTTGCAAGATGAGAAAATAACTGAGGGATCAAGTATCAAATGATTTAATCACAAAGGATCGGACTCTGCCACCGTTATATTGTGTAGTATTCATTACAGTGGGTCTACCCAGTGTGCGTAAGTAGCGTAGAATCTAGCCTTAAAGTTTTACAACAGTGGTTTTTGGCTTTGTGAAAGAGACCCAATCCTTTAATATGGTTGAGGTGGTACCTCAGAAACACCAGCAGGTTATAAAATGGCTCGAGGTCTTTAGTTCTTGTTTCTATCTACTACTCTTCCTGGTCCCTGTGCTAGTCTGGCACTGGGTTACTGTGTCTCTTCCTTTAATTTCATCACAGTTAATGCAAGAACCTTTGCTTCAGTAGATCCTGCCAGTTGGACCAGTCTCCATGCATCTCTCCATGTCACCAGCTCTTCTTTTTTCAAATCTCACTCCTAAAACATCTTTTGTCCCTTGCCTTGTACCTTACTTTTATTATTTATAAGGGAAATAGGACTTCCTAAAGTGTTTTGAAGTACATTTGGTGTGAAATACACTGTGCAAATACAGTTGCATATTTGTTTAACAATAAGATTGCTGTTTGGAGAGTTTGCACATTCAGTATAGTTCCCTTTTAGACCTATTTTAGGAATAAATGTTGGGTGGGACTAATACATGGAGTAATACTGTACCTTTTAAGAGGGCGGATGAAGCATTTGCCATAGAATTTTAAACTCCACAACCAAATGAGTAAGAGGCGGCCAGTAGGGGAAGAGAAAAGATAGGAAAATGTTAATTTCCATTTATTTGGGGGTGTGATGCTCAAAAACAGTTTTATTCATTTCAGCTTCCTGTGTTATTTGCACTAAGGCAAAATGTGGACAAAACTGCATATCATTGAAAAAAATATTGTAAAGGACTATATTAAAATCAAGATGTACACATAACACAATATGTACACTTTTTACAGTGCAAAAATAACAGTACTGCGTAAAAGCAATAGTAAACGATAGAAGAAAACACTGCATATATGTTAAAAGCATCCTCTCTGGCATCAAGTAGCTAATCGTACAAATAATATAAACTCAGTCTGACACTACTGAGTTGTTATTAATAATGGATCATTTCAATTACACTTATGCTAAACCTGCCTTCTGTAACTATAGAACCTATGGAAAGAGTGTATCTGAGTTACGTACCATTTAAACCTGATCTATTCAACCAAAAGTCAGACTTCGGCTTTGAAAGCCTCCATCTAGGAGATGTTTAAAATATAAACTCTCTTGGTTATGCATGGCTTACTGGCATTAACTGACAGAGACAAGTCTGTTTCTTATTGGGAAAAACAGACCCATCGTGAAATTCTGAAGAATTAGTACAAGTGGGATTCAAAAAGCATATATGGTATCTGTATGCGGTGGCTTCATTTTATTTTATTTTTTACACTCACATGTTTGAAAAACACTTGATCCAGCTACTTGGTTTCATTTGGGAATACAGCAGTGATTTAGCTGTTGTGACGGGGCAAGGCCAGATGGCTATAGTAAAGTAGTGGGAAACAGATATATTAGCCACAGGCTAAACAAATCCCTGTTACCAGGATAAGCATGGCAGCTGCTCCAGGTCAATTAAGACACCTGGGGCCAATTAAGATCTTTCCAGAAGGCAGGGAGTACAGCTAGGTTGATTGGGACACTTGAAGCCAGTCAGGGGCTGGTTGAAACTAGTTAAAAACCTCCCAGTCAGTCAGGTGGGGGCATGTCAGGAGCTGTAGGAGGAAGCTGCACTGTTGGAGAGACTGAGCAGTACAAAGCATTATAGGCAGAAGGAAGAAGGCCCTGAGGTAAGGGTGAAGTGGATATTGAGGAAGTGGGGGCTGCTGTGGGGAAGTGGCCCAGGGAGTTGTATGCGTCCTGTTTCTAAACAGTTAGCTACCATAGGTGATACTATTAGGGTCCCTGGGCTGGAGCCCGGAGTTGAGGGCGGGCCTGGGCTCCTCCCTTCGCCCCCCGATTAATCACTGAGACTGGGAGACAACAGAGACTGTGCAAGGGAGGGTAGTTCTCCTCACCTCCCTTGCTGGCTTATGATGAAAATGGCTCAGTAGGCTGTGACCCTTGCCTTTAGAAAGGGAAGGGCTACGTAGAGGGTCATAGTGAGCCTCTGAGGCTAGTGAAATCCACCAGGAACCGCGGGACCCACAGAGATGACAGAGCTTTGTCACACTGTGGAAAGGTGTCATTGAAAGACTCAAAGAAGGCACATAGGACAGCGCATAAGAGAGAACCTCCATATCTGAAGATTGTTTCTTTTAAAAAAAAAAAAAAAGTTCAGTGTAACAACTGTCTCTTATAATTTTAAACAGCTAAGAAGATCTGAAGAGGATGAAGAGAAGGAAGAAGATATTGAAGTACCAAAGGCCATGGGAGATATATTTGAGTCACTGGCTGGTGCCATTTATATGGATAGTGGAATGTCTTTGGAAATGGTTTGGCATGTATACTATCCTATGATGAGGCCATTAATAGGTAATGTGTCAGCTTTCATAGAGAAGAAGGTTTTAGTAATTAATTGTCTTGTAAGGGGGGAAAATCAAGTTAACTTTTTTTTTTTTTTTTAAACCATAGAAAAGTTTTCTGCAAATGTGCCTCGTTCCCCAGTGCGGGAGCTGCTGGAGATGGAACCAGAGACAGCCAAATTTAGGTAAGAGTAAATTTGCTTGGTAAGCATTGCCGTAAAATATTTTTTAAACCATGCTTCATAGACTACTGAGAAATTTTAATGGATATTGATTGTGTTTAATCTGTTCTATACTGAGCAAGAAAGAATATCTTTGTACTTACTGTTTACTTTTTTGTTCTAAGTAAAAGATAAAAATAAAGCCTATTATAATTATATATTTTATACACATTATATATTTTATCCATAGGAAGACCATGTGAAGAGTCTTTTTTCACCTTTGCTTATCTTGGTGGTAATGTGTATGTTGTTGGTTTTTTTGCAGTCCCGCAGAAAGAACTTACGATGGAAAGGTCAGAGTAACCGTGGAAGTTGTAGGGAAAGGAAAGTTTAAAGGTGTTGGCAGAAGCTATAGGATTGCCAAATCTGCAGCTGCAAGAAGAGCACTACGAAGCCTCAAAGCAAACCAACCTCAGGTCCCAAACAGCTGAGACGCCTCTTAAAAAAAAAAAAAAAAAATTAAAAAAAAAAAAGCATTAAAAATCCCACAAAATAAAGTAAATTTTTTTT
This sequence comes from Chelydra serpentina, assembly GCA_037349315.1. Classification (NCBI taxonomy): domain Eukaryota; kingdom Metazoa; phylum Chordata; order Testudines; family Chelydridae; genus Chelydra; species Chelydra serpentina. Next base: position 21,741,506 of record JBAIAC010000007.1, read on the forward strand.
TTTAAAAAAGTTGATGTTGAGAGGAACAAATTGAAGACAGAATTTAACGTTTGTTTGATAACAGAATAGCTAACAAAACATTTAACGTGTATAAAATTTTGGAACTAATTGTAGTTATAGGTTTTTGCGCAAACACAATCTTGTCTTCTTTCCTCACTACTGCTTTGTTTAATCACAAGAGTGCTTTAATGATGACATTTAGTTAGTGTTCAAAAGAATTGTTGTCAGGTTTTTTTGGTTTATTTTTATTGTCAGTACAGCTTTGCTTAGTGTTAAAAGGCCAGGGATCTTATGCCTAATGCAGATGCTTGATTTATACATAGTAATCTTGAAATTCCTCAATCTGTGCACTAGTGCCAGTCATAAAGCAGTTTATAAACTGTACTGGATGATTTGGTATAAGAGAGAATAAGTGTGCCAGTATTGTCGTTTCTTCACCCCTCCCACCCCCACTCCCTATGTCATCTTTGCATCAAGATGACATTCTCAGTCATTATTGCACTTATTTGTTATGGACAGGTTTTTAGTTGAAATGGCTGACATACTGGCAGAAATAAATTTCAACTTCCTGATGCCACATAGTCTTTCATTAAAAAGGTTCTTGCCTTAAAAGTAAATAAACCCTCATTAATAATCTTTAATTTCTGATCTTTTTGGAGCAAACTTGTTTTACATTCCCTTCATTTTTATTATGCATTTTATGATGATACAGCTCTATATTTACAGTACAACACATTAGTATAGCTGTGACTTAACTTACTACAGGATTATAATAGAAATTGTATTCATATATATGTAATGAGGTTATTTTTAACAATTCAGAGCAGGTGGTTAGTCTACAGATTTTTTTTCTTTTTTTTTATACCACAAACAAAAAATGGTCTTTGTCTAAAATTCCAGTTTTACACAAACCTACAAACTAGATAGTTCCAAGACTTGGAAACAAATAGTAATGAATAATTGCACAGTGCAGGCTGTTGCTCTAACAAAATAACCTTAGACATATCACACCTAAAATATGCTGCAGATTTTATAATCAGTTGGTTACTTATTTAACAAATGGAGCACCTTTACACTTAGAAAAATTTCCACATAAATTTCTTACTGTGCTTTTCACAGAGTTGCATGCATATTTCACTTACCAAAGCTGTGCTGTTAAATGCCATGAAAGCTGATGTTTAAGATAAACTGCCGTACTTTTGATAAATCTGTGATTTAGGTCCTTAATTTAGAGAAACTAGCTCATTGTTGTTTCAGTCTATTTGAAAAAAATCATACATTTTTAGGCTTTGCCTAAATCATACATGTTTCTTTAATTAGATTTTTGTAGGCACTCTTCACTTAAATACCTCAGTTCTGTTCTGTTCCTTTCTTTTTTGCATGCATTGTTTTTTGTTTTGTTTTTGTTTTGGTGCTATGTTTATATATTATGCTTGAAATTTTAATTTTTTGCACTGTAACTATAATACCTCTTAATTTACCTTTTTTAAAAAGCTGTGGGTCAGTCTTGCACTCCCACCAATATCAGCAGAGATTTGCTGCAATTTTGCCCTGTTAATTATGCTTGAAGTTTGAGAAAGCTGAGCAAGGTGTTTTAATGTTTTCCAGCACATTGGTCTGAACTTAGTGCTGGTTTATGTGTTTAAATTACAACTAAATACTGTATTTCCTGCTTTGAAAACCCCACTCCCTTCCATACACTCACTAAATAAACAACAACAAAAAAACCAAACCCTGTCAGCTCTGGCTTTCTAGAAAATAGAAAAAGAAAACAAAAAGCCTTAGTGCAAGGGATGGACATTTAGCTTCTCTGAAATACAGAATTTTGTAATTAGATTTTCTATATAAATTTTTTTTAATATTAAAATTTTAATAATTCTTACAGAAATGTGAAAACAAATTCCTGCTGTCAATAGTATAATAATACAAGTGCTATGTTTTTAAAACAAAATAACATTACTGTTTTGGTTCTTCAATCATTATGAGAGCAAAAGAGTATCATGGGAAGTTTAAAACCTGCAAGTCTTGAAATATATTTAAATTAAACTTGTTTTACGCAAAAGAAAAAAAAAAACTCTGAGTAAATTGGTATGAACCACCACACAATTAAAAATTTATTGATAACCATTTCTTTCAGCCAGGAGTCAGGATTTTACAGCACACCAACAGAAAGTGCATGATCACTAATGTAAAAATTCCATGGCACCTGGCCCAAGGGTCAATTTTTAAAATAAGTCATACCATTCCTAAGGCTTAAAAAGAATAAAAGTTAATTATATTACAATGAATAGTACAAAATAAAAATGGTGGGGTCATCTGCGAACACTTTAAGATACAGGTTTCTTTCTTCGACGTCTGAAGGTCATGGTTTCTCATGGTTTTGAGGTAAATCTGTTAGCAGTAAAAAATGATATGGAAAAATCATACTTTTGCTACCAAGTGTTTGATGTAAAGAAAACAAACAAACCGAATGTGGTGTTATGCTCTGTATTTCAGCAGTGGTCAATGATCCCCCTTGTTACTAGATAAAGCCTATGAATTGGAAATAAGGAATGTGTAGTGGCTGACTATAGTTTCTGCTGCTGATGTTTTTTAAATGCCGTAACTCTTTTCAAGTGTGACCTCATTGAAATGTTTCATATCCTTTGGGATAGAAAAATCATCTTAGTTTCCATGCTGTACAACTATGTGTTTCACTCTTCAGTTGATATGATTGTGATATTGGATAGTGTATGCTATTAAAGACCTAAATCTGATAATTTGAAGGTTGGAATAGAAATCACTTGGCAATGCTGTAAGCACAAGTGTAAGTGGACTGTTGCAACCCATCTTCAAAAGCAACCACACAGACTCCTCATAAATAGTGTGGGGGTTAGTTGGCATAAACCTTGTTTTTGATCTTCTTAGTTCTATTATACTGTACTTTAAACAGTCCTCCTAACTATGCTGCATTTTTATTTTTATGGCTTTTTTTTTTTTCGCTGTTCTATTCATGTAGCACAAATAAGCATTGCACTTGGTACCATGCTTTACCTCATTTCAAGGAAAAAAATATGCTTAACAGAGAGGAAAAATGTGGTTTGGCCTTGCTGCTGTTTTGATTTACTGAATTTGAAAAAGATAATTATAATGCCTGCAATGTGTCATTTACTTGCACAACTTATATAGGTCATTTGTAATGTCTGTGGCATTTTTACTGGGTATGAAAATACAACAAAGACATGTTCTGAAAATCTTGATTGTATTTTAAAACTTTGTTTTTTATTACATCATTTTTACTGTTATGTGAAGTAATTAAAATTAAAATGACCTCTGACACTCCTGTAGTTATCTCTGAACAAACCAACATGTTGTACGCACAGTGTAGTTTTTACAAGAAGACAGCCCATAGCAATTTGGTCAACTTTAACTCATCTCCCCTTTTTCTGGATATTGAGGGATCTGTAGTGACTTCTGAAGTGTTTATTCAGCTTGATGCTGCTAACATTTATATCAAAAGGCCTACTATTTTTCAGTCTCATTACATGAAGCTATGCTGTGACCACAGGGTACAGAATTTAACAAGAATTCAAGCCAATCTGAGTACCAGTTCAGAGTATAATGCAAAGCCTAATAGACACGTGGACAGATCCTTAGTTGGTGTAAATTGGCGCGGCACCATTGAGGTGTCTGAGTTTGGGTTTCCGTCGTATTTAAAAATAGTCGTCATCTGGGAAATGTGTGTGCTTATGTGTATGACATACGTACTGTAGACACACCTGTCTATATAGAAAATACAAGAGGCTTTGGATCACAATCTTACCAGCACTTATGAAGCTGAAAACAACAAATTCCTATGTAATTTGCTGTGATGTTACACATCTATATTTGGCCACATCCTATTCACTTCTTTTTTTTTTTTCCACATGAAAAGTCTCACTGAAAATAAGTGGATCTGTTGTGAGTCCAATGAGAAGGCTTTTGACCTGTGGTACTTGATTATTGGCACATTTGTATTTTTCAACCACTTTAATTTTCATGAAGTTAAAAGGATTTATCTTTATTTTATACATTAAGTTTAAAAACACAAAACTACAATTTACAACCCTGAAATGCAATCTAAATATCAGCTGTAGCTCCATTAGAATTATGTTGGCAAATATGAGTAGAGGTCATTGTTGTATACTCCACTAGCAGTTAATTTTAACTTCTTTCAAAAGTAACTTGAAAAATATATACACTTTACCCAATAAATCCTTTAGATCTCTTCCCCCTTTTAATTTGGATAGCAACCACAGACTATTTAAATTGCTTTGTAGATGCACTCAAAATGCACTGCGGCAGCAAGTTATGTAGAAAAACAACAACAGTTTGTGAACAAGAACTGGGAATTGCAGGTGTTTTTATTGTATATAGTTTGACATAAAAGATGGTTAAAATCAAGTAGAATGAATAACAAATAAAAATTGATGAACAATAAAATATTTACCATCACATGCTGCAGCTGTCTTTAAGGGACATAAAATGTAATTCATTCATACTGTAATCATGCTGCAGAAATTTGCAGCCTGCACCTTATGGATCACAATTACCTTTAATAGTTTTTTGTAACAATTGTAGCTGAGTATATCTCCAATAAAGTTATGGTCTGTTCACTTTGTGTTGTCTTTCTTTAGTTTAATTAGACTGTTAGAGCCTTTCAAGAAATATTAATCTTATATTGCTCACAATTTTTATTTTTCCATTTGAATCTAAATAACAGTCTTTAAATATAAAATGTGTTTAAACAAGACTAGGAAATAATGCTTGTGTACAGTTCCACTCATCCCATTCCACTGATGGACGGTCAGAAAACAATTATTTTGAAACGCCCATACACACCTCTTAACTCAGGTGAAAAATAATGGCCCTGAAGCCACACCTGGATCTGTGTGGGTGTGCCCTTACACCTGAACAACATCCCCTTGAAGTCAGTGGGACGTGTATGCACCAAGGTCTGTCTGCATAGATGGGATTGCACAACTTGGGCCAATATTTTTAAGAAACAAACATGTTAACCTATGCAAATAAAAATACATTGACGATAAAACAATTTCCCCCCCCATTTATAGTGTTTTTCTTTTGGCATTTCACTCATCTGGGATACTGAAAACAGACTAGTCCAGCTTGTGGACTAGTCCCATGCTGCGAAGTTTAAGGAGGCAAGAGAGACCTGTCAGTCACCAATAAAAGATTTGCTCTCCCTTCTAGAAAATTCCCCAGTTTGATCTGCTTCTTGGCATCAGCAACAGGCAATTTCCAGCCCTCCTCCTCTTCCCTACACTACAAAGCATAAAGAAACTCCAACTAAAATGCCAGTGTGGTGCCACCATTTTTTCCCCTTCCTCCTGTGAGAAAGCCTAACTGCCTTTGATTTCTTCTGTGGCTCTAAGTGAATCTTGCACCACAGAATGCAGCAGCCTCTTCTCTACTCCAACTCAAGCTCAGCATAGTGGACACATCAGCTAAGAGGTTCTTGCGGTGCTCATCTCCCCTACAGCCTTCCAAGCAAGGTTTTGGCACTCTTTGCTCTCAGGAGCAGCCTCTGCCTTATTGCTTTAGCTTCCCGTCTGAGCAACTGCCATCACTGACTCTGGCAGGCAAAGTTCCCTAGGCTTTGATACCTTTGTCTAGGGGGACAGATTGCATTTAGAGGACAAAAAGGCTGCAAGTGGGGAATGCTAGTGCCAGATCGGCGGAATCCAGCTCTAGCCGCCTCCTCATAGAATCATAGAATCTCAGGGTTGGAAGGGACCTCAGGAGGTCATCTAGTCCAACCCCCTGCTCAAAGCAGGACCAACCCCAACTAGATCATCCCAGCCAGGGCTTTGTCAAGCCTGACCTTAAAAACCTCTAAGGAAGGAGATTCCACCACCTCCCTAGGTAACCCATTCCAGTGCTTCACCACCCTACTAGTGAAAAAGTTTTTCCTAATATCCAACCTAAACCTCCCCCTCTGCAACTTGAGACCATTACTCCTTGTTCTGTCATCTTCTACCACTGAGAACAGTCTAGATCCATCCTCTTTGGAACCCCCTTTTAGGTAGTTGAAAGCAGCTATCAAATCCCCCCTCACTCTTCTCTTCTGCAGGCTAAACAATCTCAGTTCCCTCAGCCTCTCCTCATAAGTCATGTGCTCCAGCCCCCTAATCATTTTTGTTGCCCTCCGTTGGACTCTTTCCAATTTATCCACATCCTTCTTGTAGTGTGGGGCCCAAAACTGGACACAGTACTCCAAATGAGGCCTCACCAGTGCCGAATAGAGGGGAATAATCACATCCCTCGATCTGCTGGAAATGCCCCTACTTATACAGCCCAAAATGCCGTTAGCCTTCTTGGCAACAAGGGCACACTGTTGACTCATATTCAGCTTTTCGTCCACTGTAACCCCTAGGTCCTTTTCTGCAGAACTGCTGCCCAGCCATTCGGTCCCTAGTCTGTAGCAGTGCATGGGATTCTTCCGTCCTAAGTGCAGGACTCTGCACTTGTCCTTGTTGAACCTCATCAGATTTCTTTTGGCCCAATCCTCTAATTTGTCTAGGTCCCTCTGTATCCTATCCCTACCCTCCAGCGTATCAACCACTCCTCTCAGTTTAGTGTCATCTGCAAACTTGCTAAGGGTGCAGTCCACACCATCCTCCAGGTCGTTGATGAAGATATTGAACAAAACCGGCCCCAGCACCGACCCTTGGGGCACTCCACTTGATACCGGCTGCCAACTAGACATGGAGCCATTGATCACTACCCGTTGAGCACGACCATCCAGCCAGTTTTCTATCCACCTTACCGTCCATTCATCCAGCCCATACTACTTTAACTTGCTGGCAAGAACGCTGTGCGAGACTGTATCAAAAGCTTTGCTAAAGTCAAGAAATAGCACATCCACTGCTTTCCCCTCATCCACAGAGCCAGTTATCTCATCATAGAAGGCAATTAGATTAGTCCTGCAACACACACACGGGCAGGGCTTCCCTTGCAGAATCTTGAATGATTTGCCCTTCTGCCTCCAGTGCAGACAAATGCTGCTGACTATGGGGTGTGTCTGTCAGCTGCCAACAGTCCTAGCACATTGGGTGTAAGTGCTTTTCCTTAATGGTGCTTATAGGCCTTTCATACATGTTCCCACATCCCCACTTGTCTTCTGGATGGCTTTTAGCAGGGTAACAGTGCGCATCTTGCATCAGCCTTTCCAGCTGCCCTCACCCACTCAAGCAGGGGCCCCAACTTGTTGATGGGACCCATCCCGATAGGATTAGGCCAATACTTCCCAGCCTGAGTGGTCAGGCTGCAGAGGCCCACCACCAGAGCTGTGTCAGGGGCATCCCTCTTGATCCCTCTATTCAAGGGCCCTCTGGAAAAAAGACAAGGTCAAGTACAGAAGAGCCCTTAATGGGAGAGGAGTTGGGCAATTGAGGGCCAAGACCCTTCTCAGGACAGGTCTACAAAATCGCTTAAGTCAATCTAACTTACATCGCTCATGGGGTGTGAAAAAGACACACACACACCCCAAGCGATATGGGTATAAAGTTAGCCATCCAGACAATAACCGGCATAGTTGAGTAAATAACTCTCTGTGCCCTGGGCCATTTTGATTTTTTGGGTGAGGAGGGCATTGGGGGACAGCCTAAAACAGGGGTTCTCAACCTTTTTCTTGCTGAGGCCCACCCCAATATGCTATAAAAACTCCATAGCCCACCTGTGCCATGACAACTGGTTTTGTGCATATAAAAGTCAAGGCCAGCATTAGGGGTTAGCAAGCAGGGCAATTGCCTGGGGCCCCCATGAAGCTACGTTGCTGAGGCTTTGGCTTCAGCCCTGGGTGGCGAGGCTTAGGGCCCCGGGCTTCAACCCCATACAATGCAGCTTTGGCTTTCTGCCCTGGGCCCCAGTGAGTCGAATGCTGGCCCTGCTTGGCAGACCCCCTGAAACCTGCTCACAGCCCCCAAGTGGGCCCTGGACTCCTGGTTGAGAACTGCTGGCCTAGAACTCCTTGGGGTTTTGTTAAACACCTAGCAGACTGGCTTGTTATTAAAGGTTGAAAGTCACTGGGGGAAGAGGCCAGGCCAGAGAAAGGCGGCTTCCCAGCAGGGAACTGGGGTCTGTATAATGCTTGTTCTGCCATTCAGACACCAGATAATTCAAGGTCACAGCCATCCATTACCAGGTAAGAAGAATTCCTTCTTTTGGTTCATTTCCACTTGACCTGGTTCATTTTGCATCAAACCATTTTGCATGTTTGTAGCTAGCTGGGTAATAAATTTCATGGATTCCATTTAATTGAATCTAAAGTACTGAGTTATATGAAAAGATGCAAGATCACCACTCAGACTGCCATGTTTCTTAACATTTAAGTAAAATTGTCAAAGTGGCTTGTGTGCATTCCCTTAAAGAAGATGACTTTCATACAAGTGTTTATATTCCAGGGGTGAAATCCTGGGCCCACTGAAGTCAAATAAAAGTTTTGCCCCAACTTTGGTAGTGCCATGATTTCATTCCATTCACAAATTCATATCTGTAAGACAGGTGGCGGGAAAGGTTTAGTCAGTTGGCCACCTGTCTCCTGCTTACAATCATCAGCAACTTCAAGCTTTGATTCTTTTATACCCCTGGCATCCCCCTAAAATCATGTTCTTCCTTTGCTTATGCCATTTATTCTTAAATTACTTAAATTATATGGGTGAAATTCTGGTTGCATTGAAGTCAGTGGCAAAACTCACCATCAGCCAGAATTTCACTATCTGCCTTGATTGCTAAAATCAGCAATATTCACACCTCTCCCTTGAAATTAATAATAATTTTGCAACACATTTCAGTTAAAAAATTAAATTGCTACTATGGCTGTCAAGCAATTAAAAAAATAATTGTGATGAATCGCACTGTTAATAATAGAATACCATTTTTTTACATATTTTTGGATGTGCATTGCAATGATATACCTCATTGTACATGGGCGTTAGGTATAGGCTACCATGTTAATGGAAAATAGCAGCACAGTGACATGTATAAAGAGGCACATTCTGAACTAGGGTCAGTGTGTTAACTTAGTTAAGGTGCAGTGTTACTTAGTGCAACTAACATACATACACTTTCTCCCAAGTAAGCTTATGTCACTTCAATAGGAGGAGCTAAAATAAATGATTGTTGTTTAATTTTCTGTTGTGGCGGTGCCCAGGGGACCTGATCAGGACTGAGTCCTGTTGTGACAGGTGCTGTTTAAATAGAGTCCCTACCCAGAAGTGTTTACAATCTAAGGTGATGAGCAGCATGCATGGAGATAGGGATCAAATATATGTTGCCGTTTGTATGGATTGGAGCGGGAGTGATGTCTGTGTCAGAGAGGTAGAGATTGCAATAATCAAGACAGAAGATGATGGGTGGAGGAGGGGGGAGAGCGGGCTGGATAAAAGTTTTAGCTGTGTGCACAGAAACAAAGGGTCAGGTTTTAGAGATCTTATGGAGGAAGACACCAAGATTTGGAGACAGCCTGGAGGGGTGAGATGGAGGAGTCACAGGTCATAAACCTGACACCCAGCAAGGGGTGAAGGTGTTGCCAAGAGTGACAATGGGGAAGTAGAGAAGGTTTTGGAGCAACTCGGCAAAAGTGAACTTTTGCTCTTTAAGTTTTAAGCAGACAGGGAGACATGGTAAGCTGAGATGCAGGACTACATAAACTGGCCAGATGTAGTAGTGAGCTATCAGTGTAGTAACATGATGGTCTTTGCTGCTCCCATTGCTTTGTAAATATCAAAATTCCCAGAAGCTTTGGTGTAGTCCTATGATGTCTAGAATCCTTTATGAAGCAAATCTTACCACTCACATGTTGGCCTGCTCATCCTCTCCATCCCTAATGACTTTGTGGTGAGCTTGTTTGCACGAGTTCACTCCCATGTGGACAATGGCTTGAGGAGATTTGATATGTACAATATTCAAAACTCTGGCTGCCCATCTCCAGCAGTGCTCTCACCAGTGGCCTGCAATGGTGGGAGAGTTTTCAGAACAATTCTAGTAGTTAAAGGTGTAAATGAGGTCACAGCTCAGCTGCTTTAGGGGTTAGAAGTTCATGGTATTCAGCTCCACCCCATATTTATTCTGTGTAATGAAGCCAGGGTAGGATTCAAGGATGCTCCTTACACCATGCTAGGACTCTTGCTTGAAGTGAGTTCTGACTGTCCCTGCCTCCTACTGGATAGGAACTCCCCTTGCCTGCATTCCTAGTGTGACCATCTTCCTTCTGCTGCTTGTTCCTGACCTCTCTCTTGGTTTTGGAATCCGTAGAAGAAATTGGGTCTTATCAGACAGGTGCCAACTGCAGAAAAGACAGTAAGAGGGGGTGAGGATATTGTCTGAGAAGCAGGTGTTACCTGCCACACGCTCTAGAGCACCCCACCTTTACCCCTCCATGGGGTCAAGGTGTAAACCAATTAATTTAGGCACCTACCCTTACCCAGTTCCTGAGACTCCGGGCATAATCTTCTCTGGGTTTGTGGGGGCTTTTACCAGTGAAAGAGCCTTACACGGTAATATCCATAACCTCTGTTTATTAACAGTGACCAAAACAGAATGCACACACTAAGCATACAATACTCACCATTTCCAATTAGGCAAACGAACGTTTCCTGGTGGCAAGTCAGGATCAGATTGTCTGGGGCTCCTCCAGCTTCTGCACAATATGGTTGACATGGTGCTGAGGTCTGGCAGCTCTGATTTTGAGCTGTGTCCTGGAGTTAGGGTCCAAAGAACTTTGGACCCTGGTTTATATAGGTAAACTTGAGTCCTGCTTAGCTAGATCTTAACCAATCGTTGTAAACTAAAGTCCTACAAAACAGCATTTTTCACCAATCCTAGCCCATTATGGAACAATTCTCTAACCAATCAGACCCCACCATCTTAGTTGATTTAAATCTGGCAAAATTAGTCATGTAGCAGACAGAAACAATCAAAGAATCAGCCAGAACCCATACAGATAAATAATAGAGAACTAGGGACCGTAAAGGCAAAACAGTAATAAGTATGGATTTCACAATCACAACGGTTGATAAGTGATGCCATCAAACAAAAATTTCTTTCAGCATCTTAAGATCTGTTTCTTTATCTATTAGGAGAGGGGTGCCTTCTTAACAGCCTGATATTGCATTGTTTTGATGTAATTTAGATGGATTGTGAGGATGACTCTGCTTCTTAGCTTATGGCTGCTGCTGTTTCTTACTAAAGAAAAAGGCCTCAGATCTTACAGCAGTAGCTGATTATCTGAGTGGTCTTTTGCCATCAATCAGTTTAAAATTCCCAGATGTTGACTATACTCATTGTGAGTGTTAATGTTTAGTGGCACATGGATTCAGCACCTTTACCACATGAGCAGGATCCTAAATCATGCTCTGCAGCAATCTATCTGACATGCAGCATAGCAAATTATTTAGCTCAAAAAAGAGAAGCAACTGCTGCTTGTCATTTCAGCTGCCTGGTTGAGGTAAGAAAGGCTGATCTAAAATCTATTTGAGATTTAACTCTTTGGACACAGTGGCACAATCTTTAGCTCCCTATCGGGCAGTCGATCCTCTTGCTGAGCTAACTCAGATACGCTAACTTAAAGAAGAACTTGACTTCTCCCAGAAATCAGAGAGATTCTGAGCAGCTCCGAAGAGAATGGGGTACCCAGGTGCCCAGGTCTCAACCTAAACATGTGATCGAAAAGGGATCCTGGTGGCTATGGTCAGCACTGCTGACCGGGTTGTTGACTGTCCAGTTGGCGGCACTACACAGCGGGGCTGGCAGGCTTCCGGGAAACAGTGGCATGTCCTCCCTCCGGTTCCAACCAGAGGGCTCCGCATGCTGCCCCGCCCCAAGTGCAGCCCTTGCAGCTCCCATTGGCCGGGAACTGCAGGGGCGGCGCCTGCAGACAGGGCAATGCGCAGAGCCACCTGACCGCGCCTCCATGTAGGAGCTGGGTGGGGGACATGCCTCTGCTTCTGGGAGCTGATTGAGGTAAATGCTGCCCGGAGCCTGCACCCCTGAACCTCCCCCCCAGTGCCCCAACTCCCTGCCCCAGGCCTGATCCCACTCCTGCCCTACAAACCCCTTGATCCCAGCCCAGAGAACCCTACTGCACCCCAAACTCCTCATCCCCAACCCCACCCCAGAGCCTGCACCCCCAACCGGAGCCCTCACCCCCCCGCACGCCACAACCCCCTACCCCAGCCCTGATACCCCTCCCATCCTCCAAACCCCTTGGTCCCAACCCAGAGCCCCCTCCCATGCCCCAAATCCCTCATCCCCAGCCCCACATCAGAGCCCGCACCCCCAGTCAGACCCCTCACCCCCCTGCACCCCAACCCCCTGCTTCAGCCTGAAGCCCCCTCCCACACTCTGAACTCCTCATTTCTGGCCGCATCCCAGCCCCCTGGGCCAGCCAGGCGAAAATGAGCAAGTGAAGGTTGGGAGAGCAAGCGACAGAGGGAGGGGGGATGGAGTGAGCGGGGTGGTGGCCTCAGAGAAGGGGTGGGGCCTTGGAGGAGGGGCGAGGCAGAGGGTGGGGCAAGGGTGTTCGGTTTTGTGCAAGTAGAAAGTTGGCAACCCTAGAAGAGAGGCCAGACTGAAGGATTCAGTGTTGACTTGGAGCCTGTGGGGGTTATTTTGGGTTCCATAAATGTAAGTATGGAGAAGCTGGATGGAGGCAACAGTGACTGAAATCAAAATTGGCAATGTGAAAACTGTTCAACAGTGTATGGAACAGCAGCCTTTGATGGCCAACTTCTAATTGGATCAGTGGCCTGATCATAAATCATAAATTCCTACCAAACTGTCATTGATTATTTTGGACAATTTAACTGTGGACTCAGCTATCCATTCCCCAGATTTCTGTTCAGTATGTCTCTGCCGCTACACTAGCTCTACATTCCTTAGGCTGGATTCCCCTGGAGTGTAATTAGCAGTACATTTTAGGATTTTGGGAGACCCTGTGTGGTGACAGTAGGCATTGCAGGCTCTGTTGATTTGTCTGGGAGCTAGAAAGCCAGAGATAACTAACTACAGGATCTGATCTGTAGTCAGCAGCCCCAACTCCCTGAGCTTGCAGGGACTGCCGTCCTCCAGGCAGGATTCATCCTTGCTGTAAGGCATGTGTGTTTGCACTGCCACCTTCTCTCAGGGTTTACACCACGGGAGCACAGCTTTGGTGAGTGGTTGGGGCTTTATAGAAACCTTGCTGATGGTGGCTTTCCAGGCACTGAATTAGCGTATGTCCCAGCTAACTTGGCGACACGCCTTCCTTGCCTGCCATGTGCTTACTTATGTCATGTTATGCTCTTTATACTTGGACATAATTTTCTTCACTTCCTGTCCTAAACCATCCATCTAATCTGCCAGCATGTGTACCTGTTGTGTACTGTGACTAGGCTTTGTTAATGCAGTGTTGTTGTAGCGGTGTTGGTCCCGAGATATTAGAGCAACAAGGTGGGTGAGGTACTGGTAAAGCACATTCCACCCCATAGGCGATTGTATTCATGGTGAATGAACTCATCCCCACGTGTATGATTTTTAAAGTGCTTTGGGATAGAAAGTGCTATTGTACAAGATACTGTTGAAACAGGAATCAATGCAATGGGTGATAAATGTTGATACTGTGTGTTTAATACAGTACGGTGGATGTAAAGCCAGTGAATTACTGTAGGCATTTGCTATGCAGTGTATCTTGATTTTTCACACAAAATGTGAATTATATGATCCCTTAGTAATATTTCATATTGGACTCCTATACACTATAATTAGCTTTCGAAATCTTAGTCAATGGCTGAATTGTTTGCTGGTCAAGTTCATATATAACAAGGTAAATGAAACATCAGTATAGGGTGAAGGGGTCTGCGGAAGTGGATTTCAGATTTATTCTTTAAAGCCTACATTTTAAAGAAGTAGAACGCGGGAGCTTAGTATTTTCTAACTGTATTTTAATACGCTTCTATACACAGACTAGGAGGAGTGTATTTAGATTACAGTGATCAAATAGTTCTGTGAAAGTTTGTGTTCAATGGCAATATTATTAATAATAAAAATCATGAAGACATATCTGTACTGCAGATACTAATTGCATTTTAGAGAATTTGACTTTATTTAAAATAAGATACCAAACTGGTTTAATCCAGAATTTAGGATCGTAAATTTTTTGTTTTTGTTCCACCACAAAAACTCTCTAAAACTTAAAAAAAAAAAAAATTCCCACCATCTCTGAAGAAGAGGTAAGTGACACATTTCAGTATTCTGTCTGATTTTACATTACTAGTCACATTTCCTCATGAGCTGGAATGAGAGTGAATGAAGTAGCAATACACTGTTTATAAACAATTTTTATTATTTATTCAAGAAGGGCTCTTGCAGCCCAAATGATACTAGGATTCTGTGAATGGTAAATTCAGCGCTTGTTAGTTTTTTTAATGTATGATTACTACTATTCTTTTGGGTTCATAGCCCTTTGTTTATTCTCCTTGCGAGGGCAAGTGTGTTACTCCTGGTATATGTTGTTCTGTGCACCACACCATAACTCTCCATTGCACTTTCCAACAAAATAAGACTAATAGCCTGATTTTTCAGAAGTGCCCAGCCCTCACAACTCTAGCCGAATTCAATGGCCCCAGAGCGCTTAGCAGTTCTACCAAAATCATCAACTTTCCTTGTCCTGCAGAGCTTAGGGCTCAAAGCATCAAGGAAGCATTCCTCTGCCACTGGAGTCAGTGGGGACTGAGGACTCCTAGTACCTCCCAGGATCAGGGCCCTTAGTTAGGCCTAGACAGCATCAAAGTACAGCATTACAACCTGGAGGTTTATTTAAACATTTTGTTTCCACTTGGCATGCAAGAGAAACTTGTTTGCAGTTCTCTTCCCCTTCCGCCCCGCGATATGTGTAAAATGTGCCCTTGGCCCCCAGATGATATGTTTGCATTTTATAATTAATGCTGAACTTGACTTGAGGCAGATACCACAGGACAATTTTTTAAACAGATGTTGCAGGTCACTTGTAAGTTATTTGTCAAATAAGTTTCGGAACACAAGCCGCTGCTTTTGCCATTGTAGCCAAAGGCGTATGCTGTTCAGCAGCAGTAATTACAAAGCCAGGGCATTGCAGGGAAAATTCATCTTATTTAAATGTGCTTTAGTGTCACTAAACAGCTTGCTTGGCCATTAGGCAAGTTTTGTTAGACACATTCAGCTTGAGGTTTTTAATTTGTTTGAAGTATTCTCTGAAACAGAATTATGCTGGAGTTTACATAAAATGAGAGAATGACATGAAAAGTTTTAACTTAAGCAGCAAAATATAAAGGCTAATCTTATTTAAAAGTAATATGTGTGTCTTGATTGAGTGCCCAGATACACTCAACTGGGACATTTTAGTGGAATCGGTTCTAAGCTGTTACACTGAGTTATACAGAGTAGGTTTTCCTGAGCTCACGTTGCCAGACCTGAAATACTCTTGTGGCTGCATTTAATAAAGAAACGAAAGTCTTGGGTAAGGGGATATGATTTTTTATGACAGAAGGAATGCAAATAACTTTTAGTCTCCTTGCCTAGACCGGGTTTGGGCTGATTTGATGGAGTTTAATAATGACTTATAACCTGTGCTGACAATGTGCAGACCCGCACAACGTCATTTCACTCATTTATTCTGCTTGCTGTAAAAACAAAGAGATGGCAAATAAATATATGGAAAGTTCATTGTTTGTCAGAGGGCCCAAGCCAAACGTTTTCAGTGACCTTTTAAAATATGGTCCCAGGCTAGTACTAAAATGTCTGTCACTCAGCGCACACACTTGCACAATTTGGCCTTTTAACCCGTGCATCTTGTTTTTCTCTCTTTCAACTGGTTGTATGAATTTCAAATCAGCTGCAGCTATTTAAGTTTTTGCATTGGAGGATTACTGTAAATTGCAGTCTGACAATTACAATGTACAGCGCACTAGAGAGTTATTAATGGATAGGCCTACTGATGGCCTTTCAGCGCTGACTTGGGCCTGGTATTCTTCAGTCATAATTAGATCCAGTGGTTGAGGCCTATATGGATGAGGCAAGGGAGGGGGCTGTCTGTGGAACTCCACTTTATCAGAGGAAGATATCAATTGATCACAGATAGTTACTATCGGCAATGTCTAAATCTCTAATTCACCTTCTTCTTAATGACTTGTATTGGCTTAAGAAGCTAAGTTATTTGACAGCATGGAACTCAGCTGACAAAGGCTTGCAGGTGGTTTTAATAGAAGATTGCTGTTGCTAGAGATTTTACTAAAGACAGAGCAACAGTTCAACAGACACAATAGAGGCCAGTAAAAAACCAGTCTGTTACACCATTCACAGAGAATACTAATAGGACTGTAGCTAAAGTTAACCACTGCTTCCATTTACTTGGCACTTTTTTTCTTTACAAATCCCGTACAAGGCTTTTCTCTTGGGATTCAGTATTTATTTTAAGGAATGAATTATGTGTGGGCATAAATTATATTTGACAAATGCAAACTTTTTTTGGAGGAAAAAAACTTTTAAACTTTTTTTTACTGCCCTACAAAAAACATTTTTCAGAGCATGTAATGCTCCTGAAAAATTAAATATATATCGTAGTGTAAAGATTCAAATGGCCAGGAAGAACTACTACACTTAATAAAAGTGGAAAATAATGGTCAGTTACTCGGAATACAATAAAGATTAAAAAGGCTACAGCTAGATCATTTGGATTATATTTGACACCATGAAAAATAATTGTAACTTTTTTTAAAGTCCAGGAGAGACACTGCTACATGAGCCCTTTTAGGAAAGTTTTATGTGTTCTAAAGTTTGTATCCTGCCTGATATTCACAGTATTTCCCATCCTGTTTTTGTTTTTTTTTTAATATTTGTATTGTGTACCTATGACAAATGTTGTTAAGGGTTTGTTAGCTTTTCCAGTCATTTTCAGGGGGTTTAAATCTTGCCTCAGTCTCTTAAAAACATATTGAGATGAAATCTGATTGCGTAAGTCATTGGCAAAGGTGCAAAAGATTTGTGTTTTGGAGAGCTCCAAAATGAATCGAGTTCTTGAGTTTTAGATATTTTTTGTAATGCTGCAAACCAAAAGCAGCCTTCAGTGTTTTATTTTTCAAGTTGCTACATTTTATAGAGATGCATTTAACATCGTGAAGCAAGCCTTTTAGCGGTTTTGGAAAGAAAAAGTAGCATAAGTATCATATTAAAGAGATGCTCAGCAAACTAGTAAAGCATTGAAAAAAACATACTTTGTGCCTATAGTGCTTTTTTATCTGAGAATCTCAGGGTACTTTTCAAGCAAGTATTAATTAAAGTTCATAACACTTTGCTGAGTATTATTATTCCTGTAATCAATGGGGAAACAGGCATGGAAAAATTAAGTGACTTGCCACGGTCACATAGCAAGTCAGTGGCAAAGCCAGGATTCCCATTGACTTCAATGGAGCCAGGATTTTACCCAAGAATTTCTGACTCATTTGTTTATTATTTGTGTTGTGCTAGCACGTAGGAGCCCCAGCCATGACCCCATTGTGCTAGGTATTATACAGACATATGCTCTACTCATTAGAATAAGAAGTCATCAACCAAGACATTAAATTTAACGGGTGCCATATTGTAATTGAAATTCTTACTTTAGGCATCAATACATAAGAATGGCCCTACTGGGTCAGACCAAGGTCCATTGAGCCCAGTATCCTGTCTTCCGACAGTGGCCAGTGCCGGGTGCCCCCAAGGGAATGAACAGAACAGGTAATCATCAAGTGATCCATCCCCTGTTGCTCATTCCCAGCTTCTGGCAAACAGAGGCTAGGGACACCATTCCTACCCAGTCTGGCTAATAGCCATTGATGGACCTATCCTCCATGAATTTATGTAGTTCTTTTTTGAACCCTGTTTTGGTCTTGGCCTCCACAACATCCTCTGGCAAGGAGTTCCACAGATTGACTGTGCATTGTGTGAAGAAATATTCTCTTTTATTTGTTTTAAACCTGCTGCCTATTAATTTCATTTGGTGATCCCTAGTTCTTGTGTTATGAGAAGTAGTAAACAACACTTCCTTATCTACTTTCTCTACACTAGTCATGATTTTATAGACATCAATCATATCTCCCCTTAACCATCTCTTTTCCAAGCTGAAAAGTCCCAGTCTTATTAATCTCTCCTCATACGGAAGCTGTTCCATACCCCTAATAATTTTTGTTGCCCTTTTCTGAACCTTTTCCATTTCCAATATATCTTTTTTGAGATGGAGCGACCACATCTGCACACAGTATTCAAGATATGGGCGTACCATGGATTTATATAGAGGCAACATGATATTTTCTGTCCTATTAGCTACCCCTTTCTTAATTATTCCCAGCATTCTGTTTGCTTTTTTGACTGCCGCTGCACATTGAATGGATGTTTTCAGTGAACTATCCACAGTGACTCCAAGATCACTTTCTTGAGTGGTAACAGCTAATTTAGGCACCATCATTTTATATGTATAGTTGGGATTATGCTTTCCAATGTTCATTACTTTGCATTTATCAACATTAAATTTCATCTGCCATTTTGTTGCCCAGTCACCCAGTTTTGAGAGATCCCGTTGTAGCTCTTCACAGTCTGCCTGGGTCTTAACTATCTTTAGTAATTTTGTATCATCTGCAAATGTTGCTACCTCACTGTTTACCCCTTTTTCCAGATCATTTATGAATATGTTGAATAGGACTGGTCCCAGACAGGGCCGGTGCTTCCACTAGGCGACCCTAGGCGGTCCCCTAGGGCAGCAGGATTTGGGGGGCAGCATTTCGGCAGCGACTCATTTCCCGGCGGTGATTTGGTAGCAAGAAAAGAGACCGCCAAAACGCCGACGAGAACGCAGCTTCAGAGGAGCTGCCGCCAAAGCGCCGCCGATTACGGCGGAGGAGTGCTGCTGCCTAGCGTGGCAAAAACCCTGGCGCCGCTACTGGTCTATCTCGTAGAACTGGAAAGACCTTGAAAGGTCATCGAGTCCAGTCCCCTGCTTTCACTAGCAGGACCAAGTACTGTCCCCTGACAGATTTTTTCCCCAGATCCCTAAATGGCCCCCTCAAGGATTGAACTCACAACCGTGGGTTTAGCAGGCCAATGCTCAAACCACTGAGCTATCATCCCCCCTCTCCCTCTGACTCCTGGAGGACACCACTATTTACCTCTCTCCATTCTGAAAACTGACCATTTATTCCTACCCTTTGTTTCCTATCTTTTAACCAGTTACCAATACATGAGAGCACCTTCCCTCTTATCCCGTGGTAGCTTACTTTGCGTAAAAGCCTTTGGTGAGGGACCTTGTCAAAGGCTTTCTGAAAATCTAAGTACACTATGTCCACTGGATCCCCTTGGTCCATATTCTTGTTGACCCCCTCAAAGAATTCTAGTAGATTGGTGAGGCATGATTTCCCTTTACTAAAGCCATGTTTACTCTTCCTCAACAAATTATGTTCATTTATATGTCTGACAATATTGTTTTTTATTATAGTTTCAGCCAGTTTGCCCAGTACTGAAGTCGTCTTACAGGCTAGTAATTGCCAGGATTACCTCTGGAGCCCTTTTTAAAAATTGGCGTCACATCAGCTATCCTCCAGTCATCTGGTACAAAAGCTGATTTAAATGATAGGTTACAGACTACAGTTAATAGTTCTGCAATTTCACATTTGAGTTCCTTCGGAACTCTTGGGTGAATATCATCTGGTCCTGGTGACTTATTACTGTTTAATTTATCAATTTGTTCCAAAACCTCCTCTAATGTCACCTCAATCTGGGACAGTTTCTTAGCTATGTCACCTAAAAAGAATGGCTCAGGTTTGGGAATTTCCCTCACATCCTCAACCGTGAAGACCGATGCAAAGAATTCATTAAGTTTCTCCACAATGGCCTTATCATCCTTGAGTGCTCCTCAAAGCTTCAAGTACTAAAGAGAAAGTGGGCTCATTAATACATGGAATTGATAA
Source organism: Chelydra serpentina (assembly GCA_037349315.1). Classification (NCBI taxonomy): domain Eukaryota; kingdom Metazoa; phylum Chordata; order Testudines; family Chelydridae; genus Chelydra; species Chelydra serpentina. The sequence continues at coordinate 21,761,494 of JBAIAC010000007.1, forward strand.
TGAAATTAATGACCAAAATAACAGAAATCTGGAGCTCTTATAAACCCTGATTCAGCATGGTGCATGCTGATGACCCTTTAACTACAACAGAACTTAAGCATGTGCTTAAAGTTAAGTACGTGCTTAAGTGTTTTGGCCTCAAACCTGTCTTTCCAAAGGATATAAAAGTTTGTAATTTAGGGACAGGTTGTGAACCCCTTGCTCATACTCCTCAATGTGAATAAAGGCTCTCACAAGCTGGCCCTTAGGAGACAGTGAAGACTTTGTAAAGGCAGCTATTGAGATACCAGGGTAATCTGAACAAAGCATTATAAACCAGAAGAAATTGAGGGGGAAAATCACTCAACATTCCTGGTGCAGACGGCTTGCATAAGATGCACTAACCACGATAGGGTATATTGCACCTTGCAATCTGTCTTGAGTGAGGGGCAGTGCAGGTGTTGAATTGTGGCTTAGAGAGTTGACTGGCACACTATGGGAAGTTTGGGTGGATACAAGCGCCTCTTAAGTGTATGGGATGGTGAATATTAGGCTGGCAACTTCTCTCCCCCAGTCTCCTTGTTGGGATCCCAAATGTGGAAGTAAAGGTGTCTTATGTCCCCTTACTTTCCTGGGCAGGTGTTATGTTCATGGTATGCACACAGACAAGTTAGAAAAAACACAAAAATACTGTGAGGTAAAAATATTCTGTAAAGTTGCAACATAACGCTACTTTCTTTTTTAGAATCCAGAATCCTAATATGCAAGAACTAAAAACAGAGACAGACAAAGCAGGCTGCTCCCTAAGGCACAAAGGCACAGTTCAACCCACCTTGCTCTAAGCTGGCTTGCTGTTGCAGAGTGTCCAAAGAGGCTCCAGGTCACATGACTTATCTCAGAACCCCAGAGCCTGCAAGCAGGGCTAGGAAACCCCTTATAATTTAAAATGATAGCGTGCGATTTTAACACAATTTTTAATACACCAATGTATAGGCCAGCTAGGGTGACCAGATGAAAGGACCCAAAAATCAGGACACATGGGGGAAGCAAAAAAACCCGGCCGGACTTGTCCGAGGAAAAAAACAACCCCGCCGGACTTGTGCATTGGTCGGGAGGCGGGACAAAGGACGAAAAATCAGGACAGTCCCGATTTTATCGGGACATCTGGTCACTCTAAGGCCAGCTCATGTTTGAGCCCTGTGTTCTTGTGCTTTGTGTATTGTAAGTTCTCCAGGGCAGGGACAGTCTTTTCATCTGTGTGTGTTACAGCACCCAGCACATCAAGGCCCCAACACTGACTGAGGTCTTTGGGCATGACTGTGATATTTATTATTATTTAATAACTATGATGGAGGTTATGGGGGAGTGGATCCATAGGGGCATTGGTCCCTGCATGCCACAGAGCAGGTCGCCCCAACACCCCAGAATAAACTCTTGTGTAATTGAGCCGGGATAGGCCTGGCACTCAGCCCTGCAATCTCCGATTACACTTCAAACAAACGAACACTGAATGAGCATGATATTGAAAAAGGAAGGAAATCGGATTCTTGGCTTTGTGTAACCCTGGCTAAAAAAAAAGAAAAGATTGGTTCCAATTTCAAATCATAGAATCATAGAATCTCAGGGACCTCAGGAGGTATCTAGTCCAACCCCCCTGCTCAAAGCATGAAGTAACATTTGTTTGTTTGTTTTTGTTTGTTTCGCCCAGGCTCAGCCCAGCTCAAGGAATTTTGCTCAAACTGAAAAAAAGAAAAGAAAAAAGCACTTCACTTTGGTGCAGAGACCCAAACTGGTGGATTTCAACATTAAAGCTGAATGTTTTGGAAAGTTCTGAGAGGACTCAAACAAGGAAGGGTCAGATCTTCTGCTGGTGTCAATCAGTTTCCTGCCACTGACCTCCATGGAGCTATGCTCATTCAGCTGAGGATCTGACCCTGGGTATTTGTTTTACAGCCATCTCTGTAGCAGGCACGGCTGATCGGGCCCTGTAATGTGCTGGACAGTGTGAATATACCAGTGTTGCTTCAGCCTGCTGGCATCGTAAGCTGATTTGGTGTAGTTTCATAGAGAAACTCCATCTGAGAAATTCTGTGTCATTTGTGGGAGTAGCAAACATATGGTTGCTACATACATTAGGGTTGCCAATCCTCCAGGATTGTCCTGGAGTCTCCAGAAATTAAGATGAATCTTTAATTAAAGATTATGTCATGTGATGAAACCTCCAGGAATATGTCCAACCAAAATTGGCATCCCTAATACATATGTTGCATATAATATAGTTGAATTCTGAAGTGGCTGATGTTAGTTAATTCTGCCTTCTCTCACCTCTAATCTTCTATTTCTGAAGTTGTCATTGGTTAATTCTTCTTTCCCCACCTCTTCCTTCCTAATGATGAGGGTTCCCCACCATGTAGAATTTAAATGTAGACACTATTAAAACATTTAACAGCTTTTAGGTCAGCTGCTTTCCTGTTGAAAACCTGTTAATGCGTGATGGAGTTGGAGTATAATGACTACTTAGTCAAATGTAAAATGTGGTAGGTGACTTCATTGTACCAGTGGGTCTAGGAAACAAGAATGAAAAATGACTTACAGTACATCTTTACCATACATATACACCTTGCTCTTCTTCCCAAAGGTACAAAGGTTTATTAATTCAGTCTTTCACATAGCTGCTCATATATCAACTGCATGTCCATCCAGTCGATGACAAAGCAAAGCAACCACTTCCACAGCTCTAAGCACGGCTGCAAAAAGCATTAAAATGAGTAACTGACTCCTGTCTTCATGGTGGCTTCATCTTTTTATTCCTTTTTCAAACAAGCTCTGTTTTGAGTGCTTTGCTGTACTGTTAGCAGACAGATACAGTTGAAACATTGGCAGTGATGTTAAACGCTGGATTAATATAGGTTTGTTATTTTACTAGCACATCCAAAGACAAATATTCCTACTGCACTCCACTCTTCTGCATATCAAAGTGTAAATTAATCCTTTCTCTGTTGTTTTAAAGTAGTTAAGGGGGCTCAAAATTATACTTAAAATAATTGCAGTTTAATAGAATATTGTACAATTTCTAATTATTTCTATTCCTAACATCCACCTTTCTGCTGCTCAGAAGTTTTAAAGAAAATTATAGCCACTGTTAATGCCATGGTACAACATAAATGTGCTCATGATTAGTTTAATACTAGGATCACTAGCCCTCTGGAAATAGAACAAATGCTTTACCAGGTAAAAGGGGTGAAGAAATAATGCCAGATTCTCTGCCTTCCTCTGTTGGCTTTTGTGGCACGAAAGGGATGGATTCTGGGTTTACCTCCCTATGAATTCCCCTAGTGTGGGGGAGTCCTTAGGAGGTGTAGAGTTGGAAGCTGCTCCCAAAGAGGGGGAGCTTTACTGAACTGATCTGAAGAGAACTGATCGTGTCTTTTTTCAAAGTCTTCTTTTAAGGAGCCCCAAAAGAGGACGAGTGGGTGTCATAGATCATCTCCTTCCTTATTTTGTCCACCAATTAGGCCTAATATCCATCACATCAATTTTGGTCTATTAACAGCTGGTTCCACATCTTCTGTTTTTACCAAGCATAATTTCAACAGTCCTAGGATTACGTCAACGTAGCCTTTTTGGTTTAGACCAATCCAGCTTCTTTGTCTGGTTCTTTTGCACTTGTTACAACATTCAGTGTTGTAAACAACTTGACCTATTTTTTCATGGTTATTGTAACATCTTATGAACATTCACATGCTTTTTACACCTGAGCTCACCTTGTGGGCCCAATAGTTACAACAGGATCAAAGGAATGTATAAAGTTTTAGAGCTCTTCTAATAGCTCACATTTAGAAAGCCTGAGAACTCGGAGGTATAAATCTGAGTAAATGGAGAAAAATGCATTATTATTATTATTATTTTATTTATGTAGCAGTTGTGCCTAGGAGCCGGGCCCCCGTTGTGCTAGGTGCTGTACAAACACAAGACAATAGACTAGTAAAAAGAAAAATCTTCAGGGTTTGTCATATATTATGTCCAAAAAGTGAAACCTACTGAGAAAGTGAGCATCATAGAAGTATCTTCCTCACCGGTGTTGTGACAGAGATTTTAGGAAGCTAGGACATGATACTGGCAGTAACATGTAAAAAGCCTACTCAATATTTGTTAAGGATAACATTTCTCAGTTAAAATTTTTTTTGGCCCTCATGACTTACATCAAAAGTAGCCAAATGCAACCCATAGAGTTCTTGAGTGCCAACACCTCTATTGTTACTATGGAGATATGCCCCATGCAGACTACATATCACAATATGCAGTTTTCCATACCGCTGGAATCAAGATAGAACATGGGCCCAGTAATTTATGTAGCCTTTATATCTATATTGAAGATGAGGGCTGCTGGAATCAGCTCTATTTTATGCAACTCACATGAGTAACTGGGCTTTTTGTCACGTTGCCGGTGCAGCCTTCATCTGGCACAGTCCAAGTGCCCCCGAGTCTATTGAAAACAAAGGAAGATGGGAACTGTCTTTGACCTGGAGGTTTTTGGAGGAAACTCAGGAAATAATTAATTAACCTGTGGAACTCACTGTCACGAGATATTACTAGGCCAAGAAGACTCTGTGGGATTCCAAAAGGATTGGAAATGTATATAAATAATAAGAATTCCAAAGTGGGAAATGTTTCTACCCTCAAGCTCATGAAATGATGGGGGTTAGAGAGAACCTTCTCCTGTAGGAAAATAATTTCATTACTGTCTATTAAAGGATGACAAGCACCTTCCACTGAAGTATCTGGAAACTGATGAAGACAGGATACTGGATCACGGGTCTCATCCACTATGGCAATTGTTGCCTACTTTCCTATGAAATATACAACATTGTAAATGTTGTGCTATAGAGCTACAGGAGCTTGTTTCATATCTTTCACTGGGAAAGTATTGCTCATTTTGCTGATTATTTTTTTAATTTTTTTCTCCCAGACCTGTTATTCCTGGATACTATCATTATTTGAGTAATTCATCATCACAGCATCTCAACAGGAAGTTGCTCATTAGAGAGGAAGAAGTGTATATCAGAGAAGCTAGTCTGTTTAGCGAATTAACTCTCCTTCCTGCAGTCATAATGGCTATTGGCATAGTTTCTTTAAAGAATTTTAAGGTAGTATCACTGCCTTGTCTACATCTGTGGATGTTACTTTACATTGGTTCTTGAAGTTATGAAAACTATAATGAAATATTAGACTCTGGCATATACAAATTATTTGGAAAAATAAGTAAATATTGAAATCTGAATTCTAATACAAAAAGAGAGCGCACAAGATTTGTAGCCTTAGCAAACACATGCAGCTTCTGAGATGTGTCCTGTAAGATAGAATGCTTTTAACATGTTGCAGCTCACGTAGATATCTTTTCAAACCTAAGGTAACTGGCATGCCCACAGTGTTAGCAAGCACTAGCTGTTTGGTTAACAAGACTCAGTTGGCTAAAATTAAGGAGTGTTCAAGAAAGTTCATAACTTTTTAAAGATCAGGTTCAGAATAGTTTCATATTGCCTCTCCGCTTGGAAAGAAGTGATCCTTCGAGGCACTAAATAGAAATTAGATGTTCTCACCACACCCCAAGCAGAGGAACAGGCTTGTTGGTAATGAAGCAGCTTCCTCTGGATGCCTGCTGGTTGACGTCTGTACCTCTCCTAAGAGGTTTATTTGCCTTCCGCTGCCAGTAGGCTCATCAGTAATCTTGACATGTATTTTATGCTGAGGCCAATCACATGGGCCATATGAAATGCACTGGCGAGTAGGATGTATATTCTACTTATGTAGCTCTCAAAAGTTACATTTCAATTCAACAGCTCGGATACATTTTCTTACCTTCACAGTGTTTTAATAATGTCAACTTGGAAATCTCACTGCAGTCTATTTTGGCTAAGTACGTACACTGAACTCATTGAGACCTCTAATATAAAGAGGCAAACTCCCTGAAGCTGGTTGGAGTGGCACTTCCTTAATGTCAGATCTGAATTTAGCTGACTGATGTGATATTACAGGTTCCACAAAACCAATAACTGATGTGTGATTCTTCACTGTGTCATTCAGTTTTAATGACTCCAGATTGTAAATGTATCTCCCTTCCACCTCAGCCTCTTTACAGTTCTGTGTATCTCCTTGTCCCACTCCTGATTTTACACCTTCTTTCATGCTTCCCCCCACGTATGCACTCTCCTCTCATTCAAATCTTTGCTTAAGCCTCATTACTTTAATCAAGCCTCCCTAAGTCAGTCTCTTCACCTGTGATATCTCCACACCCTCTTGCACCTGAACTAGTCCCCCTGGGTTTGTTGTGGCCTGAATAAAGGCCTCACTCTTACTCAGGGAGAATCCAGTTTCATCAATTTCAAAGGGTATGTGATGGCTGTTCAATGCTTTGTGGAAACAAGCCTCTAGACTGTATAAGCTCTTCAGAGCAGGGCCAGTGGGTATGTCAATACTTCAAACAGGGGGTGTAATTCCCAGCTCGAGGAGACATACCCATGCTAGAGCTCTGCTCAAGCTAGTGCACTAAAAGGGGCTAGTTATCCCAAGTACTTGACCAGCATCTCAGGCAAGCAGTGGCTTGTCCCTCCTGCTATTTTCAGGATTCCAGCTTGATCAGAGCTGGCGTAGGTACATTTTCTTGAACTGGGTATCACACCTCCAGCTCTCTGTGTAAACCTCTAGCCTCCCAGGTCTTGAACTCAGGCCCAGGAGTCCCCAGACAGCTGCCACACCCTTGCCCTACACCCACTGGCTACTGAAACCAGCTGGGCTGAAAAGCTACTAGGGCTATACCCCCAGCCAAGGCACCACCCCTGGGAACTCTGGAGGATTGCCCTGGCTCCACCGATTGGGCTAACCACACTATTAAAGATTTTTGTGTTAGAAATCTGAAGAACTGGTCCTGGGACTGGTTCCTGAAAGACAGCCAGACTGCTCAATCCCAGAGAGCATAAGAAAAAAGCAAGAAGCAGCTAGGCTCTCTGGGATTGGTAGCCTTTCAGAGAGGATAAAACACCTGAGAAACATTGATTAGGATTAATGTCCTTCAAAACCTCCATCTTGTCAGAAGTAATAAAGTCCCTGTCAGTGAAGCATATGGAAGTAAAGCAGACACACATTTCTGCAGTAGGTCACAGATTGAGAGCGCTGAGGAGAATTCTGAACAAACTACCTGTTACGCTGCTTGTGCTACGAAAGCTACTCTACAAATTCGAGAACCGAGCGGGACTTCATCCAACCAAGGTATATCTAATTAATTGCTGATAAGAAAGATATGTTTTCCCTAAAGGTCTTCCATCCAAATACCAACTCTGCCTGGATTTGCTTTGCTTGTGAGATCTAGTAAGGTCACAGGCCAAGGTGGTCTGAGTGCAGTATCACTGGAGAAAACCAGTCATTAAAGTAAATAGAGACAGGAGGGGGAACTCTTACCACAGCAGCCAAGGAGGAGGGGAGGCGTGGGGGAGCACTACTATCCCAATCCAGAGAAAGGAGTGGCGCGCCCCCTCTGTTTTTAGCAGAGAATTACAGCAGTGCACTTCCCATTCACCATATTTTAATTCTAGGTAAAACTTGAGCTATTCCTTTTAACTAGATTGATACCAATGATCCAATCAGCTAGTTTTCATGGCAAAATAAACACATCTGACAATCAAAGTGATGGTGACGGTTGAAAGAAAAGAGTGTATGATGTTTGTTAAAATGGTCATAAAATTAACATATCTAATAATACTGCATAAATAGTAGAGCAAATGGAATGCCACTAGACATACTGGGGCAATTTTTTAATTTTTTTTTTGTCAAATAACATTTGATCTTTTAAAATTATTCAGCTAACCCTAGAGCTGGTCAAATAGTCTTCTTTCAGGAATTAATTTAACAATTGTTGATGGAATGCATAAAATTATTCAATAAATGAACATTTTCCCTGATATTACATGTGCTATAAGAAATTCTCAGTACATGAAACAAAAAACCCAGAGACCAACACAAATATTGGGTATTCAAAGTGAACTTTGTCCTTTTAAGTAATATCTTTGTGTGTGTGTTGGTGTTTTGAAAATTGAAAGTGGGAATTTTATGTCCAACTGAGATAGAATTTGGGGATAAATGTATTCCATATTGACAGGCTGTTTGGTTATGTTCAATGTATAAAATATTTGAACTTCAAATGTTTAAATTATTTCCATTTCACCGTCAGTATATCTTGGTTTTTGTACATTTATATTCTTTGCTTACAGTACCTTGGGCTTCCTTGAGCTTTTGCAAACAAATTTGTATATTGAAAGTTGATAGGCTTTGATTTTTGGGATACTGTCTTCCGTCTCTGGTTCTAATCATACTACCAAACCAAAAGTGTGCTCCAATTAAGCTAAGGCTGAGAACTTAGTGGTAGTGAGCTAAACCTCTCACTTTGGACTTTGCAATGACTAAGGGACATAGTTAGATCCCATCTATAATTAAATATGCAAGCATGTTTTAATCACATCAGAAGCAACCATGTTGTTGTAATCAAGCAGGGTTGATTTTGTAATGTAGATGGAGGCATAAAGGAAAGAAACTGAAACAAAACAAAACAACTTTCCCTCAATACACACCTCAGGAATATGGGAACATAGAAAGGGAAATCACGGAAGTCACTGAAATTCTATCTCAGCCTAAAAGAAAAGAAACCAGCCCCCCACTCACCCAAGATATTAAATGAACATTGTCTCTTGCTGACGGTCGAGTCTCCTTTCCCCACATCCTCTTGGGAATTGGTATAGGCAGCAACTATCACAATATCATTTCACTTCTCCGCTTCAGAGACATCCATTCTTTTCTCCAATAACTATGCCAGGCACTTCTAGTTCATGAAAAGTTCAAGCATTTATTAGTTTGTCTAGAGGAGGCCTGAAATAAGAGACTTTAAGCTCAAGTCTTGCTATCTAGATAAAATGTTGTCAAGAGAGGCTGTGCTGTTTTGGATGTTTTGTTCTAGGAAGTAACAAAGTCTGCCCTAGAGAGAGTGGTCCATAGAAAACTTAATCTGGGTTAGAAGACATCTCCTTGAAGCATTATATCGTGGTAGGAACAGGAACAATTTAGCCCTCATTTTATTCTTGTTAGTTTTTGCTTAGGATTTGTAATAATGGTAGGATAAAATTTAGCAATTTTTTTTTTAGAACTATTCTAGAAAAATACTTGCTAGTGTCAATGTTCATGGAAAAAAAAGGCTCATTCCTTGGAGGTGTAATGTCTTTCTAATTCCATTGGAAATAAACCCATAGACTCTGCTTGTGACTACATCGGCAGCGTGACTGCGGAAAAGAGGAGAGTGATTTTGCTAAGTGGCAGAAGAGTGAATACAATTCCACACAGTTTCAACCAAGAGGATTTACTTTCCTAAAGGCAGTTACCAGGCAAGTCCATCCTCGGCTCTTTAATGTATTCCCAATAAGGTCACTTCAGCCTCCTTCTTCCATTGACAGAAGTTCCACAGCTGAATCCCTGGGGACATAGCTGCCAAAATATGAATGCTCAACTTATGGTCGTGTCCTGGCTGCCCTTCCCACTCCCAGTTCATCTGTACTGTGCTGGTTAAGTGTGCCTTTAGATTTTGTAATTACTCCACAGGGAAGATTACACTTTTTCACTGGCTGCATCCACTGAGCTGGCCATGTATTTGTCACCCTGGCTTTACAATGCGATGACAAGGTAAAGCATTTGATAAGAGATGCAGTAATTTGGAGACAGAATAACTGAAATTGTTTTTTGGGTTTTTTTTAAAGTGACAAACATATGCTTGGCTTGAAACTCCATAAAGAAACTCTGATCTTTTATTCTTCTGCCTTAACTACCAATGGAGCAATGAAATTAGAGAGGCCATTATCGAAAGCCCCTTGAAAACAATGAGTGTCTCCCATTGATTTAATTTTCTTCAGTAAAAATAGTCTTTGTAATTTCAAGACAACTTTTAAAGCAGCCTTGTCCTTGTTTCTTTATAGGATGGTGCTGTTTTCTGACCAGATCTTCAATAAGTACTGTGCCAAAAAATACCAAAATTCACTAAAACAAACCAAAGAAGTCCAAGGCAGGGAACTACCAGAAATAGTCTATGTGTTGCTGAATTAGTCTCTGATTAATTTAATCAGAAGGAAGCACTGCTTCAAGAATGCAGGCATGAATATTTAACGTCTTTCAAGACTCATTCCTATAGGAACTGAGATGGCAAAATGCTGAGTGCTGACTACAAAGAGCTGAATCCATTCAATACCTATGGACTCAAGGCCTGTTTGTTACAGTACCGCACGAGAGAAACAGTGCCTGTTCTGCCTTATTGCTTTAGTCGAGACCCCCCAACCAATCGCAGATATTGTATTTCAATTAAACTCCTTGGTGACACCAGGACTGGTCTAAAGTGGGGCTCAATTCTGCAAGGTGAAGAGCATGCTCCACTCCTAATGATCTGAATGGGTGGGGAGACTATTTTGAAAAACTTTAAAAATAAGGTCTAGCCCCTGTTCTCCTTCCATGTGGAGTGAGAAGAGAGGGAGAGGATCCCATATATTTTTGTATTTGGGTCATGATTTTGGGAAGTGGTCAGGCACTATGCTGATGAGCTGCATGCAGGAGCCAAGGTGGATTGATGGAGGATTGAGTGCCTTGCCAGAATGAGCTCACATTTTACATGTGTTTTGACCAGTCCTCAGGTCACCAAATAAAACAAATGACTGGGATTGGCTTGAGAGCTGTAATCAAACAGTAGGGAATAGCAGGCAGACTTTAAACAACATTGATTGGGTAGACAAGACCAGTACTTAACAAGGGCAGGAAGGGGTAGGGTTTCTATTTTGTAGATGGGCTGAGGCTGGCCATCCCCCACAACACTCACCAGCAAAGTCAAGTCTGGAGGAAGGGACCTTCAGCTGGAGGGAATAGGAAAGGAGGAAGCAGGCTTCAGAGATGGACTGCCCTGACAGAGGGATCTTTGATCAGAGGCAGAGAGGATCTAGGTGGTGGGCTGAACAGTCCTGAAAGAGGAACCCTAGGAAGAGCCAAGCCTGGGAATAAAGCTGGAACTGGAACTTGTTTTTTTGTTAATGAAGTCATATTCTAGGAAGGGAGTGAGTTTTAACCTTAAATGTAGGTCATGTGGACTGATTTTGAGGAGGAGGGAAAGGCACCCAAGAAGTGCAATAAGCTACTTGAACTGCACTGCTTGGAGTGTCTTACAGTGTAAGTAGCTATATCTACTAGTGCTGTGATCCTATCAGATCTCCTAAGAAAGCAGTATTGGACTGGGACATTATTTGAATGGGAAAGAGCTCATAGACGTTAAGGTCAGAAGGGATCATTATTAGGGTGACCAGATGAGAAGACCTGAAAATCGGGACTTCCCACCAAAAAAAAAAACGGAAGAGGCTCAAAGTTGTTGAGCAAAAAAAAAAAAAATCCTCTGGGCACTCCCGAGCGCTTCTCTCTGGGGCTTCTCCGGAAACGGAAGAGCCTCCACCGGAAGCAGTGGGGCAAAAAACCCCAAAAACACCTGAATCGGGACGCGGGACGCATGCTCAAAAATTGGGACGGTCCCGATTTTATCGGGACGTCTGGTCACCCTAATCATTATGATGATCTAGTCTGACCTCCTGCACATTGCAGGCCACAGAACCTCACCCACCTACTGCTGTAATAGATCCCTAACCCCAGGCTGAGTTACTGAAGTCTTCAAATCATGATTAAAAGACTTCAAGTTACAGAGAATCCACCATTTACATTGGTTAAACCTGCAAGTGACCCATATCCAATTCTGCAGAGGAAGGTGAAAACCCCCCAAGGGTCTCTTCCAATCTGATCTGGGGGAAAATTCCTTCCTGACCCAAAATATGGCAATCAGTTAGACCCTGAGCATCTGGGCAAGACTCATCAGCCAGATACCTGGAAAAGAGTTCTCAGAGCCCTACCCATCTAGTGTCCCATCACCAGCCATTGGAGATATTTGCTGCTAGCAGTCGCAGCTCATGCCATTGTAGGCAGTCTCATCATACCATCCCCTCCATAAACGTCTCAAGCTCAGTCTTGAAGCCAGTTAGGATTTTTGCCCCCACTGCTGCTCTTGGAAGGCTGTTCCAGAACTTCACTCCTCGGATGGTTAGAAACCTTCATCTAATTTCAAGCCTAAACTTGTTGGTGGCCAGTTTACATCCAATTGTTCTTGTGTCCACATTGGTGCTAAACTTAAATAACTCCTCTCCCTCCTGAGTATTTACTCCTCTGTCTTATTTATAGAGAAAATCCTATCTTCCCTCAGCCTTCTTTTGATTAGGCCAAACAACCCAAATGCTTTGAGTCTCCTCTGAGGAGGTAGGTTTTCCATTCCTCTGATCATCATAGTATCCCTTCTCTGCACCTGTTTCAGTTTGAAATAATCTTTCTTAAGCATAGGAGAGCAGAATTGCACACAGTATTCCAGATGAGGTCTCACCAGTGCCTTGTATAATGGACTAGCACTTCCCTGTCTCTACTAGAAATACCTCACCTGATGCATCCTAGGACTTAATTAGCCGTTTTTTCATTGACAGCTCATAGTCATCCTGTGATCAGTTGATACACCCAGGTCTTCCTCCTCCTCTGTTGCTTCCAAATGATATGTCCCCAGCTTATAGCAAAAATTCTTGTTAGTTCCTAAATGTATGACCTATCACTTTGCACTATTAAATTTCATCCCATTTGTACTACTCCAGTTTACAAGGTCATATGCCTGCTCCATATTGGGAATACCTCCCAACTTTGTGTCACCTGCACATTTTATTACCATGCTCCTACTTTTTGTTTTAGTCAGTAATAAAATGTTATATAAGATTGGTCCCAATACCGATTCCTGAGGAACCTTACTAGTAACTGCCTGGTTACTGGTTTGGTAGTCAGCACTTTTACTTTTGAATCCTTTTGCATTTTGCTGCTAATGATACCTGATAAAATTTGGCCTCTGAACCTATGTCCCAACATAGTCCTGGTAATTTGTGATCACTAAATATGACTTTTTTTTTCTAAGTTACACACCAATAGGATTATAGAAATAGTTCAAGATCCCATAGCATATTTTGTTTATTATATTCTACCTACCTACAATCCCCCTGCATTTTCAAATAGAAATAGTATTCTTCCAATTCAAATCTATTGTATTAGTGTCCTTATCAGCTGATAAATAGCTGCTATGTCCCCTTTCCTCCCCCACCCCCCGAACTGGCTGCATTTTTAGTGGTAGGAAGTGCTCCCAGTCAGAAATATGCCCAACACAAAAACCCCAGTTCTTAACTCCACTAAAGTTTGGGAAAGCTGCAGTCCAGCTGGTGCCTCTCCAGAGAACTGACAGAACCCAAAACTCCAGATCCCAATAATGCCTGATAAATGTTGGAAAAGTTCAGATCCAAATGTGATGGTTCAGGCCCATCTAAAATCCCTTCATGATGTGGATATATGGAATCGGATGGCATGTAGTACAGTTTCTGTTTGTAATGGGCTTTGGGGGCATATTCACATAAGGATCGATGCCTACATGGTATTTATAAACACAAATAAGGAAAACTGCTGGAGGTGAACCATTTATTGGCTGTGATGGGGAATACAAACCAAACTCTGGCCAGGAAAGGGTTAGTGAGGGCTCACTCAGCCCCGCTATACCTGCACCAGGTATCAGGCTTGGAGGGAGGGGTTAAAAGGTGGAGAGCTCAGCTCATCGGGGAGCTAGCTGGTATGGAGAGCAGACCTCTAGCTCTCACTCCATGGGGGAAACCTGGCTGGGGCCAAGAAGTGGCTAGAGCCTGCTAGAGCCTCCCTGAGGGCAGGTAGGCCTAATGTGGGACTATTTTGATTTGCTCTCAGTGACTTGCCTGTGGTTGCTGAGTGAAACTGCTGCAGGCGGTGCCCTGCCTGAAGGTGGCAACAGCCGCATAACAATCTTTGCTCTTGTGCACTGAAAAGGACCCAGCTGAGGCTTGTTACAAGTCCAGGCATGACCCAATGGCATTGGGTTTTGCTGGCATGTTAATGACACCTACCCAGCAAGCTCCTCGTATTGTCTGGAGTTCCAAAGCTGTTTCACAATAAGCTGGTAGGTACAGAGCTTCCATAACTTTATGTATCTGGATTATTGACCAATGTTTCTTTATGGAAATGAATGCTGAGTGCTATAAAGAAATGTTGAACTGTCAAAAGGATGATTGAAGCACCTGCCTATTATCTTTCTGGGAGAAAATTCACATTTGTCACAGCCAATCATCTATGGACCAGGTTATGCCAAATAAAGATAAATCTGCCAGATTCACAATAGTGAGTCTGCCAATTCACTTTACAATGGATTGGTAATTATAGAGCGGGAGCATAGGATGTATGCAGGGGTGTGTCGAAGCCAGGGGCACGTGAGCATATAAAATAACCTTGACAATGATATAGAAGGCAAAAGAGAGACATTACTAGTGAATAGCATTATGGGATGGAGGAGTGAGTTATATGTAAGTGACGTACATCACAAGTAATGAGCATTAGAAAGCCCTAGTTATTACAGGCTAGAGTTATTGTGAAGCCCTCTTTCCTCAAAAATACACATTTGGGGGCTTGTCTTGCCCTGGGGTTTCCATGAAGCTGACAACTGAAAGTTGTTTCTTCTGTCTGCTCTAAAATGCCATAATTGTGGTGGTCTACAGCAGTGGTTCTCAACCAGGGGTACATGTACCCATGGGGTATGCAGAGGTCTTCCAGGGTACATCAACTCATCTAGATATTTGCCTAGTTTTACAACAGGCTACATGAAAAGCACTCACGAAGTTAGTACAAACTAAAATTTCATAGACAATGATATGTTTATACTGCTCCGTATACTATACACTGATTTGTAAGTACAATATTAATATTCCAATTGATTTATATGGTAAAAATGAGAAAGTAAGCAATTTTTCAGTAATAGTGTGCTGTGACAGTTTTTTTTATTTTTGTGTCTGATTTTGTAAGTTTTTAAGTGAGGTGAAACTTGTGGTTACACAAGACAAATCAGACTTTTGAAAGGGGCACAGTAGTCTGGAGAGGTTGAGAGACACTGGTCTGCAGTTATCGAGTTTCCAGGCCAGTTCCTCACCCAATGTAAATCAGGGGAGCTCCACCCAAGTCCATGGGGGCTATGCTGATTTACACCAGCAGGCCCTTTCTCTTTAAAGCTGTACATAAGCTTTAGATGTAAGTGGTTCTAACCTCTGAAGATAGGACAAGAGGCAATGGCCTTAAATTGCAGTGTGGGCTGTTTAGATTTGACATTAGGAAAAACTTCTTAACTGTCAGGATAGTTAAGCACTGGAATAAATTACCTAGGGAGGTTGTGGAATCTCTGTCATTGAAGATTTTTAAGAGCAGGTTAGACAAATACCTGTCAGGGATGGTCTGGATCATAGCTGCTGGAACTGGGGGTGTTGCTGCACCCCCTGGCTTGAAGTGACTTCTATTATATACAGGGTTTACAGTTTAGTTCAATGGCTCTCAGCACCCCCACTATAAAAATTGTTCTAGCACCTGCACCTCTGGTCTAGATAATACTTAGTCCCAACTTGAGTGCAGGGGACTTGACTAGAAGACCTCTCGAGGTCCCTTCCAGACCTATGATTCTATGTGCTTAACCATTTAAAACTAAAAAGATTTTTGTGAATTTCTGGCAGACCAGGGTACACTCCAGATAGGGGTATGTGTGTGAGAGACTGTCACCCATGCTCTCTAACCTGGGACGCCTTGCAATGTCTTGCTGCTGTAGCCTCCAACCTGGACTGTTCATAAACCACCACCAGCATGCAGATCACTTCCAGATGTGATTGTGTAACTACAGCATGCCAGTCACACCCTGGCTCTCACCAGCCTCAGTTACACTGTGGGGTAATTTCAACATACTCCCAGTCCTGGACTTTACCCCAGAAATCTATGTCTTGTACTGCCAAGTCCTGTCCTGGACAATACAAATATATTAAATCCGTCATTCCTTTATTTGAATAGTATATCATTTTATTATTTTAAATGGAGTTACCCAGACACTTCAGATTAAACACACTGGATTAGATAAAACAATAAAACAAGTTTATTAACTACAAAGAAATTTTAAGTGAGTACAAGTAATGAGGCATAAAAGTCAGAAATGGTTACAAGAAAAATAAAGATAAAATGCGTTCTAGTGCCTAACTTAACAAACTATATTAGATTCAAGCAAAATTTCTCACCATATGCTTCCAGCACGATTGACCAAGCTCTTCAGGTCAGGGCCCCTCCCCCAGAGTCCAGTGGCTGTTTCCTTTGTCTTCTCAGGTACTGAGAATGCAATGGGCAGGGAGAGAGAGGAGGTACCTTGGGGGTTTTGCTCCTCCTTTTATAATTTCATTTCCCCCTCTTGAAAATATTTCCTGTTGAGAACCAGGAGACAATGAAGGATGTTCCCTGCTGGGTTTTTTCACCTGTTTGAGCTTCCTTTGTTTTCTCTTCCTGCTTGATGACTCTGTTTACTGTTTAAATGGAAATTAAGGCAAGCACACATTCTTTTGTTTAGAATAGACCTGTTTGCTGACATTTGCCTGGGCAGGGCTGTGAGGTTTGGAACGTGTTGTTAACATCATACAGAATGTTGCCACACATATGTTATCTGGACAATACTGATGAGCAAATTATGAATTTTTAAATACTACTTTACAAGGCATACTTTGTACAAATTTTATTACAATAGTGTGTAGGGTGTGAATACATGGGTGTATTCTGCCACAGAACTGAAGAGCTAATCCAATGTGAGTACAGTATTGCCATCTCTGATTGTTCAAAAATCATGAGATTTTACAAATAATATATTTGGGGTGCTTTTTATTTGCCTCCTTGTATTTGAGCCTGTAGGGAGTCACATTTTCAAGCTTTTCTCCACAACTGTGAGGGCTAAAATCTTACAATTTAAGAAAATGCAATGTAATAACATGACTCTAGGACCTGGGGCTTTAAAAGCACAAAATATTGTGAGGCTTGTCATAAAATCGCAGGAGCGAACACAACACTGGATGTCTGTTTGTCCTTCCTTTTACCTTTACAAAGATTAGGGGTGAAATCCTAACGTCAATGACAAAACTTCCATTGACTTCAGTGGAATCAGGATTTTCACACTTGGACTGTGTAGTATCAAAATGTGGCTGATCTACATTTTGTGTGTACCAAAGATTAAATCACAGCACTAAATCCTGAAGTCCTCACCTACTTAAAATAAATGCTTCTTCAAGCCTAGCTTACTTTATTGGGATTTTGACTGAATAAAAACTTCAAGATTTGGCCCATAGGAATGAGAAATGGAAAGACCTGTCAGATTATATAGACAGATTACATAGCCAAAACCTGTTAGTTTATTAAGTGTCTCTAGGATTTCTCAAACTTTTTCATGCCGTGCACCACATCTTAATAGAGTGATCATTCTCATGGACTAGGCAGTGCTGCCAACTGTTGTGATTTGAGGGGGAGGGATAGCTCAGTGGCCTGCTAAACCCAGGGTTGCGAGTTCAATCCTTGAGGGGGCCATTTAGGGATCTGGGGCAAAGAACTTGGGGATTGGTCCTGCTTTGAGCAGGGGGTTGGACTAGATGACCTCCTAAGGTCCCTTCCAACCCTGATGTTCTATGATTCTACGATTTTTATCATGAATCTTACAATATTTGGTCTATTACTTGAAGCCACCTAGCTTCAATATAAAAACAAACAAAAAAAGTTTAGTGACCTCATGGTTACACAGAAAACCTTAAAAACATGAAGTGAGTGTACCCTAAAGGTTCAAAAGAACAGAAGCCAAACAAAAATAACCCCACAATTATCATTTTAAAAAAATCTCATGATTTGAATATCAGTCTCCTGATTTTAGGGAGCTTGACTCATGATTTTTGAACATTTGGCATTGGCAATACTATTTGCCTCCCCACCCCCGGTGTGATTATATGGCATGCCTGTAGCAACTACAGCAATTACTTTTATAAGGGCAAAGTGATATTTAGAAGTATTTCCTTTTTCTTTTAAGGCAAGTTAGCATCTCGGAACAAAGAGGAAAGAGACATCACTATATGACTAGCCAGCTATCCACAAACTGCCAGCAGATGCTCAGTAGACCACCAATGGTCCATGAACCACAGTTAGACTAGACTAGAGGCTCCCAATCACCCATGATCCATGCCGTAATATTCCTTAAAGTACATCCCAAGTGGAGGAGCTTCCATCACTTCCCTAAAAGGACTATTCCACAATCTAATAATAGATCTCATATTAATTTCAGGAAAATCACCTTAATGCTATTCAACCTTTTAAAATCTGTTTTTCAGTAACTCAGTCCCTTATAAAATAGATAACTAAGTGTGCTGCTTTAATTCCTAGTTATGCAGTGGTTTTAAGAATATATCATAATGTTTCACAAACATAACCATTGTATTCCAATGAAGTTCAGGATATCAAAAGTAGGGCTGGAAAAATAATGGAGTTTTTGGTTTGCTGGAAATTCCAAAAAATATAAAAATATTTAATTTTGGGTCAAACTGAAAATGATTTTTTTTTTAAATTTTCAAACAAATTGAAAAAATTGTTTCAGGTCACACAATTCACTCTTATATTTTTTTAAAATGAAATATTTTGATTTTAACCATCACTTCTGATTTAAAAAATAAATACAATTAATTTTAAAATGGGAAATTTGTTTTGAACTGAAATGTTGAAAATGCTGAAATGAAACTATTCAATTTAAGGGTGGAAGGTGGATGGGTTGCCTGAAACTATTCAGTGAAAGTGACATGAATCTATGAAATATTTCAGCGTTGTCAAATCTGAAATTTTTGCTGGAAAATTTTTGGTGGAAAAATTTTACACAGCACTAATCGAAAGTGGCATGTTTAGCCACTCAGCATGTCTTATTTTTTTCCATCTACTTATTTGCACCATCTACTTGTTTTTTATCTCTAAGAACCAAATAATGAATAAAAACTATCCAAACACAGCCTTTGAAACCCAGTGCAAGGGCCTTGAATTCCTACTATGATGCCTCCTGACTTGAAAGATGAAACAGATGAGAAACAATGTTTCATTTTGACATTTTCTAAATTAAAAATTCCAGTTTTCTAGGTTGGAATTATTTTTGGTTTCAAAATTTAAACTAATTAGGCTGAAAGACTAATTTTTAAAAAAAAAGACAAAGTCAAAATCATAACATTTTTATTGACCTGAACAGGAGGGGAAAAAACAGTTTTTCAATTTGCAAACATTTTTGAGATTTTTTTGACTTTTTGTCCTGATTTTGGATAGTAATTTTTTTTCAAACTCTCAAATATTCGCAGCATGGGAAAACTGCTTCCAACCCAGCTCTGGTAGCATGGAGGCCTTCTTTTGACTACCTTGTGGGTATATTTTATCCTGGTTTTCTGATCTTGGGAGACAGACCAGTTCTCGCTTACAGACAGCCCCCCAACCTGAAGCAAATACTCACCAGCAACCACACACCATACAACAAAAACACTAACCCAGGAACCTATCCTTGCAACAAAGCCCGATGCCAACTCTGTCCACATATCTATTCAAGTGACACCATCATAGGACCTAATCACATCAGCCACACCATCAGGGGCTCGTTCACCTGCACATCTACCAATGTGATATATGCCATCATGTGCCAGCAATGCCCCTCTGCCATGTACATTGGCCAAACTGGACAGTCTCTACGCAAAAGAATAAATGGACACAAATCTGACATCAGGAATCATAACATTCTAAAGCCAGTAGGTGAACACTTCAACCTCTCTAATCACTCAGTGACAGACCTAAAGGTGGCAATTTTGCAACAGAAAAACTTCAAAAACAGACTCCAACGAGCAGCTGCTGAACTAGAATTAATATGCAAACTAGATACCATTAACTTAGGTTTGAACAGAGACTGGGAATGGCTCGGTCATTACGTTAATTGAATCTATTTCCCCCTAGTTTAGTATCCTAGTTAAGTACCTTTACACCTTTGTGTCAACTGTCCATAATGGGCCATCTTGATTATCACTTCAAAAGTTTCTTTCCCCTGCTGATAATAGTTCCTTTCAATTAATTAGCCTTTTACAGTTGGTATGGTTACTTCCACCTTTTCATGTTTCTCTGAATGTATAAATATCCTCCTACTGTATGTTCCATTCTATGCATCCGACGAAGTGGATTGTAGTCCACAAAAGCTTATGCTGAAATAAATTTGTTAGTCTCTAAGGTGCTACAAGTATTCCTTTTCTTTTTGCTGACACAGACTAACACGACTACTACTCTGAAACTTCTTAAATATCGTCCACACATACATCTTGTAATGATTGGGATGACCAGTGTGTTAGTATCTGTGGGTAGAGATCTCACATGTCACCCTTTGGTGAACTATTATGTAGACATCCAACCCAGGGGATCCCTGTGAACTCCTATGTACCCCTTATGCTCTCTGCCAGTTGGCACCAAGAGCATCTTTGGATCATACTTACCTTGGACAGTATTTCTCAGATCAGGTCAGGACAAAGTAGAGAACAGGAGAACCTAGCATTAGAGTTAGTAAACTCTCACTCCCTGGGCTCAGTTAAGGGGGGTTACTTCATTAAATTTCATTCAGATATTAGCTGTTCAATTGGCAAATCTAGTTTGTTAGATTTCAGCTTTAAAATCTAACTGGCACCTCAACAAATCCATACATTTGATATCCTTCTCTCCCATGCATGCTTACATAATTTCAGGGAGTTAGGGTCCTAGGTGCTTTTCAAAATCCCACTAGGTGCCTATCTTCATCTTTAGGGGCCTAAATATCTTTGAAACCCTTGGCACTTTTCAAATCTTATCTATTATTATTTTATTTGTTTCAAGTAGCACCCACAATGTGCTGGGCACTGAACAAACAAAAGATGATACTGTCCCCAGCAAAATGAGTCATTGATCAATTAACGACCAAATGCATTAAATAAGTGACTAATGGAAAATGAACAACACACAAAGATGGAATCTTTATGGTGTTTTGAGGAGATGGTTTCCTTTCATTGGAAGGGATATATGACAATTGTGAAAAAAAAGTCAGTGGGCCAAATGGTCTTGCTGTAACTTTGCTGAAGTCAATAGAGTTTGTGACAGACCCAGACAAGTGGGGTACAGAAGTCTGATCGAAGGCAAATATAGTGGCCATTGGATGAATAGTTTTGTGTTCCCTGAGTGACCAGAGCAGGGGCTGCACTAGAACAAGCAGGAACTTTCTGGAACCAATTTAAGGCAGGCAGGCTAATTAGGACACCTGGAGCCAATTAAGAAGAACCTGCTAGAATCAATTAAGACAGGCAGGCTAATCAGGGCACCTTGGTTTAAAAAGGAGCTCCCTTCAGTTTGTGCTGTGGCGTGCGAGGAGCTGGGAGCAAGAGGCACACAAGGAGTTGAGAGGGAGAAGAGTTGAAGGACTGAGGAGTACAAGCATCAGCAGACCATCAGGAGGAAGGTCCTGGAGTAAGCATAAAGAAGGTGTTGGGAGGAGGCCGTGGGGAAGTAGCCCAGGGAGTTGTAGCTGTCACGCAGCTGTTACAGGAAACCCTATAGACAACTGCAATCCACAGGGCCCTGGGCTGGAACCCGGAGTAGAGGGCGGGCCCGGGTTCCCCCCAAACCTCCCAACTCCTGATCAGACACAGGAGGAATTTGACTGTGGGTTCTACCAGAGGGGAAGATCTCTGAGGCGATCAAAATCCGCCAATAAGCGCAGGACTCACCAAGGTAGAGGAAGAACTTTGTCACAAGTTATACCAGGCACAGGCGCCGACTTTCTCTGGTGCTGGTGGGAGCTCACACCCAGCGTCGGGGGCGGGGCCCCGCCCCCGACGCCGAGCCCCGCCCCCGACGCTGGGTGACGTTGCGGGGCCCCGCCCCTGACGCTGGGTGACGTTGCGAGGCCCCGCCCCCGACGCTGACGCAACGTCGCCCAGCGTCGGGGGCGGGGCCCCGCAACGTCTCCCGGTGCTAAGGTAAGATGGCGGCGGGCCCCGGGGTTGGTGGGGAGCTGGCCGCGGGTCCCGGGGATGGCGGGGAGCTGCCGGTGGGTGCTCTGCATCCACCAATTTTTCCCCGTGGGTGCTCCAGCCCCGGAGCACCCACGAAGTCGGCGCCTATGATACCAGGGATGAATTTAACCCAGTGAGTTTAGGTATGTTGCTGTTTGTGTGTGTGTGTAAAAGGACAGATAATTGATAGAAAGTACAGCTCAGTAAATGTGAGGGTCTATAAAAGAAATCTATATTTCATGTTGTTTAAATCCAAAGACAGTAAATCATATCAAATAGTAGACCAGAATCTGGCCTCTGCTAAGGCTGCTTTGCCTGCTCCTGTCCTGCAATGTAATGCAGCTTTCAAGCCATCTTAACTGGCATATTTCTCCCTCCTGCAAGAATCTACTGGGGGCACAGTGCTGGTGGAGCCACTTCTGTGCCACCTCAATACAGGTCCTAGTTGTGGGTGTGTCATGGGTGGGGAAAAATAAGTCATGGCTGAAGAGCTTTACCTGTTAGCCAATCCCTGCTTGCCAACATAGACCCTGGGGGACCAATGGGAACTGGGTATAAGTTAGAGCAACCTTGAAGGCTGCTTTACTTTGGGCTGGAGACCAGTTTGGCAGCCAGAAAACAGAGGCACTACAAAGGTGATTTACAGTCATCTGTGCTGTCCCCTCCCCTGAACTGCAATTGGCCCAGCGTAACTGGTACCCAGAGTCTGTCCCAAAGGATTTAGCTAATTTTGTACATATTGCCTTCAAGTAATCATACACCACTGACTCATACATCATGGGATTAACAATCCTACTCATGGTATAAACAGAACCTAAATAAAATCCCAGAGAAAGGATATTGCCTTTTAAATGAATCCTGACAGCTGTGGAAAATATCATGTCCCAATACAATCCTTCCATACAACATACATTAATTCATAGAGAACCCCAAATTATTCCTCTGGATAGTTTGTAAGGTTTTAGTTTATTAAAGATTGGACATATTGAAGTAAGCTTATAATCTTATTGTGCTCTGACCTGCATTTCTACTGCTCTGTATAAACAGCAGTTACTATATTAGACGGAGAAATGTTTACAGAATGAAGAAATAAAAACAAACCGATTTACTGTGTTGCAGACATTTGAAACATGGCCCAAAGGCAATGCATATGTTTTGTGCTCATAAGACCCTCTGCTGATAGAAATGGACAGTTTAGACATGACAAATACGGAGCTCCTGCTCCATTGAAAAGAAATCAAATAGCTGAAGCCAGCCAGCCCCACCTACAAAGGTCTCAATATGGCTTTCACGTGCAGAAGACTATCATCTGTTCAAATAGAGCAGGTTTGGGGAATCTCATTTTTAATAGTTTTTGAATGCTTTTTGAAGTGACTTCAGTGCTGATGGAAAGTGCCAGATTGACAGCTCTGGAGGCTGAAGTCTCTTTTGAAACAACAAAATGAGTACAGCATGGGAAGTGGCAAAATACACTTGTCTCCAGTACCCTGCCAACCTGGCCCTAGTTTAAAGGGACCATCACTAGGGAATGCGAAAGTAATTCACTCTCCATGCCTGGGTAGACCTTGGCTTCTCTGCTGAGGCTGCCATACTGATATGGTGATAGGCTGTGATATGGACATCAAATTGGACTTCAATGGGTTTACACAGGTGTTGCTGAAGGAAGAATTTCACTTTCAGAATCTTGGTAACTGGTATCATCATTTGAGACACTCAGTTAGAGCTAGTCAAAATGTTCAAAATGAAAAGCATTTTTCCCCCCTAAAAGGCCTTTTTCCTTCGAGCAAAAGTTATTCTGGAAAACTTGCCTTTTTGCTTTTGTTTTGTTTTCTACTATTTTTTTTTTGCAACATTTTCTATCAACATTTGTATTGCAAATATCAAAAGCAGTATTGACATTTATTGACATTTTTCATTTCCTGAAAAAAGCTATATTGGGGGCAAATTAAAAATGTCAATAACTATATCTGTAATGATTCTGATAACATTTATAGAATGAAACATCTTGACTGAAACATTCTTTAGATTTAAACAACCATTACAGAATGGGAAACACCTGTGGATGACAGCTCTGTCCAACCTGTAAGAAAATCAAGCTTGCCCACAAAGAGTTCTCCAATAGTCCAAGGAAGACAGATGATCCTTATTGGAGATCCAATACTCAGAAGAATTGAAATAACATTCTGTAAGGGGGAGGTGGACAACAGGACAGTGATCTGTCTTCCCAGAGCCAAGACACCATAGCTTCTGAAATCATCGGACAAGGATCCATTGGTGATGGTTCATATTGGCACTAATGACACTATCACGGGATATCTCCCAGAGAGTGGATGACTTCAGGGAACTCAGAAGCATGAATAATGTTCAAACAATCTTCTCTGAGATCCTTCCTGTCCCATGAGCAAAGACAGAAGATTCTGTAAATGAAACGCTGGCTAGGTAAGTGGCACAATGTTTTGGTTTTGTGGAACATTGGTCCACTTTCTGTGGGGAAAGGGAGCTGTATAATTTGGGATGGCCTCTACCTCAGTAGAAGAGAGAGACCAATCTCTTTAGTGACAGGCTGTCTAGAGTAGTCAGGAGGGCACTAAGGGGAGGGTTAAAAGTAGGCAGACATGAGCACACATTTAGCACAAAATCAAGATGTTGAGAACAAAATAAATCAAGGAACCGAAGGACACGAAGAGAATAAATGTTTGAATTGCCTATACCCCAGTGTTAGAAGCCTGGGTAACAAACAAGAGGAACTGGAATTACTTATTTATAAGCATAAATGTTAAAAGCAATGGCTATAACGTATTTAGGAAGGACCAAGTGGGCAAAAAGAGATCGGGAGTGGCGCTCTACATCAAAAATGGCATTACCTGGTTCTGAGTCAGTGATAACTCAGAAGAAAATGTTCTTGAATGCTTATGGATCAACATCCTAATAGATAAAGCACAAGATGAGGTATTAGTTGGTGTCTGCTATAGACCACCAAATCACACTAGGGAACAGGATTTCTGGCTCCTTATGCACCTATCTATAATATGCAGGAAAAAAGCTGCATGATCATGGGGAACTTCAATTTGAGTGACGTATGCTGGCGGTCCCATGCTACCAGTACTAAGACATCCTTGGAATATCTCAATATTAGGGCTGTCAAGTGATTAAAAAAATTAATCGCGATTAATCACATGATTAATCACACAGTTAATAGAATATTATTTATTTAAATATTTTTGGATGTTTTCTACATTTTCAAATATATTTATATCAATTACAACACAGAATACAAAGTGCACAGTGCTCACTTTATATTTATTTTTGATTATAAATATTTGCACTGTAAAAAACAAAAGAAATAGTATTTTTCAATTCACCTAATCCAAGTACTGTAGTGCAATATCTTTATCATGAAAGTGCAACTTACGAATGTAGAATTATGTACAAAAAATAACTGCATACAAAAATAAAACAATGTAAAATTTTAGAGCCTACAAATCCACAGTGTCACCTGAAAGAGAGAACAGGCATTCACATGGCACTGTCGTAGCTGGCATCACAAGATATTACATGCCAGATACACTAAAGGTTCATATGTCCCTTCAGGCTTCAATGACCATTCCGGAGGACATACATCCATGCTGATGACGGGTTCTGTTTGATAATGATCCAAAGCAGTGCGGACCGACATAATTAGTTTTCATCATCTGAGTCAGATGCCACCTGCAGAAGGTTGATTTTCCTTTTCGGTGGTTCGAGTTCAGTAGTTTCTGCATTGGAGTATTGCTCTTCTAAGACTTATGAAAGCATGCTCCAAACCTCATCTCTCTCAGATTTTTGGAAGGCATTTCAGATTCTTAAATCTTGGGTCGAGTGCTGTAGTGATCTTTAGAAATTTCACATTGGTACCTTCTTTGCGTTTTGTCAAATCTGCAGTGAAAGTGTTCTTAAAATGAACAACATATGCTGGGTCATCATCCGAGACTGTTATAACATGAAATATATGGCAGAATGCGGGTAAAACAGAGCAGAAGACGTACCATTCTCCCCCAAGGAGTTCAGTCATAAATATAATTAATGCATTATTTTTTTAACGAGAGTCATCCGCATGGAAGCACGTCCTCTGGAATGGTGGCCGAAGCATGAAGAGGCATATGAATGTTTAGCATATCCGGCATGTAAATACATTGCAATGCCAGCTACAAAAGTGCCATGTGAACACCTGTTCTCACTTTCTGGTGACATTGTGAATAAGAAGTGGGCAGCATTATCTCCTGTAAATGTAAACTAACTTGTTTGTCTTAGCAATTGGCTGAACAAGAAGTAGGACTGAGTGGACTTGTAAGCACTAAAGTTTTACGTTGTTTTGTTTTGTAGTCCAGTTATGTAACAAAAAAAACCCTACATTTGTAAGTTGCACTTTCATGATAAAGTGATCACACTACAGTACTTGTATGAGGTGAATTGCAAAATACTATTTCTTTTGTAATCAAAAATAATAATGTAAGTAAAGTGAGCACTGTACACTTTGTGTTTTGTTTTGTAATTGAAATCAATATATTTGAAAATGTAGAAAAATATCCCAAAATATTTAATAAACTTCAGTTGGCATTCTATTGTTTAACAGTGCAATTAAAACTGTGATTAATCCCGATTAATTTTTTTGAGCTAATCGTGTGAGTTAACTGTGATTAATCAACAGCCCTACTGAATATTATAAGATCACAATTTCCTAACTCAAAAAGTGTTGCAGCCAACATGGAGACCTTATCATAACAAATAAAGAGTAACTGATCACAGAACTAAAAATTAATAGTAACTTACATACAAATCATTATGACTTGATCACATTTATAATGTGCAATAAGAATAAAGTCCACACCAGTAATCTATATGCATACTCAATGTTTTAAAAGGCCTAATTTCACAAAGCTGAAAACAATTATGAGCCAAATCAGCTTGGAGAAAGAATTTAATCAGAAAAATGTGATGGATAATTGGGAATTATTTAAGAACTATTTATTAGATGCTCAATAAGCCACAATCCCACAACTGAGGAAGAAGGTCATATTGGTTAAAAACTGACCTGATTTAGAGTGGAAGTGAAGGCAGCTATAAAATACATATAAAATACAAATGGAAGAAAGGGGAAGCTGATAGTAATTAATATGAATCAGAAGCTAGGAAATGTAGACATTTGATGAGGGAAGCAAAGGGACACAAGGAGAACGCTATCGCCTGCAGAGTTAAGGACAATAAGAAGTATTTTTGAGTATATTAGGAACTAAAAGAATCCTGACAGTGGTATTGGTCAATTAATAGATGGAAATGATAGAATTATCAATAATAATGCAGAAAAGGCAGAAGTGTTCAATAAATATTTCTGTTCTGAATTTTGGGGAAAAGCAGATGATGTTGTCATATCATATGATAATTCTTTCCATTCCATTAGTATTTCAGGAGGCTTTTAAACAGCAGAGACTAAAGTTAGACATTTTAAAATCAGCAGGTCTGTATGAATGGGAATCTTGATTAGGAGTAGAGTGGAGTTTTTTCCTCTCTATTTGACTCTGGTGTGACCACTGCTGGAATACTATCTCCAGATCTAGTGTCCACAATTCAAGAAAGGTGTTGATAAATTGGAGAGGGTTCAGAGAAGAGCCAGAAGAATGAGTAAAAGATTAGGAAACATGTCTTATGGTGTTAGTCTCAAGGAGCTCAATCTACTTAGCTTAACAAAGAGAAGGTTAAGGGGGTGACTTGTTTACAGTGTATAAGTACCTACATGGGGAACAAATATTTGATAATAGGCTCTTCAGTCTAGCAGAGAATGGCATACCACAATCCAGCGGCTGGAAGTTGAAGCTGGACAAATGCAAACTGGCAATAAGGCATACATATTTAACAATGAGGGTAATTAGCCATTGGAACAATTTACCAAAGGTTATGGTGGATTTTCTATCACTGGCAATTTTTAAATCAAGATTGGATGTTTTTCTAAAAGATCTGCTTTAGGAATTATTTTGGGGAAAGTCTATGGGCTGTGTGATACAGGGGGTCAGGCTAGATGATCACAATGGTGCCTTCGGGCCTAGGAATTTGTGGAAAGTACTTGATAAAAAACATTGGTTAAAAATTTCATGCAAAGTATCTTAGAAACCTATCAGTCCACTTTCAGCCCTCCTGAATGGAAACAATTTCAAGTTTTTCTTTACTTTTCTTTTTCTACTTTTCAGCCTGCTGTACTCTCAACCTGGCTGGCAGTAAAGAAAAAAACAGGAAGAAAAATCTTTTGGAGTGAATTCCTGGCCCCATTTAAGTCAATTGCAAAACTCCCATTGATTCAGTGGAGCCAGGATCTCACCTCCTATTTGTAAACTGAGGAACCCTGTTCTGGAGTCAGTAACACATAATAAACATGGGACCCCATGATGCCATTTTTAGAGACACTTTTCAGAGGAGAGCTGTGCTTTAATATATTTTGTCAAGTGTTTCCACTTAAGCGTTTCATATTAATGCTTCTATTCCTCCTTGTCTGCACAGTAAGGTTACACCTCACTTGAGCTCTTCTCCCTTAATAGCAGTGTGTGTGGGGGAGGGGGTTTGCTAAACTTACTGTGTTAAACATGTGATTTAAGGATAATGAATGCTTGTCAAACTGATTTTTGGCATCTTTAAAATGGGTGGATGTGTTAAGCAATTTGTGCTAAGAAACAGGCATGATATGACTTAAAAATTACAGTGGGATCTATGGATGGGCTGAATTATCCAGAGCTGCTTCTGAATAATCAGGCGTTGGCTGTGTTTGCTGTTCCACTGGCAGAGGGGATGCTTCAGAATATTACGGGGTTGCCAAATGGATTGTGTTCTTTTGGAAATGATGCCAGGTATTGCATGTGTGTGCATACATATAGAAAAATAAATTTCCCAGATTAACTAATAGGAAACATTTGCCGATCCTGGATTCTTCTCATACATCCAGCTAGTAGAGTAGGGTGACCAGATGTCCTGATTTTATAGGGACAGTCCTGATTTTTGGGGTCTTTTTCTTATATAGGCTCCTATTACCCCCCCACCGCCTGTCCCAGTTTTTCACACTTGCTGTCTGGTCACCCTATAGCAGAGCAACTGATATGACTTATAACCTTTCTCCTTCTTAGAAGTGGAAACTATGGGCCTAATTGTACTCTCAGTAATACCAATGCATAACCAGGAGTGAACACAATTTTCCTAAAATCAGAGCTGGTGGAAAAATGAAAAAAAAAAAATTCCCCCCCAATTTTTTGCTGACTATTTTCCCTCCCATTTTATAATGAAAATTCAAAAATTTCCAGGCAGGTTTAGAGCAGGTTTTCTATACCTAAAAATGCCTAGATCTTAAAGTCTAATGGTTGGGCCCTTCCAGGCTGGGACAAGTGCTGGGTTCCAATCTCTCCTTCCAATGGTGTAAAGCTCCAGCTTCTAACCCTTCAGGGCTGCAAGAGTGGAACAGCTGTTTGAAGCTGCTCATAGATCTGGAATATCCTGGGGAGATGGATTAATGCAGGTGACATGGTCAAAGATGCACGATAAAATCATTAATTATGCAGCCTTGTAATTTACCATATGGGAAACACATCCATGTGTGTATATATATGGTGGGGTACAAATCAAGAGTAAAGGATGTTTAATGATATAAAGGAAGGCAAAATAGTCATATGGCTATGTAAGTGGGATGGAAACATAATGTGTGTATTAGTGCACTTCACTGCAAGTGCACTGTAATCTAAATCCCTTTAGTAGGGTTTGAGGCATTCTTTTTATCAGTGGCACTCATAAGCAGAGATAATATAAGCAGGTGTAAAGTGACTAACCTCAATATCTAAAGCGGTCTCCCCAGATTTTCAGTAGGACACATTGCAGCTCTAGTCTCTTAACAGTCCATTACAGAAGCGTGATTGGAAAGGATTCAGAAAAGAGCTGCAAGAATTTTTCAAGGTCTGGAAAGCCGGCCTTACCGGGAGAGATTCAAAAAGCTCAATCTGTTTAGTTTATCCAAAAGATAGTTAAGAGGTGATTTGATCACAGGCTACAAATACAGATGTGAACATCGGCGTAAATGGGTCAGGATCTGAGGCTAAAATAGAGAAAGAACAAATTAAGAATTACTTAGACAAGTTAGATGTCTTCAAATCAGAATGGCCTGATGAAATCTTTCCTAGGATACTTAAGGAGAACTGCCTGGAGAGATCTCCGAGCCATCCATGATTATCTTTGAGAACTCATGGGGAGAGATCCCAGAAGACTGGAAAAGGGCAAATATAATAGGGGCATGTCTACACGCACAGTGCTGCAGCAGCACAGCTGCGCCGCTGTAACGCTTTAGTGATGATGCTACTACACCTACAGGAGAGCTTTTCCCATTGGTGTTGTTAATTCACCTCTGCTAGAGGTGTCAGCTACGTTGATAGGAGAAGCTCTCCCTTCGACATAGCGCTGTCAATATAGGGGGTTAGGTCAATATAACTGCATTTTTCACAGCCCTGAGCGACCTAGTTCTACTGATGGAAGTCTGTAATGTAGACCTGGCCTACCTATCTATAAAAAGTAGAATAAGGACAACTCATGCAATTAGAGACCAGTCAGCTTAACTTCGGTATCTGGAAAGATAATGGAGCAAATAAACAATCAATTTGTAAGCACCTAGAAGATAATAAAGTGATAAATAACAGTCAGCATGGATTTGTCAAGAACGAATCATGACAAACCAATCCAATATCCTCCTTTGATAGGGTAACAAGCCTTATGGAGGGGGGAAGTGGTAGATCTGGCATATCTTGACTTTAGTAAGGCTCTTGAGTCTGTCTCACATAACCTTCTCATAAGCAAACAAGGGAAATATAGCCTAGATGAACCAACTATAAGGTGGGTGCACAACTATTGGAAAACCACACTCAGAGAGTAGTTATCAATGGTTAAGGCTATGATTTAGTCACGGAGGTTGTGAAAGTCACGGAATCCGTAACTTCAGCCTGCAGTAGTGGGGAGTTGCAGGGTCCTGTCCCCCCCGCCCCCGAGGGGGCAGGGAGCTGTGGTGTACTCCTGCTGCTTCTGGTGGCCCCCGGAGCTCTAAGCCGCCGCAGGTGGTGGAGAACCCCGCAGCTACCAGCCCCTGCAGGTGGAGGGGGAACCCCTGAGCTCCCAGCTGCTGTGGGCGGTGGGGGTCCCCAGAGCTGTGGGCAGCAAGGGAACCCTGCAGCTCCTGGCTGGGGCACCCCTGAGCTCCTGGCCACCGCAGGTGACGGGGGCACCCCTGAGCTCCCAGCTGCTGCGGGCGGCGGGGGAATCCTTGAGCTCCCAGCCACCGGGGGCCCCTGGAGCTCTGGGTGGCACGGGTACCCAATAGCTCCCGACCGCTTCGACTGGTGGGGAACCCCTGGAGCTGCAGGTGGCAGGGGTACCCTGCAGCCCCTAGCTGCTGCAGGCGCTGGCTTCCAGCTGTGGGTGGGGGGACCCTGGAGCTTCGACACCCAACCCCTGGTGGGGGCCCCTTGAGCTCCTAGTCCCCGCACAGCTATCCTGCTGCAGGCGGTGTGCGCACCCACAGATCCCCATTTTGTCACAGGTATTTTTAGTAAAAGTAAGGGACAGGTCATGGCTTCTGTGAATTTTTTGTTATTGCCTGTGACCTGGCCATGACTTTTACTAAAAATCTTAGCCTTATCAATGGCTCACAGTCAAACTGGAAGGGCATATCGAGTGAGATCCTGCAGGAATCTGTCCTGGGTCCAGCTCTATGCAATATCTTCAGAAATGGTTTGGATAATGGCATAGTGAGTATACCTATAAAGTTTGAAGATGATACCAAGATGGGAGGGGTTGCAAGTACTTTGGAGGACAGGATTAGAATTCAAAATGATCTTGACACACTGGAGAAATGGTCTGAAATAAATAGGATGAAATTCAATAAGGACAAATGCAATGTACTATGCTTTGGAAGGAATAATCAATTGCACAAATTCAAAATGGGAAATGACTGCCTAGGAAGGAGTACTGTAGAAAAGGATCTGGGGGTTTTAGTGGACTACAAACTAAATATGAGTCAACAATGTAATAGTATTGCAAAAAAAGCGAACATCATTCTGGGATTTATTAGCAGCAGTATTGGTAAGCAAGACACAAAAAGTAATTCTTCCATTCTACTCAGCTGGGGTATTGTGCCTAGTTCTGGGAACCATATTTCGGGGAAGATGTGGACAAATTGGAGAAAGTCCAGAGAAAAGCAACAAAAATGATTAAAGGTCTAGAAAATATGACCTATGAGGAAAGATTGAAAAAAATGGCTTTGTTTAGTCTGGAGAAGAGAAGAATGGCGGATGGGGGACATGATCACAGTCTTCAAGTACGTAAAAGGTTGTTATAAAGAGGAGGAGGATAAATTCTTGGTTTTATCCATTGAGGACAGGACAAGAAATTGTGGGCTTAAATATCAGCAAGGGAGATTTAGGTTGGACATTAGGAAATACTCCCTAACTGCCAGGGTAGTTAAGCACTGGAATACATTACCTAGGGATGTTGTGGAATCTCTGTGTCTGAAGATTTTTAAGAACAGGTTAGACAAACACCTGTCAGGGATGGCCTACATAATACGTAGTCCTGCATCAGTGCTGTGGACTGGACTAGCTGACCTATCAAGATCCCATCCAATCCTACATTTCTATGATTCTAAGTACAGCTCTTTAACCTGCCAGAAAAAAGACAAATGGCGTCTATTGAAGTTTGACAAATTCAAACTAGATAGAAGGTGTAATTTTTTTTCAGCAGAGAAGATAATTAACCACTGGAACAATTTATCTAAGGATGTGGCAGATTCCCCATAATTTGAAATCAATATGGGGATGTTTTCTAAAAGATACGGACTAGCTCAAACAGAAGTTATGGCCTTGATGCAGGAATCACTTAGTGAAATTCTGTTGCCTGTGTTATACAGGAGGTCAGAGAAGATAATCATAATGGTCCCTACCAGCATTACAAACCTGATATGATGATGGAGAGGGAGGATGAGTACCTAACGTGATTCCAGTGAGTTCGATGGGGTATAAGCATAAGTCAGCATGGAATTTTGCCCTTGTATGAATGTGATTGTTATGAATGTGTCTATCTATACCACGGGTTCTCAATCTTTTTCTTTCTTTTTAACCCTTCCCCCCTCAACATTAATAAAAAATCCACGGCCCACCTGTGCCACAGCAACTTTTCTTCTGCATATAAAAGAAGTAGCAAGCAAGGCTATTGCCCAGGGCTCCACACCCGCAAATCTAAGTTGCTCAGGCTTCGACTTCAGCCCCATGTGGCAGGGTTCCCCCTGAAATATGTTTGCGGACCCCCTGAAATCTGTTTGTGGCTCCACAGGGGCCCCCGGACCTCTGGTTGAGAAGCACTGATCTAGACTATATATGAATATATTCTGTACACAGATAAAAGCCAGATAGTTGTTAGGTAAGTGTGTGTGTAGATATGGATTATGTGTAATGTAGTGAGAATGATTACTCAGTAAAATAGATTTCTATATAAAATGCAGTTGTCTTTACTGCAAAAGGGAGAACAGATGGTGGAGAAGCTCCCCAGACAAGCTGCTGCTTTAGACTCTGGCCTTCCACAAACAAGTTGCAAATACTTCTGATCCATGGTCCAGTGATTAGAGAAACCAAATTCAAAGGACAAAGTGGGGAGGGGAAAGAATGCATAAAACCCCAACAGATTAAGTTTCACAGTAGAATATCAAAGGAATATTGAAATATAGGAATATCAAATACCAATACTTTATTTTTTATGTTTTGCATTTACTGAATCAGTTTCAACTGTATGAAGCCCTCTGTCCTTAAGCCCTGCAATATAAATTTTATTGGATTTAAAGAAAACAGATTGGGAATCTGGAGCAGGACTATGTTTTTTCTCCAGTATAGATTTTACGGTTTTGCTGAAGGAAGCTTCAAAAACGTTTGAAGTGCTGCTTATTTAAAGCTACTTACATTTTTTGTAGGGGGAAAGGCAAGCAAAGGCATTGAGAGCTAGTTCATGACTGTATAAATGACATGGCAAACTTTTTTCTGTAAGTATTAAAAAGATTAGATGCTTCAAGGAGGGGGTGGAATTTTGCTGGCTGCTAACAAGACAGAATGACGCTTTGATCCATTTGCTTCTTTTGGAGTCAAATCTTGTTAATCTCATTATCAGCTAATTATCTGAGATGTTAAAGGTCATTAATATCCTGCTGCTGAATGTCTACCACCAGATAATTAGCAATAATCACCTTTGCTCTAGCTATGTTACACAGGAAATTCTTCATAATCCACCCTCATTATGAGGGGCATTACAAAGCAGGCTTCTAAAGGACAGCTCGGTGTGGTAGAGAAACCCCCAAGTATAACTGGTATCAGCTAGTATTTCACAGCAGGTTCTGGGTTCTATCTATCCAGATTCTTCATTGTTTCACTGTTGTTCATCGTTAACCTCCATTCTGAAACTGTTTGGTAGGTAGTTGGCGCTGCACCTTCCTTGACCTCTTGGGGCATGTCTAGCCAAATGGTTGTTTTAGGTCGGGTTAGCTAACCCACTGGGAAAGGGCAAAGCTAATGTTTATATACACAACTTGCATGAAGCCCTGTTTAAAACCATGCCTTTAAAAACATATTAGCTGGCAGGTTTTACACACAACCATTTTTCCTAGTCTAGGGAAACACATCACTTTTGATAACACATCCAACTACTTGGATGAGGACATGACAATAACTGAATCATGTTTTACGTTTCTGTAGCATCCTTCCAGCCTGAAGCACTCTGCAAACTACGTGCACACAGCACCTCTGAAATGTCCTCACATGTGGGCTGCAAGGCAACAGCTGAATGGTGCACAGCAAAACAGTGTGGGAGGAAAGGAAATGTATAAGGAAGCAAACAAGCTAGAAGTGGAAATCATCATCCAGTCAGTTTCCCTGCCATGCAAGATTGTTTCCTACAATGCATTTTTAGAGCTGTGTCCAGTCTCGATTTAAGTATCCCAAGTGATGGGGCTTCCCCATCTCCTGTGGGTAGGGTGACCAGACAGCAAGTGTGAAAAATCGGGACAGAGGGTAGGGGGTAATAGGCGCCTATATAAGACAAAGCCCCAAATATCAGGACTGTCCCTATAAAATCGGGACATCTGGTCACCCTACCTGTGGGAGACTGTTCCACTGGCAGATAGACCTCACTATCCGTAAGATTTGCCTACCACTCAACCTAAATTTTCTCTATCTTAATTTCTCCCCACTCTGTATCTTTGAATCAATGCAATTTTGGCCACCATTGTTCCAGCTTTTACAAAGCCATCCCAAGTATTGACATTCCAGCCAGTTAGGTATGTCTATATGAACCCTTAGTATGTAAGATTCATATTTTAATTGACCACCAGAATGCAGACGCAAATCTCCAGCAGCTGAGGACTGCTCGGCCCCCTGGCTCAGTTGGAACTTGTTCCTTGAAAATGTTTGCAAATGTCTGTTGCTTATACCATCACTAGCTCTAGTTATTCCTTTTGAACCACTCTACATAATTCCTTTCCAGCTTTGATGTTTACAGTCTCCTGATGTTACCTTGTCACCACTTCATTGTCACTGGTCAAAATTTATGTATTTACCTCCTTTAATAAGAGATGGACAAAGCCAAACATTTCCTGCAAATATTCTGTTAAATCAAATATTGACTTCACTTTGACCATGTTTGCTTTCTACATATATACTAGAGAAAAAGTTTGCTGACCGTGATTGCTTGTAGCAAAGGTGAATTTTAAGCAAGTATTAGACAATATTCACAGAAAGCAAACTTTAAACACATAAGCATAGGTACTAACACTGGAAATTTGATTGTAAAATTTGTGCTCATCCAAACAGAAACAATAACATGTGATCTACGTGTCCAGTCAAAACTATTTACACAGCTTAAATTTTAAATGTTGAATATTTGCAATGAACTGCTTATTAGAAATGGCTGACATTTTTTTCATTGAAAATATTTTTCAACAGAAAATGGCATTTAAATAAAAAAGAAAATTCTCCCCTTTCTCCTTTTTTACCCCTGGAAAAGCTAATAGAAAAAGAGAGCTAAAGGGAGAAGGATGGAAACGAAAACAAAAATAATAATGGTTTTAAAAAAACCTGAATGTTTCTATTTTCAAAACCTCAAAACTGCAGTTTTGTTTTTCATCAAAAAATGGGGAAAAAACTGAAAGGTGTACTGATATATATTTTTTAAAATTATTGTAGAACCAAATAATATTTGCCTTCCAGCTCTTCTAGTCTGGAACAATCTATTAATCAAGAATTAGTTGCAAAAATTGGTCAGTGAAAATTTAAAGTAATATTTATATCTATCAAATATCTAATTTGAGAAAATGAGAAGCTGCTTGCAGAATGTTCCACAGCAGAAAGAGTGATGAACTTCCACTAAATAAATTGTTCACTAATTATGGCCCAGATGCTCAAAGATATTTAGATGCCTTGAAATCAATGGCAGTTAGGTCCAGATCTTCAAAGCTATTTAGGCACCTATCTGTTTAGCAGCTGTACTTTTAGGGTGTGATTTTGAAAAACACTCAGCACTGGCCTAACATTTGACTTTGATAGGAGCCGAGTTAGGCTGACATGGATCACGTTTGAGGCTCTCACCCTTTAAATTTCCTCAGAAATCACTCCCTTTAAGTCTTTGAAATCAACCCCTCTTGTTCCTACAAATGTTCACTATCTGTCTGGTAATGCGGTGCCTTGAACTGAACAAGGTGTTTCAGAAATGATGATGCTTCTGTTTGGATAACACAAAAATTGCATCTGACTCTTGTGCCACCAAATTTTCTTGCAGACCCATATTTAATATGATGTCAGGAGGTCTGGATGGGGGAATCTTGCAGTTTCCAGAGGAGAACCAAAGGTCCTCTGTGCCCTCCCTCTCGTGACACTGTTGTCTTTGTGGGGAAGAGCAGGCTGCTACAGTTTTCTTCCATTAACTTCTTCCAATCTACCTGAGATCCACAGAAGGGAGGGACCGAAAATGACCAGCCTTGAAAACACCTGCTGCAGTGAAGCCTGGCGGGGCATGTCACTCCATGTGTATATCTTGGTTTTGTATTTTGATCAGTTCTCATGGACAGAGACTTTATTTCACTGCATGAAACTATTAGACTAGAGCAAACTGCTCTGTCACAACAAATGCTTCCCTGGAAATCCATCCTGTGCTGTAGCTTTACAACTTACTTCAACACCTGCCTGAGCCGGGATATAAACTCTAGTCTTTGACTGGCTTGACCGCAGCTGTGTTAAGTTGCACTGCTGCAGCTTTTTAATGTTTTATAGTTAGGGTGACCATATTTCCCAAAGGGGAAACAGGACACCGCACGGGGCTAGCCTGAGCTGCCCAGGGCCAGAGCTAACAGCCTGAGCCCTGCTGCTCAGGGTTGGGGCTCACAGACCAAGACCTGGTGCCTGTCATTGCCGCTAACCCCCTGAACATTCCTCTGGGCGCCCCTGCAGATCCCATTGAATGGTGGGTGTAATATAGTAGGAGAATTGGGCCCTATGGACTCAGGACCATATCTCCAACTATATTTGAGTGTTTAACTCCCATTGAAATCAATGGGAGTTAGGCGTCTAAATATGTTTGAGCATCTAGGCCTCACTGCTTCACTCAGTCAGCTCTGTGGTACCCCCAGGCATCCTTGGCTATGTTATCATAAAATAGCATTTTCTCTTTAACAAAACACGAAATCTTAAAGTGGGGACATGTGTCCATGAATCTTCTTGAAGGGTGGTTTGCATCTGCACTGTCATTTGCCCATGCAGCTGTGGGTAACTGCATGCAAGGAGCTCCTCTGCACTTATAAAAGTAGAACGTGTGGGCAAAAAAGCAGATGCTTGCACAAAAGAGGATTTATCGCATGTGAACACGGACTTCAACATTTTTTTTAAGTGACATAAATATGAGCTTTAAAATAGCCCAAATCTGTTCAATAGGAGCTCGCGCTCTCGTTTAAAAAATGGCTGTTGCTTTTTTTCATTGTTTCATGAAAATACAAAGCTTAATGTCATTAATGTTCCTCTACTGTGAGGCCAAATGCTGCCTTTCTTACTCAGGCAAAACTCCCATTGAGCATGTTGGACCTTAGGATTTGGCTGTGGCAATTAGGCTATTGCTGCCCAATGTGGAAATGTCATGCTGTGGGGTGGGAGAAGTAACCATAATACCAGTAATGCTGGACATAAACACATATATGTGGCTGCTGTAGAAGAGGCAACTGTGACATTAAAAAAGATCTTTACTATTAAATTACAATGTGAACTAAAAACTGATAGGCTATAAAACTGATATTTAAAAAAAACATAATCCTGGTTAATAAAATGGGTTAGAGGTTTTGAATATTTTTTAGCTGATGGCCATACAAATTCTGACAAGTTAAGGCTAAATATACATTTCTGCAGCCACCGCCATCTATATGTTGTGTGCAAATGGAGAAAATCACATGTTGGCTGTAATTTCATAAGACCAGCGGGATCAGTCTTAAATTCACATGTTAAGATAAAATGGTGCAATTACCATTGCAGTCCATCTTTCTGGAATCCCTTCAGTCAAAGAACAGTCAACCATAATTGCGGATTTTGATGGAATATAGATGTAACAAAAATGTTTTAGACCACTGTGATTACATCATCTGCCTCTTGAAGATCCTACACTGTTCACTCCCAAGCCCAGAAAAACCACAGCTTGCTCTGTACGTTGCAAAGATCACTGATATTGTACAGATGAACAGAAAACAAACAAAACACAAGTAGGGCTTATAAGGATTAGTATGCATATATACATCCATTCACTCCCCATGCCCGCAGAGTGAGGGGAAAGGCTTAGTGGTCTAAGCTTCAGTTTAGACTCCCTGGAACCACCAATTCAAATCCCGGCAGGGTTGACTCAACCCTTCATTCTTCTGAGGTGGATAAATTGAGACCCAAACAATTTACCACATGTGAGTCTTTCTGATGCGACTTTGAAAACAGAGGAGCTGTCTGTTTCTGTGGACACTGAGGCCCACATCTTCAAAAGTGGCCAGTGGTTTTGGATTACCTCAGTTTGGGACACCACAGAAAGATGACGAAGGGGAGAGGGGCAGTGTTCTGATACGAAATGACCCATTTGCACCCTCCTCTTTTCCAGAAGGTTAGCTTTCTTTTTCCATGCCACAAGGAATTGTGTATAAAGTGTATATCCTGTTTCCTAGTCATAATAGACCAAGGCGAGGTACCACATATGGTGCCATGTAACTAGTGTGTTTAATTCACTCTGGAGAGAATGTGTTGCCACAGCCATCCTACAGCCTTATGAAAGTTATAATAATCACCATTTTAATTTTTTCCCACAACTTTGAGGTTTAATAGCTTTAAAATCTTACAAGTTGTAAAAACAATTAAAGCAATAATTTTTAAAATAAGCAGAATGGGGCCTTCAAAAGAATGTGAACCTTTAACACTTCACGGTTAAATAAGGGCCTTGTAATAGTCACTTGAAGGCCAACCCTGAGAAAATGCAGAAGCATCCTGTGAATTTGTTGATGCCAGTTCAGACAGGCTGTTTATTTTCATGATTTCATGGAAGAATTTTAATTTAATGAGTGTTTTATACACTAATGTAAAGCATAGTTTCAGCCCTATAATTATTGTGTCAAAATATTTCTGCTTAAACAGCAGCAGCTGACTACAGAAATGTGATTTACATCTGAATTGTATCAGGGGGACACTGCTAAAAGTAATCAGTGTGTGCTTCTTAACTGAATACAAAATTAACAAAGAATAGCAATGCCTCTCACAGCCTAACCCCTTGTGCCTTCGTTTAAACACCGTGCCTATTTATGGGGCTTTTTAGGGCTAGGGTTTCAAAACAAATATAGTGCACATTATAGTGCAATGTGCCAATTTGCACACTCGTTTACTGTGATTGCACGCACAGCTAGGGAAATTCTCTGAGCAAATTGCCAATCCTGATCATTGTGAGCACAAACTATTTCCAAATCTGGCCCTTAAACTTTCTGTTTGGCTTTAACAGTTTTTAAGTAACTGAAACAGGATTTTTATTCTGTGCAAAGCTGTCAGTAGCTTTGGACATGCCAGGCCACACTGTGCTCATGGGCAGGAGCTGGGAGCTCTGCATTAGGGACTCCATCTTAAAGGGATTTTGGGGTCAGCTGCTGATATAAGGTTACTTACAGCACAATTCCAATGGAGCTACACTGCCAGAGAGCTGGAGAGGGGAGATGGGACCCCAGAAGCTCTGGTCTCCGTCTAAGCCCTAGAGATTTACAAGGTATTATTATTATTTATTTGTATTATAGTAGCACCTAGAGGTCCCATTGTGCTCTGCAGTGTATAAACCCATGCTAAGAGAGACCCCGCCCCAAACAGCTTACAGTGTAAACAGACAAGACAGACAAAGGGAGTATTATCCGCATTTGAAAATGGGGAGGTGAGACACAGAGAGATTAATTGACTTGTCCAAGGTCACACAGGAAGCCTGTGGCAGAGTAGGGAATCTAGTGACAAGACGTTTCCTCTTTCTTTCATGGTGTGGCAAATTCCACTCTCCTGACAGAAGAATTTGGAGGAAGAGAAGCTCATGGTATTTCCATACACATAGAGGCCTCTTCTGCAGGTTTTTTCATGGGATGGGATAATGCCACCCTAATTTCCTATGCTCTGTGGTGAGGGGTTGGTGGCATTGGGTTCAGGAAAGCGCTCTTTACTCCCTGAGAAATGAGTTTAGGATATTAGAGACACAAGGTGGGTGAGGTAATATCTTTTGTTGGATATTAGAGGTAATATCTTATTAAAGAGACAAGTTTTCGAGCTCTCTCACCAACACAAGTTGGTCCAATAAAACCGAGGTTCTCAACTTTTTTCTTTCTGAGCCCCTGCCCCCTCCTAACATACTATAAAAGCTCCACAGCTCACTTGTGCCACAATAACTGGGTTTCTGCATATAAAAGCCGGGGCTGGAATTAGGGGGTAGCAAGCAGGGCAATTGCCTGGGGCCCCACGCCACAGGGGCTCTTGTGAGGCTACATGGCTCAGGCTTCAGCTTCAGCCCTGGGTGGTGAGGCTCAGGGCCCCGGGCTTCAGCCCCATGTGGTGGGGCTTCACCTTTCTGCCCTGGACCCTAGTGAGTCTAATGCTGGTCCTGCTTGGCAGACCCCCTGAAACCCGCTTGCGGCCCCCCCAGGGGGCCCCAGGCCTCTGGCTGAGAACCACTGCAATAAAATATATTACCTCACTCACCTTATCTCGCTAATATTCTGAGACCAACACGACTGCAACTACACTTCAGGATATTAGGTTAGTTTGAGGGGGGATCCTTAAGATTTATTCCAATTACTCAGCTCTAGGCCAGGCCTTTTGCGCTAACTCCTTTTCTCATAATGGTGCTTGCGTGCAGCATACACCATTTCAGCTACTAGAGTGTTTCAAGACCTTCATGGTCATGAGTTTTCATCAGCATAAGGCCCAAAAATCAGAAGTCCCCTTGTGATCATGGGTCTTCTGAGTGATTATAATAATACTACTCATTAATAATATATAGTTCTTATACAGCACTTTCCATCAGTATAATGGGAGGGATTGTACACAAAAAGTGCTATTTTTTTAATGTTGTCGAAGACAGAATATTGTGTTGCACTCTCATACTGCTAGCTTGCTATTGTAAATAAATTTGCGGATGGTCAAGCTGTTTCTGTGATTTTAGATTAATTTATTTAGATGTATCTGGCTGAATTGGGTATATGTTAGATCAGCCTTTTGTTTATCTCATATGAGGGTTGCAAAGCACAAAATGCAAACAGGGTTGCAAAAATTGTGGCTCCTCTAAAATGTAAGGGCTTGATCCTGCCACTGTTACTTATGGTGAGTAATAGGCCCACTGATTTCAGTGGGACTACTTGCAGAGTAAGATATGCCTCAACGTGAGTAAAGGCAGCAGAATCTGGCATTAAATATTTCAGAAGGCCCAATCCTTATGTTTTATCATTTGGCTTTGATGGGCGCAGGATCAGCTTGTATAGATGAATCTGGTATTTGTATAGGATTCAGTGTCTCTGTGGAAACTGCATATGCTCTTCTTACTTTG
Source organism: Chelydra serpentina (assembly GCA_037349315.1). Classification (NCBI taxonomy): domain Eukaryota; kingdom Metazoa; phylum Chordata; order Testudines; family Chelydridae; genus Chelydra; species Chelydra serpentina. The sequence continues at coordinate 21,803,709 of JBAIAC010000007.1, forward strand.
TACTAAGATTCCACTAAATTGTCCTTTGGATTTATTTCAAAGAGGGGGGGAAAAGCAACAAAGATTGCTCTCCTTATGCTTTAGTTGCTTTTTTAACTCAATTATATTTTGACAATTCTGCATGAAACTTTTGGAGTATGTCTTTGTTTAAGCTGTATACCTTCCATAGGAACAGTCAGTTAAATATATATGGCTAGTGTCAGGCATAACAAGCTTTGACAAGGGCATTTAGCGGTTGTAATTCAAATCTAATTCAGAACATCTTAGCGCTGGACCTGTCAAGCCCTTGAAATGCACTATAGCTGCAAAACGGAGGGATATGGTCCCAGTCGTGCTCTGTGTGGCATCAAGCTGATGTGTCAACAAGAGCAGTTACAATTACAGGTTCTTTCAAGCATACTAAACTAATTTACAGTACTCTGAAAATGTGGGGAAAAGACTCGCTTGCATGAAGGTACAGGACTTCTACATTACAGAGGCTGGGCAAGTGCCGTAGCTATTTTATTAAGGAGTTGAATATTGCCCAGTTTCGGTGCCACCTTGGGGGGAGTGGGTGTTTAGGTTTGTAAATAGACATTTTAAGATAATAACTGATTTGCTTTACAGTAATTAAATATTCTTGTCAAATTCAGTTAGAATCACACTGTGTTTATTTAAACCTAAATCTTAAATGCACCTATTTGTTAAGTACTGACGATGTCCTTAATTGTATTTACCGTGATTGGTTAATTTTTTTGTTTTGTTTACTTGAAAAACACTGTTCAGATTGGCTGTAAAATGCTTAGGCTTGTGTTGTTTACATTATTCAAAAACATATTGCAATGGGAGAGGTCTCTCCAGAAGCAAGTCTGATCCAAGGATGTCCCACAAAAAAGAAGACAGGATTACAGTAACCAACATGTAATTTTAACATCAAGATATAAAAAGACTTGATTTTAAAATGCACCAGTGATTTAAAGCAGCTGCACACATTTAGAGAGCAGTGCTTTAATGTACACAAAGGCTAATGGAAGCTTTTACAAAAGGAAAAAAAATCAGGTTTTATGATTTATCTACATTTTATACACAACAATATAGACCCTCCACCCCAGGGACTCATAAATGTGATTTTTACTTCCCAAATTACAAAGGTAGTCAATTATTTGGGAATGAGTCATTCATTCAAAAGTGTCTTTAACATGATGTGTTAACCATCAGGAAATTTTACACCAATTGGAATTATAAACACCACAGTTTAAAAAAAAGTTGGCCAAGCAGTTAAGTCTATTTGTTAAACTTCTTGTCTGCAGCACGATACATTTTGTGTAGGAGAAGTCTAGGGAAGTTAATTTCAGGGGTTGCTTTTGCTCTCATAAAATGTATGTGTTTTCATTTTGCATAACATAGTTTGGAGATCTGCAGCACCTTTCAGACAAGGATATTAAAGCCCCTTATAAACCTTAATTAATTAAGCCTCACAGCCACTCAGAGTGATAGGTACTATTTGTCCTATTTTACAGAGGGAGAAACTGAGGGCCAGAATGCGCTAATCTTTGGGCCTGTCTGTAGCAGGAAATTTACAATTTCAACATTTGCATGGGTGTGATGACACTGAAATACCTATGGCCTCTGCAAAACCCCAAATACAGATGTGCTGCACCAATGTAAAGTGAGGCTTGCACTGCATCTCATACATTACTGGAGTAAACCAAACTGATGTAAACCCTACTTTCCATAGGCACATTGTGGGGTTTGAACCAGTGTCACTACATGGGTGTGGCTACATCAGCGCATATTTCTCTAATGTCGACCAACGCTTGCGCCTATTGCGTAATACCTTCTTTGACTACTCACTGTGAATGAGGGTGGCAAAACCCTGAGATTCTGACTTCCCCTCCTAATCACTAAGCCTTATTGCCTCCCCTGCTATAGAACCTAGGCTGGCTGTCAGATCAAGCTGTGGTAATAAACCAGACATTTGCAACAGCAGTAACTAAAATGAGAGGACTAGACAGAGCTGTTTGACTCAATCTGAGCACTGGGTGGCATGTAACTGTGCCACCTCTGTGTAATCCCTGCCTGCTTGGAATGGCACTTTGTCCCCCTCAAGTGATGGCTAGGTCAGCTAACGATTGATAAGCCTGCTACAGCCTTGGCTAAGAAAGGAGTGTCTTTTAGCTCAGGCAGTAGAGGCTTATGCATTAATCTCAAGAGGTCCCAGGTTTGATCCCGGCTGCCACTGAATGGGGTCTGTTGGCATCACATGTGCATGAGAGTGACTCAGAGGGTAGGTCTGCACGTATAGCGGCATGTAGAACACATACACTGCACACATCCCCTCGCAGAGGTATAAGTAGCATTGTTAGAGAGTGAGGCAAGACCTAGGTGAGTCGAGTAGAGTGCCCTACATGCTAGAATCCAGGATATATACCCGACATAGCTCTCTACGTACCCAAGCAATGCCATCCATGTCTATGCTGCAGTGTAGTGTCCCGTTGACTCCCTGCTGGTGGAGCTTTTCACAGCAGCATATAGCTACACACCACAGTGAGTGTGGATGCAGCCGGCCTTTCATTGCAGCGTGTCGCTACATTAGTGTGATCAGATAGGAAGTGTGGAAAATCGGGACCTTTTTTCGGATGGGGAGGAGAATATAGTTGCATATATAAGGCAAAGCCCCTAATATCGAGATGTCTGGTCACCCTAAACTACATGTACCCTACACACTGTCACAAGTCAGACAAGGTCAGAGAGTCACCATTTCTTCCATGCTCCCATCTTGCTCTGAGGAGGGTGGGAGATTAAATTACATCATCCCTTTTTCGCCTGGAGCTTGTTTGCTTTCTTGAGCTTTAGTTCCACCCTTTCCCTACCCTCTCCTTACCCACTCGGTTGTGTAGGAGATTGCTGGGATCTCAGTCCAGCCACACATTCCAAAACTCAGTGTGAGCAGCCCAACCATGGTTACACAGAAGGGTAGGACCCCTGTGCAGCTGCCTTTCAGACTAGTCATGAATTCAGAATGACCTCGACACACTGGAGAATTGGTCCGAAAAAACCAAGATGAAACAAGTGCATAGTACTACACCTAGGGAGGGGAAAAATCCAATGCATAAATACAAAATGGGGAATAACTGGCTAGGTAAAAAGGATCTGGGGGCTGTAGTGGATCACAAATTGAATATGAGCCACCACTATGATGCAGTTGCAAAAAACAAAACAAAACGGCTAATATCATTCTGGGGTGTATTAACAGGAGTGTTGTATGTATGACATACAAGATAATTGTCCCGCTTTACTCAACACTGGTGAGGCCTCAGCTGGAGTACTGTGACCAATTCTGGACACAACACACCAGCAAATATGTGGACAACTTGGAGAGAATCCAGAGGAGAGCAACATAAATGATCAAACCTGACCTAAGAGGAAAGATAAAAAAAACCTGGGCATGTTTAGTCATAAGAAAAGAAGACTGAGGGGGGTGGGAGGAAGAGACTTGATCACAGTCTTCAAATATGTTAAGATCTGTTATAAAAAGGATTGTGATCAATTGTTCTCCCTGCCCACTGAGGGTAGAACAAGAAGTAATGGATTTAATCTGCAGCAAGGAAAATTTTCTAACTATAAGGGTAGTGAAGCTCTGAAATAGGCTTCCAGGGGAGGCTGTGGTGTTCCCATCCTTGGTGGTATTTAAGAACAGGTTGGTCAAACGCCTGTCATGGTGATCTAGTTTTACTTGGTCCTGCCTCAGCGCAGGGGACTAAACTAAATGATTTCTTGAGGTTCCTTTCAGCCCTACAGCTACATTTCTATGATTCTGTGATCTAGAAAAGCTTTAGGGTCCTTCAGTGGAAACTGCACTCATACAACTGATGGGGTATTTGGTCTGATAGATTGTATGCCCCCCTCTCCCCACCACTACCACAATGCTCTGTGTGTTGAGGAATTGTCAGAGTTCTTAGAGGTGGGAATTGTGTCAATGGGTCTAATTTGGCTCCCATTCAAGTAAATAGCAAAATCCTACTGACTTGACTGGAAGCAGGTAAGGGCCAATACAGTGGCTCACTTAAAAAATCCCTTCCGATATCAGAGCTATTAGAGATCCCAGTGGTTTTCCTTGTACTTGAATGGAATTGGTACTATCTCTGAAACTAGAACAAACTTTTTAAAGGTGTCCACTGTACATCCACATGTTCACAGCCTGGGGTCCTCATAGCTCTTGGCTGGAATGAGAAATACAGAAATTAAGGAAACAACTTGAAATAAAATAATTAAAGGACAGATCTTCTCTAAAAAAAACTGTGCAAAAATGGTACCATCTTACTCAGCAGGTATGTTCCCTATTCATATATTCATCATTTTATTCATATATTATAGATTATAAGGCCCTGACCTCTTGTATACCACAGGCCATAGGACTTCCCTAAATTAATTCCTGTTTGAGCTAGAGTAGTGGTTTTCAAACTGGGGTATGTGCACCCATAGGGGTACGCAAGATCTCTTCAGGGGGTATACGAGAAAAATCCTGTAATGGCAACAACACATTTTATTTAGTAAGATTTGGCAATCTAATCATAGCTATATTATGACTCTATCTCAGAGGGGGGTACCCGATAGACTACGTTATTTGGAAAGGAATATGCAGCCTACGAAGTCTGAAAACCACTGAACTAAAGCATCTCTTTTACTATTGCTAGCCTTGCAGCCTTATGGAATCACTGAGATATGGTTAACATGGAACCCCAAATGCTGTTTTTAAAAATGCCAACCTTCTGGAATTCAGATAAGAGTCTTGAGTCTGAATGTCTCCGACAGTCAGGATGGACATGTACCTGGAAGATCAGTTGCTGAGATGATAGAATCATAGAAATGAGGGATGGAAAAGGTCTATTTTGGTAGGTTGTCTTGTCCACTTCCCTGCTTTTGGAGGTTTGTTCCTTATAGTATGTTTTAGTGTTTAGTCCTGTCCGTTTTAAAAGACTCAAATGACTAGGCTTTCAGCATTCCCCTAGAGAGACCACTCCAGTCTAGCAGTGTCTAGCAGAGGGTCTAATCACTCAGAAGCATTTTTCTCCTACGCCATCTATATTTTCCTTTGCTCAATTTTTGATGTGTCTTTTAACCACATTGTTGTTGTTAGTTCTTTTTCCTTTTATTTTCCATGCTGCAGAGCATTTCTCTCAGAAATGAAGAAAAAAATAAGTATGTCTGAATGTCTAGAGGTGTGTGCTGACATTTCCTTGAGTTCCTGCATGGCAATGGAATAATATATTATAGTCCTTATCAGCTTACATTGCCCCAGTTCCCCAATGCGATGGCTAATGCTCACAATTGTCTACTAAGCCATTATGTAAACTAGTGGAATTGTTCCGACAAGAGACTCAGTACAGCTTAGATCACCTTTAATACTAATCATTTTCTTTCTTTGAAAGGACACTGTCAAGGCAAATTTTGTCATTTTTAAAATTTCTTTTTTTATATAATTACCCCTTGAAAGTTTGAAACTGAAATTTATTTCACTGCTGAATATCTTTTCTTTCCTAGTCATGTGACCACTAGTTTGTTATCGTAGGGTTGCTCATAAAATTTATTTATTTATATCTAGATATACTATGGGGGGAGGGATAGCTCAGTGGTTTGCTAAACCCAGGGTTGTGAGTTCAAACTTTGAGGGGCCCATTTTAGGGATCTGGGGCAAAAATCTGTCAGGGGATAGTACTTGGGCCTGTTAGTGAAGGTAGGGGACTGGACATATATTATATATTAAAATGCTGGGCCCAAGATATGGATTTCTTTTTTGAAAGAGACCATTCCATCTCGGGTTTTTTTAAGTGCATACTTGCTACTAGATGCATGAAAAATGAAGGCTGGGCAAATTTGCAGTATGTCAAAGTTCCTTCAAATGAAAATATGTAACAGGACTCATTCAACGAAAATGTGTTTATAATTGATCTTTTATTTTTTAACAGTGCTGTAATCATTTTTCTTTTTTTTAAAATGTTATTAATATTTGTAAAATCTATAGGTTTGGGGTTTTTTTTAGAAACTCAGGCGTTGTTAATCACACAGGTGAGGGGAAATGTTTGCTCTGACAGTGTCTCTTAAAACCATCAAAAGGCTCAGTTTTGCCCTTTGATAGGCATGTGTAATTATAATGTCTGACTTTAATAAGAGTTTCTAATGTGTATTTTAGGGCAGAGGTGGACCCTAAATACTAAATCCTGTCCCCATATCCTTATGTGCCCAGGGTTCTGGGATGGAAAACTCAACTCGTTGCTTCCATAGGAAGCAGAGTCAGGCTCCAAGGTGAGGAACAGGGTTAGAGCCACCAGGAACTTGGTGAGAGGTGAGCAGAGACAGAGCGCCACCACACACCGGGGTCAGGATGGTAAGGAGAGGGCTGTATGGTTTTAAAGGTACTGGTGGGGAGATGGTGAAAAGACAGGGGTAATTCAGAGTTGACTAGTGGGGCCGCAGCTTGAAATTGTGTTTGGGGGCCCCTCTGAATATTGTGAAGGCCCTGAGCACAGGGGAACCTCACACAGCTTTGTAATACTGGGAGAGGCAGACCACAGAGAGGCTGGTCAGAGTCCCCAGGGGTGGGGCACAGCAGCTGCTACCTACTGCAGCCCATGAGTTGGAGTAGTGGCTGTGCTGGTGCTTCATGCCCCACAAAAAGGACAGATTCCATCTTTTCAGCTGCAAAGATCCACTGTGCAAGGCACATTTCCTGGGCCTTTGTGCAGTGGGGCCCTGGATCCTTTCTTTAGAGAGGTCTATGGGTCTGACTCTCCATTCTGTTATTCCAGTTTTAGTTTGTTGTAGTTCCACCAGTATAAAGCTGAAGTGGCAGAATGGGGAATCGGGGTCTTCACGTAAAGAAGCTTGTCTTTGCAACTGCAATATTAAAGACAGGGTTGCAAATACTGCACAGATAGCCCTGTCATTTTTAGTTGTATCTAGAAATGTGCCCAAACCAAACAAAATCTGCATCCTGATCTTAATTTTGCATCATGAGCCCATCAAAATGACTGCAGGCACTCTCTATGCAGTGTTGTTGTAGCCGTGTTGGTCCCAGGGTATTAGAGAGACAAGGTGGGTGAGGTAATATCTTTTATTGGACTGTTTTATTTAACTGTTGGTGAGAGAGACAAGCTTTCGCGCTTACCCAGAGCTCTTCTGCAGGGACTCGGATTATTTTTGGATAGTAGTAAAGCCAATATGTGCTTACAAGCAATGGGCTCAATTCTACAGCCCTTATCAGAGTTGTGTAGCTACTCAAGTAAGGCCCTAATCCTGCGAACACTTAAGCACCTGCTTAACTTTAAGGCCCTGAAGGCTTTCTGCCAGGCTCTGGTCTTGAAATGCTGAGTAGGCAGCCACCAATGAAAGCCAGGCAGCTGGGAGCCACCTGATATGAGAGGTGTCTGTTGGTGGAATACCTCCCAAAGCAGGTAAGAGAGCTGCAGGAGGTGGCTCTGCTGTGTAGCATCCAGGCATGTAAGGACTTCCTTGACAGGAAACTTGTGGGATGGAGGATGACCACAGAACACCAGGGGAGGAAGGAGAACTGGATGCTCTCTGAGGAGGACAGTGGCTGCTGGCCACCCTGGGCAGTAGGCAGTGCTCCACCCTCACAGATTCCCTGTCCATCAAGGTGAAGAATTGTTATGCTGTACTGGGAACAGGAGGTGAGGAGCAGAACCCATGACTGAGTTGGAGGAGCCACCTGCTCCCAAAGCTGGGAGGTTTACTGCCGCCCTGCCCAAGAGGTGGAGGGTGCTGGTGGTCAGGAACACTCATCTGCCGACCTGACATGATGTCCCAGGAGGCATGCTGCCTGCCTGGAGACCGTGTCTGAGACGTTATGGAAAGGTTGCGGAGGCTCATCCATCTCTGACCAACATCCCATGCTGCTCATCCATGTGGTTACTAATGATACTCCTAGGTATCACCCTGAGCTGGTCAGCAGGGCTCTGGGAATGACAGTGAAGGAGTGAGGGTGCAGGTGGTGTTCTTGCGCATTCTCCTGGTTGAGGGAAGGGCCCAGGCAGGCACACATGCATCCTGGAGATGAATGCATGGCTGTGCAGGTGGTGTTGAGGGTAGGGCTTCAGCTGCCTAGATCATGGGATGCTGCTCCAGGAAGAGGGTCTGCTGGGAAGAACATCTTCGTACACTGACTCTCCAACCCAGTGAGGAGAGCTTAAACTAAGTTCAAAGGGGGCAGGTGACAAAAGTCCACAGGTAAGCATTAAAAAAAGCAACCTTCATAGCAGCCCAGATGTTGAAGGGGACATGGAAAATTAGAAAAGGGTTATAGGAGCAACAACAAGAGGTAAATCAGTGGGGGAGTCTGCTGAGCATTTTAGATGTCTACACACAAATGCAGGAGTTTGGAGAATAAACAGGAAGAACTGGAAGAATTAGTACATAAGCTAAATTATGACAATTAGCATTGCAGAGACTTGGTGGGATAAATCTCACGACTGGAATTCTGGTATAGAGGGAGATAGCTTGTTCAGGAAGCACAGGCAGGATAAAACGGGAGGAGGTGTTGCATTATACAGCAGGAATATATATACTTGTTCTGAAGTCCTGAAGGAGATGAGAGGCAGACCAGCTGAAAGTCTCTGGTAAAGACAAAAGGGGTAAAAAATAGGGGTGATGTAGTGATAGGGGACTACTATAGACTGCCAAATCAGGAAGAGGAAATGGATGAGGCATTTTTAGAATAACATAAATATCCAAAACACAAGACCTGGTAGTAATTGAGGACTTTAGCTACCCAGGTATCTACTGGAAAAGTAATATAGCAGAACATAAAACTTCCAATAAATTATTGGAATTTATTAGGGGACAACTTTTTGTTTCAGAATATGGAGGAAGTAAACAGAGGGACAGCCATTTTAGAATTGATTCCGACCAACAGGGAGAAATAGGTAGTGAATCTGAAGGTGGGAGGCAATTGGGGTGAAAGTGATCATGAAGTGATAGATTTCATGATTCTAAGGGAAGGAAGGAGTGAGAGCAGCAGAATAAGACAATGGGACTTCAAAAAAGCTGACCTAAACTATCTCAGAACTGGTAGGGAATGTCCCATGGGAAGAAAATCTAAGGGAAAAAGGCGTTCAGGAGAGATGGCAGTTTCTCAAGGAGACAATATTAAAGGCACAACTGCAATCTATCCTGATTCAAAGGAAAGATAGGAAAAATAGTAAGATGCCAGTGTGACTCCATCAGGATTTGATGACCTGCAAATCAAAAAGGAATCCTACAAAATGTGGAAACATAGACAAATTGCTAACGATGTGTACAAACGAATAGTACAGGGATGTAGGAACAAAATCAGAAAGGCTAAGGCACAGAATGAGTTACACTCATTTTTGGATAGTAGTAAAGCCAATATGTGCTTACAAGCAATGGGCTCAATTCTACAGCCCTTATCAGAGTTCTGTAGCTACTCAAGTAAGGCCCTAATCCTGCGAACACTTAAGCACCTGCTTAACTTTAAGGCCCTGAAGGCTTTCTGCCAGGTCCTGGTCTTGAAATGCTGAGTAGGCAGCCACCAATGTCCCTCAGTAAGGGACATAAAAGACAGTAAGTAAAAGGTTCTTTAAATATATTAGGAGCAAAAGAAAGAGGAAGGAAAGAGTAGGTCTTCTACTTAGCAGGGAAGGAGAGCTAATAATTGATTACATCAAGAAGGCTGAAATGTTTAATGCCAATTTAGCTTCAGTCTTCACTAAAAATATTAGTGATCAGATACTCAGCACAATTAATACTAACAACAAGGGGGAAGGAATTCAAGCCAAAATAGGGAATAAACACGTTGAAGAACATTTAGATAAGTTAGGTGTATTCAAGCTGTCCGGGCCTGATGAAATTCATCCTAGGATACTTAAAGAACTACCTGAAGCAATTTCAGAACCATTAGCTATTATCTTCAAGAACTCATGAAGAGTTGAAGTCCTAGAGGACTTGAGATGGGCAAACATAGAACCTATTTTTTAAAAGTGAAACAAAGAGGACCTAGGGAATTATAGACCAGTCAGCTTAACTTTAATGCCTGGAAAGATACTGGAATGAATCAATAAACCATCAGTTTGTAAGCACCTGTAGGATAATAAGGATATAAGGAATACCCAGGATGGATTTGTCAAGAACAAATTATGCCACAGCAACCTAATTTTCTTCTTCTTCTTCTTCTTTTTTTTTTTTTTTGCTTCGGCACTTCAGCGGTGGCCCTTTTTTTTGCTTGGGGCGGCCGAAAAGCTGGAGCCAGCCCTGATAAAGAGGGTGGTGATCAATTGTTCTCCATGTTCACTGAAAGTAAGGCAAGAAGTAATGAGCTTAATCTGCAGGAAGGGAGATTTAGGTCAGATAGTAGGAAAAACTTTCTAACTATAATGGTAGTTAAGCTCTGGAATAGGCTTCCAAGAGAGGTTGTGAAATTCCCATCACTGGAGGTTTTTCAGAACAGGTTGGATGAGCACCTGTCAAGGATGGTTTAGGTTTACCTGGGCCTGCCTCAGCATAGGGGGCTGAACTCGATGACCTCTTGAAGTCCCTTCCAATCCTAAATTTTAATGATTCTATGTGGACAGCCTTAATGACTTCAATAGAACTACTCACTGTGTGCATAATTAAGTATGTGTGTAAGCATTTGCAGAATTGGGGCCTAAATCATAGTCAAACTGCTTAAAGATTACAAAGTCAGGCCCTATGGAATTTTAAAATGCATGATGAAAGATTCCATTTTGCAAAATTAGTTTTACTGAACTTTCTGAGTTCCACACAAATGAAAAAAGAAAAACATGAAAACTTTGGGGTAAAATAGTTAGTTTTTTTGTTTTTTAAAAAAGTATTAGTTAATGCTGCAGGGACTTACTGCTGCACCAAGCCAAAAGTTCTGTTGCTAAATTTTTAAATATTTCCCAACATACATTTTTGTCCAGAGAAATTTGAAAAATGCTATGTAGATGGGAGTCAAGTATTATTTACAGTGCAAATCAAGAACCCCTTTTCTCACCAAACACACAAGCCAGGAATCTGACATAGGATTTGAACCGCAACATTTGAAAATTAAGGCAAGTAAAGGCTATTCTCTTTGTCATCACACTTCCACTTATAGTGATAGTTATTAAGCAGACCCAATCAAAACAAAAGGGATACTGTTTCTCTTATGAGTAATGCACTAACCTAGCAAAAGAAAAAAGTTCATGTAGAAGGTATGAGTTCAGACAGCATAAGATTTATTACAATGGCTACAGAAATTATTCCTCCTTAACAGCACTTAAATTGTCTAATTATTCACAGCTGTTTTCAATTTGTTTCAGGTTCTTAATTAGGGGGTAAAGTCCTCTGCTGAAGTACTGAACTAACTTTTGAATAAGCTAAGAATTATTTCATGCTAAACCACCCCAACCCTGGGGCTGATTAGTGGAATCCACTGCAAGATAATTTGTTATTCATGCTTATCCATCTCCCTCCCACTGGGCTGAGATAAAGGTTCCGAAAGACACCATTTCCTTCTTGTTTGTATAATTATTTTGACCCATCAAGACAATCAGGTGCTAGCTGGAAAAAAAGGGAGGTAATGTTTGCTGTCCTTTCAGAGGAATAATGTAAGGTAAACAGATAAATTTGGGACCCAGCACCTGATAATCTTAATTAATCTCTGGATCTGGAGTTAGGGGATCCTTGTTAGGCATACCAGCAGGAGGCTGTGTGCCTGAGGATTTCTTTCTAAAGCCAATAGACATGCAAGTGCAAGTGACTCATGAGAGGTTTAGACTTCCAGAAAAGGAATCTTTCTTGAAAAATATTGTGTATGGTCCAGTCACTGCTGACATCTGATGGGGAAGAGGAGGTAAGTATTGACAAAGATTCCCCAGTTCTTTTAAACTAATTCATCACATATCTTGGGCTGAAAAAGCAGAGCATTGTGTTGTATTTGGGAAGCCTCAGACCCAAATTATTCTTCTCATTCTACCTCAAACTCATCCTTTACATTTTTTCTCTCATATTATTCATCCATTTGTATGATACTTTATGGATCAGACTTTCCAATGGTTAGAAACCCTAGGGCCAGATTGAAAAAATGTACATGCAGTTGGAGTTTATCTTCTTTGGATATCCAATTACCATGATTGCATGTACAGGCTGGGATTTGCACTTACATAAGGCTAATTGGATGCTGAACTGATCATTTGCACATGCAAATGTAGTAGAGGTAACTGAGGGACTAATCCAACCCCAGCTGAAGCTCCATAGATTTAAAGGGGTTTTGATCCAACTCTGGTATTTGATCTACAGCTGCTTAGAGAGCCTGTCTCTTTAAAAATATGGTCCTTAATAAATATGGGCCTTTATTTTAAATCATTAGAACACGGCTTATAAAGGGATTTATAAGAATGGATTGGCCAACTGGCTTGAGATGTTGCTTGTGCTTCCTATGGATTCTTCTATAGAAATAACCTTCATGCAGGTTTTTTTTTTTTTTTTTTTACTGGCCTATAGAATTTAATAAAGAATTATATCCTTGCTGTTGAATTTTTTTAATGGTTCAAATAACCTGTAGAAAAGACAGAGCTGTGTGTTAATGCATTTTCCCAGTGTGTCTCAATTATAGAAACATCTGTGCTAAGTGAACTTGAAACCCATCTGATCCCCTGTGCAAATACCCAATATTCAAAAGCCCTCACATTTTCTTATTTCTCACCTTTGGCCTAATGGTTCCACACTGGGTTACAGGACTGCATAGCTGTGACATACATCCTGTGTCGCATATCAAGCAAAGGAGTGTTTTTCAATATTATAACCTAAAAGCCCTTTAGAGGGTAGGTATTCAAACAACTTGCCCAACCCAGCACTGATTAATTTCCTGGAGGATATTGGCAGCATCTGTTGTCTTTGACTGATGGAGAACATCAGTGTTTGTAATAATGCCTAGTGCATATATCACACGCTTTATGCCAAGGTTCTTAAAACCCTTTGCAAAGCTAGGTGAGCAGCATTAATCCCTTTTACAGATGATAAAACAGAGGTGGAGAGAGGCTGTGATTTGATCATGGTCCCACAAATTATCTGTGGCAGCGATGGAAAGAGAACCCCAAGTCTCCTGAGTTTGTCGTGTAGCCTGTCCAATGGACCATGCACCATCCTTTATAGGTAGACATGGTCTTAATTGATGCTGTGTATCTTTCCATAGCAATACATAAGGAAAGTATAAGATGTTCAGGTTAGATGTCAGGTAAGAGTCTGGATTTCAATGCCAGAAGTGTTTGTTACATGTAAGAAGTATACGATTTTTACAGATGTCTTGAGCTAGCCATAAGTGGCACTTGCTGTACTCATTTAGACACTGATTTTTGGCATCAATAAGAGCAGCACTAGCTAGAACACTCCAGGCACATGCCAACCAAAGCTTGACAGCACTGGTAATTTAGGCCGTACTGTGAGCATCATTGTTGTCTGGCATCTGCTCAAATTTAGCAGCAAGAGTATTTTGATAGAAGTAAGGGGCACTGACAACTTTGAGATGGCTGACATCATAGCTCTGAGTTGGTTTAGTCCAGTTTAGGGTGCTTATGATAGCAGCTTGAAACGTATCCAGTAAATTCAAACCATTCTGGAGAGACTTCAAAAAAATTTAGACCAATATAATTTTATGATCGTATGAATCATCCCAGTGTTTTGTTAAGTCTAACTTAGTTTACATTGTAGAGGTTCACTATGACACCAATAGGAAAGAAATGCCTATAAAAAAAATAATAGCTGGTGATTCAGAATCAAATACTGGTAATATTTCTCCCCTAATAAAGATCAAGATAACTCATACGAAAGCAAAGTCAAAATTATATACATATATATATAGAGAGAAACATAAAGCTTTAAGATCTAGGATTTAAAAAATATAAAAGGAATACAAAATTGCATTCAGTTCTGAGCCCCACATTACCAGAAAAATCTAAAAAAGTGGAGGGACTTCAAAGAAAAGAAATTAATACAACCAGGGAGCCGGGGAATTGAATTAGGAGGAAGGATTAAAACACCAAAGAATGGAGATGACTACGAAACAATGGTCAATATTTCAAAACCAGAGTGCCCAAAATTAGGCTCCTAAATCCATGTTTAGATCTCAAACAAGAAGTAGCCTGCTTTACAGAGGTACTAAGGAGCTCTGAAGTCAATTATTCATATTATAGTAGTGATTAGAGAGCTCAGCTGAGATCAGGGCACCATTGTGCTAGGCGCTGTACATAGACACACCAAGAGAAAGTATTGGCCTGAAGAATTTACAGTCTAAATAGGCAAGACAGAAAAAGGGTAGGAGGAAAGGAGTATTATTTTACTGGTGGCTAATTGAGAGACAGAGAGGTGAAGCGACTTGCCAAAGTTCACACGGGTAGTCTGTGGCAGAGCCGGGAATCCTGCCTTAACCACAAGAAAATCCTGTCCCATGTAATGTGGTCTGATTAGAAGCAGTGGCATGACATTTAAAAAAAGGAAAATGTAGGTTTAATATCAAGAAACACTTCCTGCCAGAGAGCTCGGGGTATTTGAAATTTTGGAAATGTTGGAATTTTAAAAACATGGGAAATGTTTTCTAAAAAAAAATAAATTCACAAAATTTCCCACTTCCCAACACACTTTTTGTTTGTGTTTTGTTTTTTTTTAAAAAGAGTTAGAGTACCAGTCCCAGGGAAGTGGTTGCCATCACTTGAGTGGTTTAAAACCAGACTGGGCAAAATACAAGAAAAGGTACGGTAAAGCACATCCCTGTTTATTACGTGATTACTTTTTTATTATTTTACTATTATTAATTTGTTACCTTGGTTGAGATGGACTGGTTGATTCCATCTCAAACAAGTACCACCTGGTTTAAGGAGTTCTGATAGTTTTCAGCACAAACATCTAAAACTCGGATCCTAGAATGTATTGCTTGCTGCCCTCTTACCTCTAGAATGCGCTAAACTCAACTAAGGGAGACCTCCTTTTGCTGTTTGTCTCCGCTCTTTTTGTAGGAAGAAATTACACAGTGTTCCCTAGCAAAGGGAACTGACATCTTCCTCTTCATTGAATATAAAGACTCCAATTAACTCATCTGTGCTGCAAATATGGTAACACGTCATCACCCTTTGATACAGGGGTTCCCAAACTGTGGGCCATGGGCTGTGGCACAGTGCTGGGTGCTCCACCATGGGTGGAGTTGGAGGAGGACATGGGGGGCGTTGCCGCCTCCCCCCCCCAAACTGTATATGTTGGTGGAATGGTGGCCAGTGATGGCCCCTGCCCAGGGCCGGAGGAGCCTAGCACCTCCGGAGGGCGTCAGAGGGCAAAGTGGAGCTACTGGGTAGTGGCTGGAGGGCAAGGAGAATGAGCTGGCCTCGAGAGGCAGTGGCTTCCAGATGGCTGGAGGAGGTTGGAGGGTTTGTGGCTGTTCCCACTCTGAGCCGCTGCAATCTGTGGCTGTTGAGCCCCCTGGAATATTGGCCGCACTGCGCCCCCCACACCCTCGCCCCAGGATTGTGGATTGGTGGTGTGTGATCGGGACCGTCAAGGTAACGGCCAGGCCAAGCCTAAGCCTCTGCCTCTGCCTGGCACTGGTGGCCCCTGAGCCCTTCCCTCTTTCCCAGGCAGGGGGTTTATGTGAGGCATGCCAGGGTGTGGGATGGGTGACTGGGGCAGGCTGCTAGATGACCAGCTCAAGGCACTCAGTGGGCTGCTGAAATGGAGGGTGTTGGCAGGGACTGGCTGTGGCACCTGCCTGCCCCCTTGCTCCTCTTGCTGGCCCTGGTTCCTGCTGAGGTGAGGGGCTGCGCATGCCCTGTGGGACCTCTCTCCCTGACTGACATGTGTTAATAGTGGGCCACAGTGCAGCTGCACAGGTGGGCCTCAGGGACAAAAGTTTGGAAACCCCTGCTTTAATACAAACGTTCCCGTAATAAAACCGCACCCTTTGATTTCACCAATGGCAAAATGGCGGCTGTGTCTGTAACAATATGGTCACCCAGATGCAGAATCATAGTCACTAAGAGGCTTAGGGGTCAAAGATCACCACCATCTCAGGTGTGAGAAGCCCCTGTTTGTGGATGCACCTACATTACAGGGAACTCTATGTTGAGATAGCATGTACGTGTGAGTACACACATACATACACACACACCTGTGCACACAAGTATACACATTATGGGCTAGATTTTTATATCCATTGACTTCAATGGGACTCATGCAAATGCTTAAGAGCTTTGTTGAATAGGGAGGGAGTTAAGCACATGCTTAAATGAGTTTGCTGAATTGGGACCCCAATTACTTCCATTTCTGCCATATTTGGAGCTTCCTTTTCTTATTAAAATATGTGTGTGTCATTTAAAACCATTTCCTTTTTGCAAAGTGAAAAACCAGGACTCTGATTTTGTAAAGGTGAAAGAACTAATACATCTGCTGCAACAACTTCTTGTTGGAGACCTTGAATCCTAATTAAGGAGCAGAAGAAAAGCTGACCTTTGAAAGCAGTAATGTTTAAATATTGCATATATCTGAGTATTTGGAGAGCTGCTATTGCTTTTTGCTTGAAGATGTAAACAAAAGATAAAGCTTTATTAGTATAAGTGAAACATGCTGCAAGCGAAGAAGGAAGCAATGAATCGGGTTATTTGATTTCTTTAAAAAGAACACGAAAGGATGTATTCCTATTCCATTGGCTTCTTTCAAACAGACGCTTGGATTGTAAATATCTCTGGTATGCTATTTAATGAAAAAGCAAGATTAAAATGGGGAGACTACAACAATAATGGAAAAACAGAAATTCATGAGCCACATTCTGTAGAGTATTTGCCTCCTTTGGGAGAGGAAAAATAAGGAAGAATGGATTGTTAATGACTAAAAGTAGAATATTTGATGGAATTACCAGGCAGCATAAATATGGGCTAATGGCCTGATTCTGCAACACTTCCTGTGAGGTGCTGAGCACCCTCAACTCTGAGAAAAGTCAGAAGGGGCTAGATGAGACCCAATGTTATGTGGAAACCTGCAGTGAAGTCACCCAGTCCCTGTCGCCACTGGTAGATGCTGGTGTTGGCTGAAGTATAGATATACTTGGTGGAATTCAATTTATATATATTTTTTATAAGCTTGGCAGATAACATCAATGTTTATTTTAAGCATTAAATTTTTTTTCTATCAATTTAAATATTCACAATTGCAGGAAATGGTTGGTGTGGGTGTGTCCAGCAATAACTATCTAATGACAGTCAATGTTGAGATTCAAAAAGTTAAAATATTATAACAGTTAAAGCACACATTGTCAATATCACGTCAAAATATACAATGTAAATATCCTTAAATCAAACACTAATAAGCATTTTTCTTACTTTCCTATCTGTACATTTCTATTATTAGTAATGGAAATATTTCCTTCATCGGTTTGTGTTTGTTTGGTGGAATCTTCGTTCACAGACACCAATAAAAATCTAATTCTTCCAGGCCAGAATACAGGGAAGTCTTATAGAATGACCTGAAGAGGAAGAAATCTAGGCTATATATGGCCTAGGGAGCTGTCATGGCCCTTGCTGTATAGACCTGTGCAGTGTAGTTGGAATGTCAAAGGTTTATAGGACATACTGGTCCTATTTACAAAAGATCATCCTCACATTTACTTAGTTTGGATAAGAATATCTGGAGGGAGGGTGGTTGTTTTGTTCTACTTGCTTTCCTACAAAATATTTCCAGTGAATTTGAAAAGTACCAGACTGAGTTTCCTGGAGATTGAAATCCTCCATGTAGCAGAACTGTGCTGATTTGGTACCATGTTACACCCACTTACACTGGTGTAATTGACTATGGACATTGTGAGGCAGTAAAGCGCTGGCTGCCGCTTCCCACAGCCCCCATTGGCCTGGAGCAGCCAACCACGGCCAGTGGGAGCTGCGATCGGCTAAACCGGCGGACGCGGCAAGTAAACAAACCGGCCTGGCCTGCCATGGGGCTTACTCTGGCAAGCCGCATGCTGAAGGTTGCCGATGCCTGATTTAGTGTGTGGGTTTGTGCACATGTGAATGAGAGAAGAATTTGGCCTATA
The DNA here is from genome assembly GCA_037349315.1 of Chelydra serpentina. Classification (NCBI taxonomy): domain Eukaryota; kingdom Metazoa; phylum Chordata; order Testudines; family Chelydridae; genus Chelydra; species Chelydra serpentina. The sequence continues at coordinate 21,821,773 of JBAIAC010000007.1, forward strand.
TTTTTTTCACTGTCTTGGTAGCAGATCTTTTGTGGGCCTGCAGGTTTCTTGCATTACTGCTACATAAAATGCCTTTAGACTAGCTCTGTGGACTACAAATGAATGATCTTTTCCATCTCCAGGTTCTATTATAAGCACGGTGAAGTGGGCCTAGGAGAGTAAGAGCGACAAAGAGTGGATGGTCCTGCCAACGATCATTGAACACTTGAGAAGTTCACTAGAAACAAATTAACTATACGTCACTTGGGGCAGAACAAAAGGAGAATTGATGAGAAGGGCAGTGCAGCAGTTCCCAACAGAGGAGAAACATCATGTCTAGCACCATTGCTTATGCAGATAGGCCTGATTCTCCAGTGCCTTGCACCACGTGTTGTCCTATACCCAATGATTAGCTGCCAAAATCTTAACAACCGATTCCCTCCTCACCCCACGAAGGGGTCGTGGCCCGCCCCCCGGGACTCCTGCCCCATCCAACCCCCTGCGTTCCTTGATGACCCCCGGGACCCCTGCCCCATCCACCCACCTTCCCTGTCCCCTGACTTCCCCCCGCTGCCCCATCCAACCCCTCCTCTCATTCCTGATGGCCCCCCAGGACCCATGCCCCATCCAACCACCCCTTCTCTCTGTCCCCTGACTGCCCCTGTGCTGGAACCCCTGCCCCCGACTGCCTCCCACTGCCCCATCCAACCCCTGCTCCTTCCTGACTGCCCCCGGGGGACCCTTGCCCCCATTCAATCCCCCTGTTTCTCGCCCTCTGACCGCCTCGACCCCTTCACGCTCAGGCCCGTGGAGGGGAGCAGTTCCCCTGCGCGCCCCCCACCCCCCAGGTTACCTGCTGTGGCACGGGCGGCCCTCCTCACACCTCCCCGCCCCAGCTCACCTCCTCTCCGTCTCCGCCTCCCTGGGCCTGAGCGCGAAGCCGCTGCTTGCTTCTCAGCCCTCCCAGGCTTCCCACGCGAACAGCTGATTTGCGGGAAGCTGGGGGCGGGGAGGGGAGAAGCGGAGCAGCGTGTTCAGGGGAGGAGGCGGAGGCGGAGTGGAGGTACTGGTTGTTAAATTTAGAAGCCGTTTTAGAACCAGTTGTCCCACGTGAGACAACCGGTTCTAAAAAGGCTTCTAAATTTAACAACCAGTTCCCACGAACCGGCTCCAGCTCACCACTGCCTATACCCTCGTGCAGAGTGGGTGCAAAGTGCCCTTACATCTGTGTTCACATTCTGCACTCACTCTGCACCAGAGATGAAAATGCTACCGCGGCAGCGGCTGGAGCCCCGGGCCCTTTAAATCACCGCAGGAGCCCCGGGAGGCACAAGCTGGGCAGGGTGGATGGGCTGGCTGGGGGAGGCTGATGCCCTGCCCCTTCTGCCTGAGACCCTGTCCCTTCTGGGGGCCTGGAGCCAGGCCCCCATACTGGTAAGTCTTTCATGTTACTTTCACCCCTACTCTGCACAAATGGAAATGGCTACACCAGGAATGAAGTGGTGGAGAATCTGGCCTGCTGTGCCCAATCCAACTCCCTTTGAAATCATTGAGAATCTTTCTGGTGACTTTAATGGGAGATATATTGGGCCACTAACCCAGCATGATCTATCTAGCTATGGGCCCTGTAACAATTTTTTAAAAAATATTGCAGATTTCAGTCTAGGTGGAAAAACAAGTTTTTCCTGTATTCTGAGTAACTGCAAATATAAATCCTACTTCTTAAAAGATTCTTTGAGGTTTCATAAAATATCTGATACCCTTTGCAGAAGTTCTAAGGTAACATAGAACTCCAAACTTCTAAAGGTTCTGTTATTCCATACAGGAGATCACAACAAACTCCCTCTACTACTGTAAATCACAGGAGAAATTCAGTTAATGGGGGTTTTCATTTTAGAAAGTCCATGTATCCCAGTCTCCAGTCTAATTTTTGTTATGAAAGCATTTATTTTTGGTTTTTTTCTTTCTGTTTTTGTATTCAGTAAGTTCTGGAATACACACCACCGAACTGGAACTGCTGCTGTGCAGTGAGCAATGATTTTGGCCAAAACCTTTTATTAGATGAAAACCATAATGGGAAATAAAAATAAATACCCATTAGAGCTTCCCGTTCTTTTGCACTTTTTGTTTCCTTTTGTATGCAGTTTGAAAACAAAAACTTGTCGCCCACTAGGCGCTAGCAAAGCCTGTAGCTTGTCATCAGCACCATTTTCAAGACACCTTTGAACATTTAGTTCAGGGGAGTAGCGTCTTTCTGTCATACTTCTCAGTTACTTATTTAAAAATCATCACCTGATGGCAAATCTCTGTTTGACATGTTACTGTTTAGAATACTTCACACTTAGCTCCACATTATCTGTTCATCGCCTAGTCTGCCACTTGTCTTTAATTTCAGCTCTAAAAGGGAAAAGATAGAATGGAGTTCTGGAAAAAGAAAAGGAGTGCTATAATTGTTGAGTGATGTGTACAAGTGAATGGCAGGCATTTCTGTCTTCAGAATGAAAAATCTTGAGATATGTAGTCATCAACATCCACGAACATTGACTCAGAGAGGATTCTTGGTGAACAGAGGGGTCTAGAAGGAGGTCAAAAGGTCTGGTTGTGAAGAGAGGGAGATTTGGTAGCAGAGATGAAGACAAGGAATAAACAGTACATAAATATGGTAGCTGAGTGGGACTGGCTGAAATTTTCTGTCAGCATTTTTTTCATGTGAAATTGGGTTTTCAGCAAAGCTAAATTTTCCTCAAGAAGTGCCTGCTTTCTGTGGAAAATTTCCTCTTTATTGAAAAAGCGAATATACCAAAACATTTCAGTCAAACACTAAACATTTTTCCATTTGGAAATGCTACCATGGTGTCTTGTGGGAATTGTAGTCTGGGTGCTTCATACTCCCATTCTCCTGGGCTGAGTTCCTCAGCTGGACTACGTCTCCCATAATGCCCAATGGCCATGTGACTGCCATAGTGCACTGTGGTGGTAGAGCAAATGGGGATATGATAGTGCATCATGGGAGATGTAGTCTGACTAGGGATTGTCCTATAGAGGAGAAATGGGGGATGAGGTGCATAAACTACAATTCCCATGAGGCACACTGGTGGCATTTCTGACTTGACATTTTTGTTTTTCAGCTGAAAATTTTTAATTTTCAGTTTTTCACTGAAAAGTTGAAATTTTCCACTGGAAACATTTTTCCACTGGGAAAAATACCTATATTCCAACCAGCTCAAGCTGTAGAGAAATATGGAATGTAAAGAAAATGAGGGGTAAGGTTTGGTACTAGAAGACAGACAAAGATGAATAGAGGCGGGTGTATTGGGGAGCGTGAAACTGAGAACAGAGGAAAACTTTTAACAAACTGAGGAAGATAGCAGCTGGCAGCAGAGAAAGAGAGGAATAAACATCAAGAGAATTGGGGGTCTTAGAGAGAGGTATAGGGAGAGACACAGAAAAAAGAAATCAGGCCAAATAGTTTTCCAAGGCATTTGATCCTTAGAGACTGAATTTTATCTTAGTTTATATCTGAAAAAACTAATAGTTAACCCCCCAAATATAATTTCAGAAAAGACAGACAATCCTGAAATCATTCTGTGATGTCTCAAGAACACTTTATTCTAATTGTGAAGGCTCTGAATGGGTAGTTGAGACTGGCATTACTGGCAGACCAGAGTGTACATGATAATAGCATGGGGCTGACACTTGCTCTCACTTGTGTAGATCAGGAGTAACTCCACTGAAGTCAATGAAGATACCCATGTGTAAAATGGTGTAACAGGGCCAGATTCTCTGTTCAATGTGTTTTAAACTCTGAAAATCTATAGCACTACCATTGTCATAGAACCTATAGAAACCCTCAGTAAAATTCTCTCTCTCCTCAAGCAGCAGAAGAAAAACTCTCTCAACTTCAAAACAAAAATCAATCCAATATTGATAGATGCAGCCAAACTAATACTCAAACTTGGTGTGTTCAGATTTGGGGTAAGTTCAAACCCAGATCTGAACTTTCTGACTACCTTCTCAATATCTCTACCGGATCAAACTAACCCCCCAGATCTGAATACCCAGCAACTTTGGGAAGTTTTGGATTTGAACTCACTGCATCCATATTTAATTTTGTATATCAGACCTATATACTAACACAGCCACTGAATGATGCAAGAGGAGTGTGAATTCAAGCGAATGAATTCTGTGAATTTCCCCATTGTGTCATAATTACAGAAAAACCTGCCTTTATAGTTAATGCATTCATCGATATTAAGGTCTGAATGAACCGTTATAATATCTAGCCTTTTTTCATCTCCAGATCTCAGTGCTCTACAAAGTCCTAATTTCCCCATTTTCCAGACAAGGTGGCTTGCCCAAGTCACCCAGCAGGTCAGTGGCAGTGGGCTGAGAATAAAGCCCATTTCGCCTGAGTGCCTCATCTACTGGACTATACTGCCTCATAATCTAGATTAAGGACATCTAGTCTGCTCGTTTATGTAAAACAGGCTATAGAACTTCACCCAATAATTCCTTCAGCAAGACAAATAACTTGCAGTTGAACTAGAGCATATCTTTTAGAAAGATCTTGATTTAAAGATTTGAAGTGATGCAGAATCTGCTACATCCCTTGGTAGCTGCGAGTAGTGGCCTCTTGTGAAAAGTCATGCAGCCAAATCTTTATCTGTTTCTTAAAAAGGCAAAGCTCTCATAAGCTTTAATAGGAGGCTTGTCTGGGTAAGTAAAACAGCTAAGAAAGGGTTTAGTCCATCTAGTGTTTCAATAACACTCTCAATTTCTTACCCGGTAGGGTCTGTCTAATGGTGTCACGTTAGGATGCAGGAGAGAAAATGTGTCACTCTCATTTCCAAGATTTTTCACAAGTCCCTTTTTTAATGCAGCCATAAGGCATATTTGTATTTTACCCATTAGCAGTGTACAGATCTTGTTTTCTGAACATATGTTTCTTATATTTCAAATACAGAATGTTCACATAAGGCAGTTTTCTATCTATGGTTTCTGACCCAGCTACCAGCTAGACCACCTCTCCCTCAGTGTCCCATAGAGACCATGCTGTGCGTTTGAGGAAGTCTTTCACACAGCAACAGGCAAGAGAGAAGTATGTTTAAAAAATAGGAAAATGTGATTGTAGAACCACAGAAACTGATAGGGGGATTTGGGATTTTTTTTTTAATTGACTAGATTTCAAGTTAACCTGTTCTTAGTAAATAGCTGTAAGAACTTGTTTCCTCTGATATCTGCCACAGCCTAAGTTCGGCAGCCTTCAACCGAGCATTCAATTGACTGTTGCTGAGGCAATGTGTCTGTTGTGTGGGGGGCGGGTCTATTTTGGTAGATTAAGGCATGATGGTCTGCACATTATTACTAGTGAGTTGAGAAGACCCTGATCTGAGGGACTTGAAACCTAAAGATTCACTGAGTTACCCATGAGGACAGCTTTTGTACCTAAAAGCTTGGTTTATGTACAGTAGCGGCGCCAGGGTTTTTGCCACCCTAGGCATCAGCGCTCCTCCGCCGTAATCGGCAGCGCTTTGGTGGCAGCTCCTCTGTAGCTGCGTTCTCGGTGGCGTTTCGGCGGCCGCTTTTCTTGCTGCCAAATTGCTGCCGAGAAATGAGTCGATGCCGAAATGCTGCCGCCCTAGGTGACTGCCTAGGGTCGCCTCATGGAAGCGCCGGCCCTGTTCATGTAATACTGTAAAGTACAGCAATGCCATAACACACTGAAGCAATTTTGAAATTAATAGTGACCAAAGCCCAGATCCATTGAAATCGATGGAAATCAGGAGCCTAAATATCTGTGTAGATCTGGGCCCAAATCCTGAAGTGCTTACTTAGTCAGAAGACTCCCACTGGCTGCAATGGGAATTTTGCCAGAGTAGGGGATTCAAGGTTCAACTCTAAATAACTGGGCAAGTGGTTTTAAAATCACATCGGCAACCGGTGCGATAGCTCATGTGACAGAGGCCCAGAACAGCTTTTGGGTAGTGAGATCAGATACACAGGTGTTATTTTTTCCCCCATTAATACCAATGGCAACAATATAGAAATTAACAGCCATCATTTGATCTGTGCAACCATGTGTGTTTGTGCACACGCTACATATCAACATAAGATTGCCTTTGAGTATAGACATTCTTAGATACAAACTACTCGAAAGTGGCTACTCAGTTTACAAGTAATTACTTTCCAATGAGTGCCTGCGCCCCTTCACTCTTCTTAAGTTTGAAGTTTGCTGAGCTTCAGGCAAAAACCTTAATGTTACTGTTCCTTAGATAAGATGAGATCTGAGTTTTTTTTAATATAATATTTACTGTATATTGGGCATTGCTAGAGGGAATCTTATTTTAACCAAAGCCAGATTTTTGGTACTTAATAGAGTTAGGAATGATGTATTATTTTCCAACTTGGACTGGTTATTAATACTTATAAGTTGCGAACATGGAAAGAATTCCCATAAATCTATACGCAATCTTGCAGTGTACAGCAGAAAAGATAAAGATGTAGAAAAAGCTGCAGAGAGCCTGAAAGTAACATTCAGTCCTCGGTGTAAGGACCTGTTTCTGCTTTCATGTCTGCATTGTGGCTCTCTAAAGTTTGGAAGAAATTATGCTTCTGAGGGGATGACAGCAGCCAACCCAGTGCACCACTCAATCAGCCGCAATTCAGCTACCCTCCCAAGAGTGCAGCTCCCCAGCTCTGCATGTTTTCCACATTTGTAATGAGAATGGCAAATCTCCCACACACACCCCTTCCCCCAAAAGGGTGTGGTTCGGCCAAAAGTGGGAGGATTTAGCAGAACAACAAAGTTCTTAGAGGGTTTTTTTGGTCTCAAACAGAGAGTAAATTTCTTGTGTAACTCTTAATGGAATAAGTAGTGCTTTCAAGCCAAGACTTTACCTAACCTTTTACCCATCTTTAAGCTAAACTGGAGAGTTAGCTGGACACTATATGGGTTTGCAACATTCCCTATAGGTTTTTGGATTTAAAAAACAGGCAACAGTTACCAAAGCAAATGACTCCCTATCTACAGTTCTTCCTTTCTGTGACATATAATTATGGACATCCTTTACTATGGCTCAGATTTTCAATAGTGCACGTCTAACTTGCACACTCAACAGGCTTGGCATGCAGGCAAAAACCAGGTGCACGTAGAAGAGAATTTCTCTCTGAAAAAGTATTTGGACAAGAGTCGCTAAGCTCCCCAGAGTCCTGTCCCAACTTGCACTGGGCTCTGTTTAAAACCTGAGAGAGATTCTCCAGGGTCAGTCTCTTCTTGGATCCTGATCAGGAATTCAGAGGAGATATTCCCAAAAAACAATGCTCTGCTATTGACTTGCTACATGGCTTTGGCTGAATCAGTCAGGACTCAATCCTGCAAGGTGCTTAGCACTCTGGCTCTGATCCGGCAAAGCACTTGAGCATGTGCTTGATATCAAAGGGACTACTCATGTACTTCAAGTTAAGTGTATGCTTAAGTGCTATGGCAGATGGGGCCACAAAGCTCAGTTCCTTGCAGGATCCATCCTTTGATCTTTCTGCTGTAGTTCTCCCTCTATAAAACAAAGATAATAATACTCACCTTGCAAAAATTTGTGAGTTCTTTGTACCACACTTTCAAGCAGAAAAGTGCTATATAAATGGTAATGGGAAAAATTATTTTTTCTGTCTAAGATCCTAATATGACCCCAGTTGCCAGAATATCTGAACACCTCACAATCTTTAATGTATTTATCCTCCCAACACCTCTGGGATGTAGGGTGCTGATGCCATCCCCATTTTTACAGATGGAGAACTGAGGTTGCGGGAGGTGAAGTGACTTACCCAAGGTCACACAGGAAGTCTATGGCAGATCAGGGACTTGACCCCACATCTCCCAAATCCTAGGCTAACACTCTAATCCAGGGGTCTCAAACATGTGGCCCGCGGGCCATATGCGGCCCACGGAGTAATTTCCTACGGCCTACCATAGGCGCCAACTCCACTGGCAGCCAAGCACCAAACATTACTGAGTGTTTATATTTTATTAAAACCCCTCTTTGCATTACAGTTTTTAAAAATTTAATACATTGACTTTTAATAGAATACTATATTACTCTTCATTTTTTTCATTTTTGACTACACTTTTGTATCATTGTATCGGGCCAATTTACTAGTTCTCATGTGGCCCTCGTGGTGATTTGAGTTTGAGATCCCTGCTCTAATCATTGGACAACCCTTCCTCTGTAATAGTAAACTATACTGCTAGGGTATACAGCCTGGACCTGATTCTGCTGTAATGCACTGTGACCTTAAAAACATTCAATTTACCTCAGGGCTTGTCTACATGGTGGGGTAATGTGCTTTGCAGAGGTGTGATTTCTAAAGCGCACTGACATGTTGCATATTCATTGGTCCATGTAGATCCTGCTGGTGCACACTAAAGGTTTCTAACTGCATTTAACATAGCACTGTTTCAAACAACATTGCGTTAAAGCACACTAGGGAACCTTTAGTGTGCACCAGCAAAGGTCTACATGGGGCAAGTAGTGTGCCATATATTACTGTGCTATAGAAATCACGCCCCTCGAGAGTGCATTACCCCATCATGTAGATAAGCCCTTAGATACCCTGAATATTGCAGAAAAGTTATTTAGTTATTTCCTACAGTAAATGTATGTGAGATTAGGTCATTCTGAACATGCAGAGGTATCTGTATCTATTTATCTAGGCAAAACTGGCAACTTATTAATAAGGCTATGATTTAGTCAGGGGTATTTATAGTATAAGTCATGGACAGGTCATGGACAATAAACAAAAATTCACGGCCTGTGACCTGTCCATGACTTGTACTATAAATACCCCTGACTAAATGGAGTGGGGGTACTGTTGATGAGGAGCTTCAAACAGGAAAGGTTTGCTAAAAACTACCAGCAAACTGTCCCAGGAGACAATACCTTCAATACCTCTGTTAGTCTATAAGGTGCCACAGGACCCTTTGTCGCTTCTGCAGCTCCAGACTAACACGGCTACCCCTCTGATACTTGTCCCAGGAGAAAAGCTATAATCCATTTGGCATAAAGAACAACATTCAGTCCAGGATTAATCCGTGACCATTGGAGGTGAAAATTCTGAGCTAAAGAAGGGACTGTACACTGTGGCCATCGTTACTTGGAGGACCACCAACAAGGGCTGCTCCTACCTCCCCCAGGACCTCTGGTTTGGGACCTCTGGTCCCGGTGCGGCTGACTGTGGGGCTGCCCAAGCAGCTGACTGCAGAGATGCTCCAGCAGTGGCCGGTGTGGCTGTCCACGGGGCCAGCCACACTGGCTGCTACGGAGGTCACGGAAAGTCACAGAATCCGTGATTTGCAAGGCCTCCGTGACAGACATGGAGCTCTACTTATTAAGGATGGCCACTGTGTACAGTACTTTCTTTAGCTAAGCATTTTCACCTCCAATGGTCATGGATTAATCCTGGACTGAATGTTCTTCTTCATGCCAAATGGATTATAGCTTTTCTCCTGGGAGGGTTTGCTGGTAATTTAAATACTAGCAAACTTTTCCTGTTTGAAGCTCAGTAAATATGTAAACATTAGTCTTTTCTTTTGTGCCTCGCCGATAGATCCATTTTATTCGAGCTCAGCAAATGGCTATTTAAGTGTGTATTTACAGTAAAGGAGGGAATCCATACATGTCTATCTTTTTACAATTTGGGTGAAGTCCCTGTGCTTTTTGTTGAGATGTGCTGTGTTGTAGCCTCTCTTTGACTGAAGATTTACTGGTTTCTCCTCCCACTTACATAGTTTTACCCTGTTGTAAGTGCAGTGACTTCAGTGGAGTTACTCCCGATCTACATGGGTGTAAGTGAAAGGAAAATAAAGCCTAGAATGTCCAAAGTAGGTGAAAGGTGGCAAGGAGGTCTCGTAGCCTATAAGCATGTAATGTAAAATTGTGCTTGAAAGAAAGCACAGAATGGAATCAAAGCAATGTTGGGAACTGTGTTTTTTGGACTAAAGGAACTGCTGATGCGGGGTTTTGAAAGCCTCTGGTAAGATTCTGTAGTCTTTATAGTGGCGGACCACAGTCCTCTAAAGATGAGAGGAAACGTGCAATTTTGGGACATCAGAAACGTGTTTCCATTGAGTAATTTTGTTGGGATATGTTTTCCATCTCCTCTGGACATTTTTCTGGAGAACTCATGGCAACTTCCTCCTGGTGGGTAGAAAACTTGTCAGAATTGCATGTTAAAATATGGGCAACAGACTGAGCTGCAGTGGTGTGGTTGTGACCTTTGTGTATTGCAATGGCATGAAATGAACTAGCAGGGATAGAGTTAGGCATGCCAGGAAAGTGGTACCATCTTAATGATACTAACAAGTTATGTGCAAAGTTAAGAGTATTTTTGCATGCGTAGGTCTTTCATTGCATGCACTAAGAATATGAAATAAAATTTTCAAAAGCGCCTAAGTGCTTGTGCCTAATGGGGAAATATCTTTTTGAGACCCGGGGGGGAGAGGAGTGAACTGTGTCTGGGTCATTGTTGCTAGGCAGATTTAGCCCTCCACATCCAGAAGCTTCCTGATTTTGGGTGTTGTAGTTTTGGGTGTGCTCCACTAGGTTTCCTGTTGCTGGGGTCAGACAAGCAGTCAGGGCAGTCTCTTTACAAAAGGTATTCCTAAAGGCATTCTGCACCAAAAAATTAAGAATTTTGCACACAATATTTTAAAATTCTGCAAATTTTATTTGTCATATAAATGTAGAGGCTCCTGCGTGGCATTGGGGAGCACAGGCCACTGGCTGCACAGAGGTGGGAGATCACTGTGCAGCTTCCCCCGACCTGGGAAACAGACTCAGCAATGAGGCTGCACCCAACCCTGACACAGTGCAAAGACAAGGCCTGCCCCAGAAACACCCCAGGGGCCTGCCCCGCCGTGCCAAGTGCACCAGGTGTGGGCAGGCAGGCTCAGCAAGGCAGGATCTAAGTGTAGAGGGGCTTAGTGTGGGGGAATCCAGATGTGGGTTGAGAGGGTTCTGTGTGGGGGCAAAATAGGTGTGGGCGGCTTAATAGGCGATCTGGGTGGGACCTGGATGCACAGGGTCTTGTTGGGGGCGGTTCTGGTTCCAGTGGTAATGGGACTCTGCAGGGGGAGTCCAGGTGAAGGTGGTTGGGGCTCGGAGTGGGGGTGGGTTTCTGGGTGTGTGTGTGGGATAGAGCTCGGCAGGGGGTCGTGGTGCGGGAGGATCAGCTGGGGGGGGGTCCAGATGCTGGGGGAGTGGGGCTCAGTGGGGTGGGGATCCAGGTGCAGGTGGCGCGTTAGGGTGTTCCAGGTGCAGGGGGGGTTGGGTGGATGGGGGAGCAGCTCCCTATACAGTGATCCCTCCCCCTGCAGCTGAGGAGCGATGAATGCAGGAAGCATGGGGGAGAGGGGAAAGTTTGCAGAGCTTCCTACAGCCACGGGAAAAATCTGGAGGTGGGTCTGACATGACTCCAGATGCCATGCAGGGAAAGAGGAAGTCCCGACCTCCCCAGCCCAGCCGAGAATTGCAGCTGAGCCCGGCACAGGGTAGGAGCCACCAACCAGGTCTTTCCCAGTCCTGTCCCCTGCCCCATAGTGATTTACTTCTATGCCGGCTGCCCTGGGCACCTGAAACATATTGCTGGGGAGGGTCGCATGACTACTCTTGTGGCTTCCCTTTGCTTCCCCATCAAAAAGTCATTTTTCTGCAGGGAAGCAAAGAAATCTGCAGGGGATATAAATTCTGTGCATGCGCAGTGGCGCAGAATTCCCCCAGGAGTAAAAAGGCCAGGTGCTCTGGGTGAGTTGGGAGAAGCTGAGCCCAAGAGCAGAAGGCAGGCTGTTTTCCCTAACTCTGAAGTATTTTGCAGCAGGGTTAGTGATATTAACAGGGAAGCATGGGCAATGTTAATTATAGAAAGGGGAAATTGGGAGGGAAAAATAATTTCTTTTATGTATAATTTCTGTATACTTTGACTGTTTGAGTTTAGTCAAACTGTTTTAGTTAAATTGTCTCAGCTAGTATGATTCACCAACTTTTCTTTAAATGTAGTAATGGGGAAAGAGTCATTTATATTTTGCTGTTCTTAGTTCTTGTATTTTCTTGTAACTGTGTGTGTGGTTTTTTTTTTAATCTATATACTTAACTGAGTAGTTGATTAATCAGTTAGCTGGCTGGCTAACAGTGATTTCAGCAGAGGAAGAGTCTGCATGAATTCCAGCTGAAGATTCCTACAAGCAAGTGGAGGGAAGATGTTGCTTTTGACTCAGCAGACTGTATAGATTTGGTGATCAAAGTCTCTAACTGAGACTCAGGTGAACTCAACCTAATCTTTTGGGAACTCTGAGTTTCTTCTCATTGTGTTTCTGTGGGGACTGACTTGTTTAGATTTAATTTGTTTATTTACGTTTATGTATAATTGTGAAGATAATGTGTGTGGATTCTAAATAGCCATGTTATGTTGTAAAAATTAAATTATTTATTTTTCTTTATCCTAAGATTTAATAAAGTTGTTACTTAATTTAATTAATTCCTTTCATTCCTTTCGGACTTGAAGGTGGGGAGGTTGATCCTATGCAATCCTTTAAAAATCCTTACAGACTGGATTCTGGGTCTCCAGTTGCTTTTCTGTGGGAGTTGGCTTTTTGGGAGGGCATTGGAAAAAGACAATTTAGTGAACTCTAGCTCACTCAAAGGTTACACTTAGGCTCCAACCTAAATCCTATTTTTAAAAGCTCTGGGCACCTGTAGCTGCTGTTGACTTCAGCTGGAGTTGTTGGTGCTCAGCACTTCTAAAATTTGGGCCCTAAATATTACAGCCACCAATGGTGTTAATGGCTTTCTCCAGTATACCTGACCCTTAAGTCACAGGATGAAATGTTGACATGCTGACTTAGCAATGCTAACATCCTTGGCAAAATGTACAGAACTAGGCCCCCATATTCAGCTGGGCGACACCACAGAAAATTCAATGTACTGGAAAATCAAATGCAAAGTGAAAATGAAATTTGGTGTTACATTGGTTTCTTCTAAGTGTTAATGAAGGAGAGAGGGGGACCAATAATACAAGATCAGACAGTCATTACTTTCAATAAATATGTATAAACTCACATGTATTCAGAGACAGGCATACATACATCAGCATACAAGGTCTGTTCATTCAGACATTTAGGGCTTGATCTTGCTTCCCTGAAAGTCAACTGCAGTTTTTGCCACCGACCTCATTGGGCATAGAGTCAGGCCCATGTAAATGTAATGACCTCTCTCAATTGTTGTTTCTGATTAGTTATTGCTGGGTTTATTTAATTTAATAAGAAGCAGCTCAGGACAGATTCACAAAGATATTTACAGCACTCCCCATTGTAACGTCTATCTTTTAGGTGCATTGAAATCATCTGAATTCACAAAGTCTGGGTTAGGTGCCTACTCTCCCTATAAAATGAATGGGGAGAGAGATGTGCCTGAGAATGAGATCCACAAAAGACAGCATGTTAGGCAGGGAGTCACCTAAGCTAACATATGGGAGATGCTGTTAAGAGAGGTGTGTCCTAAGCCCTGCCCCTCTCGGGGAGTTAGGCACCCAACTCTGGGCTGGAGGGAGGTGCTTAGCTCTGTTTATGATCCACAGCTGTAATCTCATCAAAACAAGGGGTTCCCAAGTTTGGTTGATGAAGATAATAGTGTTGATTTAATATACTTAGAATCTTATAAGGCCTTTGACTTGGTATCATCTCACATTTTGATTAAAACACTAGAACAATATAAAATTAACATGGCAGACATTAAATGGATTAAAAGTTGGCTAACTGATGTGTCTCAAAATAAAATTATAAAGGGGGAATTGTCATAGAGCAGATGTTTCCAGTGGGTTCCCACAAGGATTGGTTCTATACTATTTAGCATTTTTATCAATGCCCTGGAAAAAAAACAATTATCACTGCTCAAATTTGAAGGTTACACAAAAATTGGGGGAGTGCTATATAACGAAGAGGACAGGTCACTGATACGAAGTGATCTGGATTGCTTTGTAAACTGGGCACAAACAATATGTTTTTTAGTATAGCTAAATGTAAATGCATACATGTAGAAACAAAGAATGTAGGCCATACTTAGCAGATGAAGGACTCTCTCCTGGGAAGCAGTGATTCTGGAATAGATTTTGTGGGAGGTGGTGGATAATCATGAATCATGGATAATGACTCATGAATACTGTACATGAGCTCCCAGTGTGATGATGTGGCCAAAAGGCCTAATGTGATCCTGGGGTGCATAAACAGGGCAATTGCAAATAGAAGTAGAAAGGTTATTTTACCTCTGTATTTGGCACTGCTGCAACTGCTGCTGGAATACTGTATCCACTTCTGGTGTCCACAATTTAAGAAGGATGCTGATAAATTGGAGAGGATTCAGAGAAAAGCTATGAGGCTGATTAAAGGCTTAGAAAACTTGGCTTATAGTGATCAGATTGAGCTCCTTGAGTTTATCTATTTAGCTTAACAAAGAGCAGGTTAAGGGATGATTTGATTACAAACTATAACTATCTACATGGGGAACAAATATTTGATAATGAGCTCTTCAATCTACAAGAGAGAGATATAACACCATCCAATGCCTGGAAGTTGAAGCTAGACAAATTCAGACTGGAAATAAGGCATACATTTTTAATGGTCAGAGTAATTAACCATTGGAACAACTTACCAAGGGTCATAGTGGATTCTCCATTACGGGCAATTTTTAAATCAAGATTGGATGTATTTCTAAAAGATGTGCTCCAGGAATAATTTGGGGGAAGTTCTATGACCTGTGTTATACTAAATGATCACAATGGTCCCTTCTGGCCTTGGAATCTGTGAATCCTGGAGTCAGTCTGTTTTAGGTGCATAAGGTGTTTCTTGCTGAGGAGACAGGGGGCAGCAAGGGGGAGGAACTGATCTGTGGCGCTGCTGGTGGGTGCTGAGTATCCACTATTTTTTTTTCCATGGGTGCTCCAATCCCGAACACCCATGGAGACAGCACATATGGGCTCATATAGAATTTTTACAGTGAAAATTTAGGTGTCTACAGGTTAAGTAGCAGCCAGGTGGGGGTTTTGTGGTTGCGGGGCACCTAATTCTGGGATCTGGGCCTCTGGTTTGGCTTTCTCCATGGCCATGCTCACCCCTGCTTCTCTCGCTTTCTGCGGGCTTGCTGCTGCTTTCTGTCTCGCACATCTGCAACCCATCAATCCCCCAGTCCCTTCATTTGCACTCTAACGCTGGGAAACCCCTCAGCCCATGTGGATTAGCTTCTGAACACCTTGCTGTGCTGCCCAGTGCCTTGGGCTGTGGAGGTTTCATTCCCAATGAGTGAAGCTGAATGCGAGTTAAGTTGAACAAGTGGAACTTCATTAAACTCGGTGAAATGCTCTGTCCACATGACTGAGTTGCTTTCAGTCTAACTTCTCACATTCCCTGATCCCCTTGTGTCCTGTTAATAACCGTCCCCCCAGGGAACATTGGCCCTCCGACTCCAGTTCCACTGATCATTTTACATCTTCCCTGTTTTACAAATATTTTAATATAAACATTTAAAAACAAATAATTGATGCCCAGATCCCCTCCCCATGTCCTCCCAGCCAGAGGTTGCTAGCACATAGCTGAGTTGGAGTCTGCTTTTAACCACAGACTCCGCTGGTCACGTAATCTTTGAGATAGACTGATCTCTTCAACAAGCACC
Organism: Chelydra serpentina; assembly: GCA_037349315.1. Lineage (NCBI taxonomy): Eukaryota > Metazoa > Chordata > Testudines > Chelydridae > Chelydra > Chelydra serpentina. The sequence goes on from JBAIAC010000007.1 coordinate 21,837,462, forward strand.
TGCACTGGGAGGGACCTATCTCTGTCACCTGTCTCCAAGTGTTGCAAACTCTCTCTCTCTCTCTCTCTCTCTCTCTCTCTCTCTGTGGAATCTCCTCCATCCCTTTAGTGTTGGCCTCCGGATGGTTCTCCATCTGTCCGTTCTGAGATGATCTCTAGCCTTCCTCTGGCTTTTGAGTCAGCAGGCTTAGAGGTGTCTCCTGCTCCTTCTAATCACTTGCCCCATTTGCCTAGTCATCTCATTTGAGCTTGGTGCCAGTGCACCCCCTCACAACTCCTTTAGTCCGCTCCTCTCGTGTCTAATAGCTGGATCCTGGGGTTGCCAATGCTGTATTTCAAAAATAGAGACAAATGTCCCAAGTGTTAGGTCCAGGGGTGTCAGTCTGTCCTGGCAGGTGAGGGATGGTCAGTCTCTCCTTAGAAGGGAGAGGGGGCAGTGAGGGTCCGGGTGGGGGGCGGGTGGGGAGGCAGTCTCTCATGGTAAGGGGCAAGGTCAGTTCCTGGGGGTAGAGGACTGGTCTTTCCTGGTGAGGGGCAGGGATTTGTGCCCAGGTGAGGGATTGGTCTCTTCCAGCGAGTTGCAGGGGGCAGTGTTTCAGGGTGGGGGTTGAGTGCCCCCTGGCAAAGTAGGGGGCAGCACACAAGTGTGTGTGTCTTTCCTGGAGGCAGGAGTGGTGGTCTCTCAATGGGGACAATTCAGGCAGGGACCCTGGGACCGATCTCACTCCTGTCCATGTTCCTCCTCACTAGGTCCTGGTCTTTCCTGCTCCACAGCCAGGGACATGGCTCTTGCTCCCAAGTACGGGATGCCTTCACAGCGTTGTGCAGAAAGAGGGTGACCAGGAGCATCTGCAAAGAGTGGCCAGTTAGTGACTGGGGAGTAGAGTTGCCCCCACCAGGAAGCACAGAACAGAAGCCAGGGAAAATCTCACCTTCCTTGGCTGCCAGTCAACACTAGGGTGACCAGATGTCCCGATTTTATAGGGACAGTCCTGATTTTTGGGTGTTCTTCTTGTATAGGCTCCTATTACCCCCGTCCTGATTTTTCACACTTGCTGACTGGTCACCCTAGTCAACACACCTCTCCGGACAATGACATCTCCTCCTTCCTGCCAGATGCCGACATTCCTCCACCACCAGGGACCAGACACACTCACGGTTGACACATGGGATACAAGACATCCTGTACTGATTTAGTATGGGCCAGGCAATTTTTCATTTAAATAAGGGACATCCCTTATTATATGGTACTGTTGGCAACCCTACAATCCTCACAGGAGTGCCTGTCTCCAGGACTGCTAGGTCCTTGGCTGACCTGTTGTACTCTAGTTCCTGCTTTCTCTGATTGCTGGCCAATTTTTGAAATCCCTTCTTGGCATTGTCCCCATCTTTCCAGCTGCAACAAGTCTCATTGGTAGCAGGATCCTTCACCCCATCAGTGCCTATGCTGGACTGTTTTGGCACCTCTAAGATGCGGTATTCCTGCGTGCCAAAAATGCTAAGTGTCTAAACCCTTGTGTAACTGTCTCTTTGGACAGGTCCACACCCCTGAGTGATGCAGTTAAGTTGGCCTAACTCCCAGTGTAGACAGAACTAAGTGTCCAGGTGAATTCTTCCGTCAAACTATATATTGCCTCTTGGGGAGGTGGATTACATACAGTGACGGGAGAACCCCTCCTGTCGCTGTAGCAAGTGGTTACACTGAAGTGCTACCGGAGCATAACCACAGCACTGTAGCTGTGCCACTGTTGTGTTTCAAGTATAGACCAGATGTTTGTCGTTTTCACAGTTGATTCCACCTTACCATTATTCTGTGGGTATGTTGTGGAGGAGGTATGCTGATCAAACTCCCATTTGTGTGGAAATTCCTTGAATTCTTCCAAGGTAAATGGTGGGTCATTGTCAGTGAATACGAGGGTCTATAATCAGAATGCCGTATCTCCCAAAAAGGGCCTTCAGTTTGTCAGCCACTGACTTGCTCCTTGTATCAGGCAAGGCATCAACTTCTCAAAGATGTGAATAGTAATTCACTGTAATCAAGTACTGCTTTTCACTGAAGGTAAATCAGTCAGCACCCACCTTTTTCTTATGGTCTGATGGACAGCTCATGCGGTAAGAGTCTCATTCTGCTGGTGGTGATCACATGACCAGCAGGTGTCACTCGCTTCTATCAAAAAGTGAAGTTGTGTACTCATTCCCAGCCAGTGAACACACACTTGAGTCTGTCTAAGACAGCTGTCAATGCCCAGGTGCGAGGCATGCATTTTTTGCATGACATTCTTATGTAATGAGGCAGGAACAACAGCTCTCTGTTCTCAAAATATGATTCCATTCTGCACAGTCAGCTCATCTTTAATTTGAAAATATGGTACTTGGCTTTTGTCTTCTGGCCACCCTGTTGTTATTGCTTTTGGACTGCCTGTAGCTGGGTGTCCTTTCCATAGCCTCTCTGATTTCATTCAGCTTTGCTGATGAAACTAGGAGATTGAATCCATTAACATGCTGCGTTATGTCCTGATTCTGGGTATACGTGCCCTGCCCAGAGTGTCAGCTAACACCAGTAATCATCCTGATCTCTACCTGGTAGCATTGGAAGCACATCACATGTGCTGCAATCTCTTTGGAGCACTAAGAAGGGGCTTTGCTATGATTATCTCTAGGGGCGTGTCGTCTGAGGGCACCAATACAAGGGTTTGAACAGAGACTGGGAGTGGCTTGGTCATTACACTAATTGAATCTATTTGCCCTAGTTAAGTATCACACCTTTGTGTCAACTGTCCGAAATGGGCCATCTTGATTATCACTTCAAAAGGTTTTTTTTTCCCCTGCTGATAATAGTTCCTCTTAATTAATTAGCCTCTTACAGTTGGTATGAGTACTTCCACCTTTTCATGTTCTCTGTATGTATAAATATCTTCTTACTGTATGTTCCATTCTATGCATCCGATGAAGTGGGCTGTAGCCCATGAAAGCTTACGCTCAAATACATTTGTTAGTCTCTAAGGTGCCACAAGTACTCCTGTTCTTTTTAGCTGATACAGACTAACACGGCTGCTACTCTGAAACCTGTCATAGGTGTACAGATGGTATTACTCCACTCCAAATACCACAGCCAGAAGCTCTTTTTCTATTTGGGCCTACTCCTGTTCAGGGCTCTACTGACATAAGTGACCAGCTGTTCCTGCAAAAGAGCTGCAGCCAATCCTTTCTCTGATGCATGACACTGGAGAGTCAGTAGCTCTTCTCGGTGGTACTTCAGGAAAGGGGAATCCGTTATAATGTTTCAGTGTGTCAAATGCTTGCTGTTGGGAACCTGTCCAGTCCCACTCAACATTTTTGCCTTGTGAGCTGACGTATGGGTTCTGCTACTGCAGCCAGGTGTGGACAGAACTTGGACAGAAAATGTACAGCACTTTACAGGAATGATACCTCTTTCACATCCACTGGAGATGGTATGTCTCTGGCTGCCTTGATCCTGTTGGGATCTGCTTTCAAACTCTCTGCTGTGAGGAGATGTCCAAAGTATGTTGCCTTATGTTGTTTGAGTTGAATTTTTTCTGGGTTGAGTTTTAGGGGGCGGGGAGGTTCTGCATTGGGGTAGAAAAGCTTGTTGTTTTCTGTTATGGCCTTATTCAGCTTCTGTATCATTGCTCCCTTCACCTACAATGAGGATAATATATATGGAGATATACCTATCTCATAGACCTGGAAGGACCTTGAAAGGTCATCGAGTCCAGTCCCCTGCCTTCACTAGCAGGACCAAGTACTGTCCCCTGACAGATTTTTGCCCCAGATCCCTACATGGCCCCCTCAAGGATCGAACTCACAACCCTGGGTTTAGCAGGCCAATGCTCAAACCACTGAGCTATCCCCCCTGAAAGAAAGGTGCTTAGCACATCCATTGGCTTTAACTAGGTCTGTGATTGTCTATAGATCAAAGCTACTTGCTTGATAGCTGCCGTTAACACTTTTTCAGCAAAGCAGTATAGTGGAAAATGTTAGGCAACCTTAACTATAGGCATCTCTACTTCTCTAGTTTCTTACTTGTGAGCGATTCCACACAAAAATACAGGGGTTGCAGCAAACGGTACTCTATTAAATCGTTGCTCACTTTATGAGGTCAATACACAGGTTTAATAGAGAGCAGAATTTGGCTCAGGATCTCTCTAGACTGGAGAGAGCAGCAAGTGTGTGTGTATATGTAATATTTCTAATCCCAGATATTCATTAATGGCTTGATTCTGCAGCCCTGATGCAGCAAAACTGAGTTCAGTGGGAGTTTTATCTGCAAATAGCCTACAAGGTCAAGCCGCAAAGTTGGGTCCCTTTATACCTCCCTTTCTGTTTTATTCAACCGCTTCTCATTCATGAACACTAAGAGGACATCAGTGTACACTGATGTCTTCTTAGTGCTCATGAATGAGAGAAGGGGACCAATAATACAGGATCACACAGTTGTTACTTTATAGTTATGCTGCATGTTGTTAATAGCTGCCATTGTGCAGGTCTTAGATCTATAGATAATCACAGGCCTGCTCTACATTGGGGGGATGGGAGGGGATCGATCTAAGTTACGCAACTTCAGCTACGTAAATAACATAGCTGAAGTCGACGTACTTAGATCTACTTACCGTGGTGTCTTCACTGCGGTAAGTCGACAGCTGACGCTCCCCTGTTGACTCTGCCTGCGCCTCTTGCCCTGGTGGAGTACCGGAGTTGACAGGAGAGCGCTCGGCAGTCAATTTATCGCGTCTAGACTAGATGCGATAAATTGACCCCCCCACTGGATCGATCGTTGCCCGTCAATCCAGCGGTAATGTAGACAAGCCCACAGACTTGGTTAAAGCCAATGGTAGTGCTATGCAGTCTTCTTTCCGGCTAAATGGTAGGAGCATTACATGCCCCTTTATGTAGTGATAGCTGTAACGGGAAGTTGCCCTATGGTCCAGTGTATTGTGGGGTAAGGGTTCATTGATTACAAATGTAGGGGCCTGTGGATTGTTCTGGCAAGCCATCCATATGTCTGAAAGCCAGAAAGAATAAATCCAGCAAACAGTGAGAAAAGGAGTGGTGATCATGGCCCTGAGAGGGAGCAGAGAGACAGAGTTTCTTGAGGCACAGAACTGACTTGAGGGACAGATTTGTGAGCAATGAAACTGTCTACTGTTAGTTTCTACTGTGATCAAGGAAACAGGACTTTGTGTACTTTCTTTGTAAATAATCAGGACCCCACCAAAGAATATACCTGACTCAATCATCAATTTCTTCTCCCAATGGAAACAATCCTGCGAGGCCTCAAACGCTGGCCTTACTCGGGCCCAAGGGACAATAGTATCTATATGGGAGATTTCCAGGACTGCTCTCAGATAGAACATTCTTACTCAGTAACCCTTAAAGTGACTTAGGCTATGTCTACACTGTGCACCTTACAGTGGCACAGCTGTGCTCCTATATCCGCGCCGTTGTAAGGTAAGCAGTGTAACCGCTGTTTGTCGGCAGGAGCGAGCTCGCCTGCTGACAAAATAAAACCACCCCCAATGAGAGGCGGCAACTTTGTCGGCAAGTGAGTGTCTCCCGCTGACAAAGTGCTGTCCACACTAGTGCTTTTTGTTGGTAAAACTTTTGTTGGTCAAAGGTGTGTGTATTTTTTTCACACCCTGACCGACAAAAGTCTTACTGACGAAAGTGCAGTATAGACGTAGTCTTAGTTGTCGGGAAATGCAATTCCATTGTGATTTGAACTGTACCTAAATGTCTGTACTCCCGAGTTTAATTTGTGCAAACTTTAATACCTTAATGGTTTGTTGTATGGAGATATTTCTTGTTTTTAAAACAATATACTAACCCGTTCTGACTTCTCCAGGCAGGATCAGTTTAAAGCTTTGATTACTTAAGCTTTAAATCCTTAATCTGTGTTTGTGAAAAGGTGGGGAAGTGAGGGGAGGGGAGGAAGAGGATTAGAGGAGAGAGGGCAGGTTTTGCTCTGTGTCCGGTCAAATATTTAATAACAAAACCAATAGATTTTCTGTGTCACGGATGCACACAAATTTTCCTGCAATAAAAACAAATCAGTATATTTATGTGATTGGTATATGCATGTGTGTGCATACGCTCGAGTCTCTATAAAACTCTGAACAAGTGCTCGTACTCCTTAGTCCTTGCCCCTTTTACCCACTACAGCTATTTGCAAGTAAATCATGGCTGTCAGTATGGTAGCAGCTTGATTAAAGTTCAGGGGTTTAATAGATCATTTTAAAAACCCCAAATTACTCCCACTCCCTAGTCGATCCACCTGGACCCTTGCCCTAGGTGCATGGCAGTTTTCAACCAGCACTGGAGAAGCCAAGTCTGGGCCTGAGGTTCCTGCTTATTCCCTCAGGATCCCTTGCTGCAGACCTAGACCAACATTCTCAGCTGTATTTAATCTGCTCTGAGACAAGCTGGCTATGAGAAAATGCAAAGGAAAAGGCACATAAGCAAAGACATGGAAAAACTTGGACAGTTGGCCTGCTTTGTTCACTTGGTAAACTGGAGGCCGGCCAGCAACAGCGGCGCTCCCTTGGCAATACAAGTCTGTTCCAATTAATCGTGTTTAACCATTCTAATCACACTTTAGCACATTAATCCTATTTTCAATCCAAAACACATCTGAAAGAGCGGCATGTGGGCCTTTTTATAGCAACCGCAAATCAGATGTAACTGAGAGACATAGGGCCCTAGTTTACTCTGCACTTTCACTGAACTTAAACTTAATAAAATATGTGACTGAGTTGTGGTTGGATTTACTGCATGATGTTGTTGCTTCCACATATAAATAGATCCCTTAAGTAACTTAAAAACCTGTCAGAAAGAGCAGTGAAAATTTGATTATAAGGTAACCAGTGTGCGTGTTTTCTAACAATGACATTGTTCCTCTGGTCAGCGGTACTGAGAGATTTTAAAATTGAATCTGTTTATGGATATAAATGATGCTGCACTTGGAATTGCAAGGCTCCATTTTGCCTCTGAACCAATAAAGAATTTAATGGTTTGTTTTAACCTTAAAAACATGATATAATAGTCATCTTCAAACCCTAATGTGCTTTCTCCTGCCATATAACACGATGGTTTTAACACAAGCTTTCATGCCTACGTATTTACCATTTGCGAGTGATGATTTTTTTGTTCAAATGATAAAACTTAATTGCTTTACTATACACATTGTTTCTATATTAATAACCATAAGTTTTCTCTTCAGTGGGAGATAACCTTACTAGTGTATGGCTCCATAATACAACGTTTTGTTCTGTTCCATGGTATTACTATAAAATGAATAACTGCAATAGCCAAAAAACTTCCTCAAGTTCTTTAGTGCCTGAAACTTAATATTTTTAATGCAAATTCAAAAGAGGTGCAATGAAATGTAAATAATGGAGAGTGGTAAGCTAAGTGCACGAGTCTTTAATTTAGATTTGGAGTGGAAATGAAGTTATCAATTCATGCTAAATGAAATATGTAACAGTTCGTACTATGGTAAGGAAATGTTGACAAAAAAATCTTGGACAGTTACCAGGATTACAGCTCTGTGTTTGGGTTTTCTGAGTAAACACTTCTAGCTTTTTATGCTACAAATAACAATCTGGACAGATGCATTAGGGGAACCTAAATGCAAACTAGAAATGAGTTTATCCAGGTAAGTAAGGTTTTATTAAACAATTTAATTCATTCCAGTTCTTTTGGAAGAAATTTCAGGTTATGGTTAATGTAGTGTATCGGACAGAAATAGCATTCACAGAACCACCTGCATTTAATATACAACTGTCAGAAATCTCTACTCACTACCACTTATTCAGGAAGAAATATGCAACAATGTGATCAACCCAGAACTTTTAAATATCAAATAAAAATGAATATTGAATACAATGCAAATTAAAAACTCAAAATGAGAAGGTGTTTGCTTTTCAATATAATGTGTGTATTTTTCTGAGTTTAGTGAATTAATTGTAGTTTTGGCCTCTTCTGGATTTGGTAGGCATTGGAAAATACTATCTATTGGGGTTGTAACCAGATAAAGAATTAAGGTAATACATTCAAGGTAAGGCCTTGTAAATAAGCTTTTTCAAACTCCATGAAATGGGCAATAAAATAAGACTGTGATAATGATGCCATAACCAAAAAGCTTGAACTAAAAATATCAACTGATGTGTCAAATATTTCAAAATTCGACGATCCTTTAATAAAAACAACTGATCTGGTGGGTATGTCTAATATCTTACAAAATCACACTGCCAGTACAGCAAACTGTGAGAAGATAGAATAGCAATAAGAACTAGTGCACAAGACTGTGATTTGGGGATCTGTGTTCTGCTCCCACCTCTGCCAGTGATTCATGGTATAACCTGGAAAAGTCTTAACCTTTCTGTGCCTAATTTTCCCTCCTGTAAAATGGGGTAAATCCTTATTTCAGAAGTATATTGTGAGGATTAATTCATTTATGCATGTGCTTGAGATCACTGGTTGGCATATGCTTCAGGAATGCAAAGATACCATACTGTAGCCAGGAGTTTTGCCATGGACTTTGATGGGGTCAGGATTCACCTGTTGGTTCAAAACCTAATAAAGGCCCTGGTTCAGGAAAGCACTTTAACACATGCCTGTGCGCTCTGCTGAATCAGGGCCTATGTTAAAAATGAAGTGGCATCTGATGGGCCTATTTCCTAGTGAACATTTATCCATATTAGAGAGCCCGGGGATAATTTGGCATAATTCAGCATGATTATTCCTGCATCTGCTCGAGAGATGCTCAACAATGGAATAGCAGAACTTGACCAAAGTTTATTGACAGGGTTCTGTTGAGGTGGAACTGCCACAGCTTCTCAACCCATGTCTGGATCTAGCCAGTACTGTTAATTCCTCATCATCACAGGTACAAAATTCATCCACAATTTTCTGTAGAAAGCAATTGAAACCATGCACAGATCGGTAGCTGGCACGTTCTCTCTGATCTGAAGTCGGATTTTTTTTCCTCATAATTTCTTCTCCCTTATTCTTCCCACCAATCCTCAAAGGTAGGTTCTCCATCTCCTAGTCACTTGAAAGCAGAATCATCCCCAACAATCACCATTAATAGAATTTAAATCACACCTGCTGCAAAAACTTTCCAAAATAGTTTTTCCAAAGCTGTGAAAATACTTGCTTACCCTAGACTAGATTTTGACACCTTCACTTATGCTGAGTAGCATCCTACTTCATAACTAGTCCCATTGGCTTCAGTTACTATTCAGAGTGAAGTAAGGAACAATTCAAGGGTGTCAGAATCTGGCCCTATCTAAGTGTTCTGGTATTACAGCAAACCATTTTCCTGAGCAAAAGGTTAAAAAATTAGAATGCAGTCAGGCTTTAAAAGGGAAAATGTGAATCATTTTCATAACTGCTATGAATATTATTTTAACTTTCAACCCAAAGAAAAATGCTGAGTAGAGTCACATTAATGAATATAATAATTCTGAAAAATAGAAATTGTAAAGTAAGAAACAAATGTGTAGGTTCAAAGGCTAGATTCCTTATTTATTTATGCCAGTGTAAATCTGGAGTAATTCTAATGGGCCAAATTTGGATCTCCGTTACACTGGTATAAATCCTAGAGTAATTTAATTGATTTCAGGGTAGCCTGTGGAGCTAATCCAGATTTACACCACTGTAGCCAAGATCAGAGACTAGTCCAAAAGAATCGTTTAAGAACGCTCTTGTAATGCTAATTTTAATTCATATTCAGTTGGTCTCTGACCTCATCCACTCCTTTCAAAATAGCAATAGATGAAGATGCATTTTATGGTGTAAAAGCTGCTATGGAAGCTTCATCGTTCCTTTTCAGGGAGGGTGTAATCCTTTTGTCCTAGATTCTTTAAGAAGGAATTCTCTTTCAGAAAGAATTATCTTATCTTTGTCCTGCTGCATCCAAGTTCATTTCTTTTCTGCACTATATAAACACTTTTGAACATATATAACCTCCTGGAATCTTTTGGAAACTCCTATTTACATATGATCAGATATCCCAGAGGTGAACAAAGGGAATACCTTTGCAATAATTCTTTTTAGTAGATGGGAAGTCCTCCTCTGAAGCTTTATTTTCTTCTTGTTGAATATACAATTCTGAACGATCTTGCCATTATATTAATATTAATAATGTGTATTGCAGTAGCACCTAGAAGCCTTGATCAGCGATTGGAGCTACACTTGTTGTTTTTGTGGATACAGACTAACACGGTTACCCCCCGGTACTGGACTGTGAGAATCAGTCTTGCTCTCTCCAAAAACACGTCAGTGAAGACTTTGTCAAAACTGAAACCTCTTGGCTTCAACAAAACAGCATATTTTGATGAAATCTAATGTAGTTGAAAATATTCTGACCCGTTCTAGTGTGGATTTACTTCAAGCCTCTACATACTGCGCTATCTGATCTAAGCTTAACAGTGATTAGTTTCATTAAGTGATTCCCTTATTTTCTAAAGCTAGAGGATAAGCTTTGTAGGATCCAACTAAATGGCAGGCTTTGGTTCAGGCCATCTTTAATTAAACTATACATTGTATTACATCCAGCCATCTGTCCATCATAAGAGCCCATGCATTTGATGGCAAGGCTATCTGTTTGGGACTGAGAGGGAGAAGATCCCATGCATTGCTACACCAGTATAAAGAAGAGTTTCTACTTCAGTTCTTGTTTTTCTCCTAGCAGTTGTGAGCCCGTGGGATGTAAGCAGCTGATTTAAAATGTTATTCACACTCCTTCCAACACTGCAGCACTCCCCCAAACATGTATCCCTAGAGAGCTGTAAGGGCAGCCACATGCCCTCTCCTAAACTGCTTCCAAACTACATTTTTAACAAAGCTGCAGCAAGCTTTTAACCCTGAATAAGCCTGGTAAACAAGGCTCCCATAAGTCTTGAATACCTCTAACTATTGACTCCTGGAGCAAGGTATCCTCAGACAGTAATAACAAGCCAAATATGATGCCCACATGTGCTTCCCACCACTGTCCAATCCCCACACAAACATGCACTGGGATAAGGAGGCTCATCTAAGTGTTGTGCGTGGGGGAAGCTTAGAGAGCTAGGCTTTTGAAAAGTGTGAGAGAGGGAAGGCACAGAGCTTGCTCACCAGGTAGCAGAGGTGCTGGTATAATTTGTATAATTTGGGTGCTGAAAGCCATTAGACCAGGGGTCGGCAGCCTTTCAGAAGTGGTGTGCCGAGTCTTCATTTATTCACTCTAATGTAAGGTGTCGCGTGCCAGTAATACATGTTAACGGTTTTAGAAGGTCTCTTTCTATAAGTCTTTAATATATAACTAAACTATTGTATGTAAAGTAAATAAGGTTTTTTAAATGTTTAAGAAGCTTCACTTACAATTAAATTAAAATGGAAAGCCCCCCAGACAGGTGGCCAGGACCCAGGTAGTGTGAGTGCCACTGAAATTCAGCTTGTGTGCTGCCTTTGGCACCCATGCCATAGGTTGCCTACCCCTGCATTAGACAGAACTATAAACCCTGTCAATGATGGAAACCACTGCTGCACCCCCAGTACCCCTAGTTCCAGCACATATGCCAGGTAGGTTTGTTTGCATTTGACAAATTCTGGTTGTCACTTGAAAACTAGAACCTCTCTTCTGAAACCCCTTTAATTCCAGGTCTGGTTAGGAAGGTTTTGAGTCAAGCACCTGTGGTTTCAGTTCAGGGTTGTATCCAAAACTGAAATGCACCTTTTTTTATTTAGTTCCATTTAAGAACAGGGCCAAAATCTTAAGGTTTCTGCCGTCTTGAGTGAAACTCTCACGAGAGCAGTTCATAAGATTTCAGTGCTGTTAAAAATAACTCCTTGGCACTGCATCAGCCTGAAACCCCAATGACAAAACCTAATCAGGATCTGATTGGGGCCTCTTCCCCCATCCTTTCACTGGGGTGGGGTGAGCTAGTTTGGGTCAAAGAGATCCCACTCCAACCCTCCACCTGAAAATGGCATTTTTCAAGATTTGAAAACTTTTCTGCAATTCCTTCCACCTCACTTTTCATTCTTTGTGCTGCTCTGCACTTCCAGGTTTTAGCTGGGACAGGGCGCAGAAGTGTGGCTAGGGCAAGAGCAAGGGCCTGTTGTACTAATTTAGATGGCCTAAATGGGCCCCCAAATCAAACATGTTAACAAGACTCACTCACTGTTCAACATTAAACACTTTTAAACAAGTTTCTGGTGTTGATAATACAGAGACTGCTTAGTACCATGGCAAACACACCACTAAAAATCTTTTTTACCTTTTATTAGAGATACAGACAAGAAGGAGAAAGAGTTGAAGCATCTGAAAGTATTAGATTTTCGTTTTAACAATACCCTTGTTCCCGTTAGCTGAACAGTCTTCAGAAGGGAAAACTCCTTGTTTGACAGTCTTTTAGATGGTATTAAAGATGGTAATAACTGTCCTCTTGAGGACAAGAGAAGTTAGTTAAGATGGGCTGGAGCTGTTGCCTTTGCTGCTGCTGTTAAAATCTGATCACTTTTCCTTTAAGACAAAACAAGACAAACTCATACAAAAGGGGAGAAAAAAAGAACAGCAAAGATAGCAAATGCAGCTTCTGTCTCTCATATAGACTCTCATTTTCAACCTCATTGCTGGAAAAACACAGGCACAACATATGGTCTTATCAGCCACTTTGAGACCTGGCAATCTTGTACCGTCAATATGCTGTTTAGGGCATTGTATTTAGATACCTCTTTCTGGTCACAGGTTTACAGCAATAATGCAAAATATACAGTCTTGAGTCTTAGCCGGCTAAGCCAGACTCATTCTTAAATAGAAGGAAAAAGCAGAGAGATAGGAAAGAGAAGAAATAAGGGGGAGGGGCAGAGAGAGAGGGGGAGACAAAGTTTTACATCTCAGATAGTATTCAGGATTTAGCCAGAGCCTGCAGAGGTGATGATATCATCCGGCTGCCTCTTTCTGGCCTGGTCTGGTCAGGACATCGTTCAGGCTTAGGATGAAGAAGGTCTGGAATCCTAGGAGATGGTGGGGGTGGCAATCGTGATGGTGATGCTCACTCCAGTAGTCAATTTTTCTCCCAAAGTCTGTTATTTTAAGGACCACAAAAGGGAGTGATGGGTAGGGTTGTCAGGTGTCCAGTTTTCGACTGGAATGCCTGGTTGAAAAGGGACCTGGCAGCTCTGGTCAGCACCGCTGACCAGGCTGTTAAAAGTCTGGTTGTTGGGGCTGGCAGGCTCCCTACCTGTCTCTGTGTGACCCCCCCGGAATTGGCGACTTGTCCCTTGGCTCCTTGTGGCTAGGGTGGCTCTGTGAGCTGTCCCCACCCAGAGTGCTGGCTCCACAGCTCCCATTAGTCAGGAACCAGGGCCAATGGGAGCTGTGGGGAGAGGCAGCACACAGAGCCGCCTGGCCGCACCTCCCCCTAGGAGCCAAGGGACATGTCGCCGCTTCTTGAAAACCTCCCAAGGTAAATGCCGCCCGGAGCCCACACCCCTCACCCTTGCCCACACCCAAACTCCCTCCCAGAGCCTGCACCTTGCACCCTCTTCCCCATGCAAATTCCCTTCCAGAGCTCGCACCCCAACTCCCTGCCCCAGCCCAGAGCCCCCCTCCCACACCCTGAACCCCTCATTTCTGGCCCCAACCCAGAGCCCATACCCCCAATCATATCCCAGCCCCCTGCCTCAACCACCTCCCACACTCTGAAACCCTTGGCTCCATCCCATAGCCTGAAGCCCCCTCTTGCACCCCAAACCCCTCATCCCTGGACCACCCAGAGTCTCCTCCTGCACCCTGAACCCCTCATTTATGGCCCCACCCCAGAGCCCACACCCCCAGTCAGAGCCCAAACCCCAACCCCCTACCCCAGCCCAGTAAAAATGAGCGAGTGAGTGAGGGTAGGGGAGAGTGAGTGACAGAGGGAGGGGGGATGGAGTGAGTGGGGGTGGGGTCTCAGAGAAGGGGCAGGGCAGGGGAGGGGTCTTTGGTTTAGTGTGATTAGAAAGCTGGCAACCCTAGTGATGGGTGGAATACCCTGTGCTCTCATTATTTTTTTAAGATAATGCCACAAGTTGAACCTAACAGAGTTTATCTTCCTATGGGTTTTACCATAGAAAAAGATAATAGACAACAACAATATGCAGAAACAGCCCTTTCTGTAGGCATATCTTCCTGTAGTCCTTCCCAGGTACCTATTAATTGTTCTTTAGAGGAACTTTTTACCAACATGCCCTTCTACTCCTTTAAATTTAGCAGAGATAAGCAGCTGAAGGCCCAAGGTAGCCATTTTGTAGCTGGCTTATTGCTGTATCTTCCACAGCTGGTAAGTACTGTTCATAGCTCTTGTTATGTTTTCCTTTGTTTTTCCCCTCTCTTATTTCTAAGGAGATTTTACATGCCCATAGTTGTCCTTCCCTCACTTTATGTTCCTAATTGCTTTGGTTTGTGCTCACAAATTCTGCTCTTCTCCCTACATGTGAATGAAACAGTTTCGTGGGTTGCTGCTTTTATCCATGAGTCACAGTTGGAAGATTGAGAGGAATTAATAAAGAAACCAGGCAGCAGGTTTAGCAGGGTGACCCAGGCAGCATACACTGACTTCTCAGATTCAGAATGTGTACAGTACTTTTATAGGAAAATATATGCTGTGGTGTATCTAGGTATGAAACTGAGATGGCTTTGTTTTCTGTGCCTTACAGCTTTCAGTATGTCTGTCTAAAGCAGGGATCTCAAACTCAAATTACCACGAGGGCCACATGAGAACTAGTAAATTGGCCCGAGGGCCGCATCACTGAAACCTTTTCATACAATGATACAAAGGTATAGTCAAAAATGAAGAGTAATATAGTATTCTATTAAAATCAATATATTAACTTTTTAAAAACTATAATGCGAAGAGGGGTTTTAATAAAATATAAACACTCTGTAATGTTTGGAGCTTGGCTGCCAGTGGAGTTGGCGCCTATGGCGGGCTGCAGGAAATAACTCTGCGGGCCGCGTGTTTGAGACCCCTGGTCTAAAGGGACAGAGGTCATTATGTTTTCATAGTGTGGTACTGTCTGTTATTGAGGGAAGCCACTATGCTCTCACATAAACCACCTTTGGTTCTCATCTCCTTAATATAATATTTAAGTTGTCTTAGATTGAAAGTTGCTCTTTGTGTTTGTAAAAAAATTAATTTTCATGCCCCTACATGTGAATTATTTTAAAAGATTTCTATTTTAGATTTTTTCTACCTAATTCTTCATCCTTTTATATTCCTAAGAAAAATTACCTCACTTCTTTGTTTCTTATGCTACCAGCTAGTTGCATCTGAAATGGGAACACTGGCAAAGGTGACTGTTACTACTTTTCAGATTACATAAGGCTACTCCTCAGTCACAGCTGTTGGCCATATGATCAGTCTTTGTTTGGGGAAGCCCTTTTTGGTTTCTTTGTGTAAATCTGCACTCATCCAATACTTGCCCTCACGCTGTTATGTGTTCATATAAAACTGATATTTTTGTTACGAATGAAGCATAGATGTTGCAAAAGAGTTTTAAAAAAGAACTATGGCCAAAAATGTTTTCCTCTTTTTCTGGATTGTGCTGGTTTACATCTTTCAACTCTTTAAATGATTGAACTAAACAGGAAAATATACATTGAATTTTAAATGTTCATTGGGGAAGAAAAGATGGTCTTGAGTTTAAGAAGTGACATGGGATCTGGGTTCTGGTGCCGGTTACTAACCTCTTCATATTCTGTTTGCCCATCTGTAAAAGGCCAATAGTAATATCTGTTGCACAGGAGGTATTATGAGGCTCAGTCCTCTTTGTGTCTGTAAATCGCCTTGAGATCCTCAGAGTGACATCCCTGGAAGTGCAAAGCGTTGTTGTTGTTAACTTTTCCCGGCTTTTCTAGCTCTTCTGAAGAGGTGGCTTTTGGCTGGTCTGAAAATTCTATGGCTCCCTAAGGTGGTGGTGGTGAGCCTGAAATGAGTGTGTTTTACCATTAAGACGGCTGTTGCAATGCCAAACTCTTTTTTTTATTTTAAATGTTTCCATGTCGTCCTTGGAAGAACAATTTTAGGAGCTGTATTGGCCGTAATGATGAAATAAAACATGTGATCATTTATTCAGGTTGGCATGAGTATGAGAATGCTGCCCTTGATATCCAATGGCATCCATGTAGGCATTTAGTGCCTGTCATAGAAGCTCACATGCTGTTGACTACGTCAATGGGCACCATTTTGTGTGGCTGATAATGTAGCAGCCAGTAGTTAAGATGTCTGTGGATTGGCAGACATATGACATAGTGAATATACCATGGTCGTTCTCTTCTCTTCTGAAATAGGAAGGAATTACTTATTGCTTTCATTGCCCCCATGCTGACGTATATAAGTCAATTGCTGACTGCAGAACTCTGGGCTTGTAATAAAAGTGGCTGTGCTGCCATCCCCAAGCCCTTCTCACAGTCAATGCAGAGGGGAAATCCATGTGAAGAATATATAAGGGAGAAATATGTCAGGGGTTAAGTTCTGAAGGCCCTCTGTTTGCAGAACTCTTATTGAGTTAAATTGGAGATTTGTGCATGGAGGGACTGAAGAATCAGGCCCCAGGATTGTGTGTATTAAGGGGAGAAAAAAAGAACTCATTTAAAAATAAAACTTACTGTAGGCTGATGAGATTCTATTACATCTGGGTTCATTTTCTCCTTAGTGAGGCAGAGTTGGCCTATTGGCTAAGTCCTGGTCATGGCTGACTTGGACAAACCTAAAATCCTTTGACAGGGTTTGCATCTCTCTTTCTCTAAAATCATGACAAAAGGAAAATATTTATTACCAGGAAGGCTGCACCCGCAGGCTAGAACTAGTCATCTTTGATTTGACTTCTAACTGAAGTTGCTGAATTAAATGCAGTTTAGTTTTTATCTATTTGCATGGAAGGTTTCCAGATAAAACAACTGTTTTAGTGACCTTTGCACTTGTATCATGTTAATTAGGTTTGAAAACTCATATATTGTTTTCATAAGGCTATTACATTTTCTGTAATTCAATTAAGCAAAAAATAAGGATGCACGGCAATAATATTTATTATTAATACCAGATTCGAAAGGCTTACAACATGTGAAATTGAAGGTTAGGGCCTTGAAGACAGCCTCAACTTCAAAACAATGTCAAATAGCCCAGGCTTTCAGCAGGTCGTTACTACAGACATTTAAAGAAAAGTATTGATAGAGTGAAAAATAGCCCCACTGAGCAAGATGGGCTTCTGGTTCCATTTGAACCGGGGTAGTTTCTGAGGCTCTTATTGCTGTGTTATTCAGACAATAAAATTAACTGCAGAAAATCTCTAGGGATCGAATACTGTCCTGTGTAGCACAGGTGTGCTTCGGTCAGGGAAAGAGAGGGCTATGAAAATGGCGTAGGGGAACGTCTTTCTTTATCCACTGGCATACCAACTGAGAAATTGGTCAGGATCTCTGCCTGGCATACAAGAGACAATTATGAGGGGCACCAGCGCGGGTATCAAAGACCCGAAGATGATGTGATCTGTCATCTTGGGGACATGGTCAGACCACCTTGCATGGATGCTACAGCATGCATTATGGGGGAGACAAGCTATTCCTTTTAAAGAAATCTCAACATGTGTCCTGATGTCCTTAGGTTATCCTTCATTGTGCTGGCAAAACAGCACTGGCAACTTGCTAGTGGCTGGTGTCACTCCTTCATCCCTTGTAAGAACAGCTCCAAGTGCAAGATTTTGCCTTAGGGCTGTATTTAAAATGTGCTTCGATTAAAATAGACTCTGTAGCTTTGTGTGGCTCTGACAACACTAAGATCAGAGTTAGGATAGCTAATACTGCATTTGAAAACCAATGGTAGGCACTGCTCTTGGTTGTGCTTTACAACTTTTCAAACGTGGTTGAAGCTAGCAAGACTACAGCATGGTTTCAGTATCCCATGTGAACAGGGCTGTGGTGTCCTAGACCTAGAGGCAGTGTGGCCATCATGCTAAAAGAAACTCTGCTATAGACTACCCATCTAGCACGGTTTCAGAATGTGGTAGTAACATGGACTGTAATAGTGTTGGCTAGGAAACAAAAAAAAGTTAACCAGGGTTACTGTTTGCCCTTTGTTAAGGTAAAGAGTTAAGATAAATAATCCTTCCAAGAAAATAATTTAAACATGGTTATTCCAGTTTTTGGCTGTGTATTAAACAATGCATCTGAGGCAGCAAGGGCAGCTAATTGTGTCTTGGGTATGCTACAGTAAAAGTGGATTCAGCATGCTTTTCAAGCAGAACGTACTGAAGTAGGTCTAGTGCATGCACATCAATCAGCCAGAACTAATCTAATGGTAAACATATACTGTAAAATCAGAACCACCACTTGGATCCTCTTAACTTTAATTAAAAACCTACGAGAGATTTTTAAACATTGAATGAGATTAATTATCAAATGCACTTCATGTAACAACGTTGTTTGTAATCTTGAGCCATGCCCTTTAACACTGCGTGAGTATCCATAACAGAACAGTTCTGCAGGCTTGTGCAATCGTCTCATGAAGTGTTGCTGATGCTGTTATTTTGCAAAGAAAGGATATTATTTTAACTGCTTGTTATAAAGATGGTTTTACTACTCTTGAGTGCAGGTGGCTGGTCAAAATGTATTTTCCAGAGTATACTTCTCTCTGCATTTACCACTGGATTCTGATCACAGCCACCTCACCCTCCCCACCCCCACCATGTGTATAGGAGAAAAATTCTAAATAGCAGTTACATTTTAAGGCACAGCATCAGCCTCTAAACACTATAAGTGTCCCAGGATATTGCTGTCCTGCAAAAGGCATGTCTGTGAGCCTGAGCTTGAAGATTCACAGAAAGGAGCATGGTTTAATTACGATTATTGACTACCCCAGTCTCTAAGGTTCACCTCAAAGTCACTTTCTTCTCCCCCTCTCTGAGGTCCCCCAACCTTCCTTGCCAAATCTCTTCCCACATCCCCCCTCCTTCCCACTTTCTCTGCTCCCCCCTCCAAGGTCCCCCGGTACACCAGTGGTAGTGGCCAGAGACATTCTGCCTGCAGATCAGGAGTACAGTAGGCAGAATGCCTTTGGGAGCCCTGTGGGAGGATGCACTGAGGAACAGTGCTTTGACTTTCCATGTAAAGGTACAGCTTGTTCTCTGCTCATCACCATGCAGTCCTGGCTTCACCGGGCACTGTACTGCTGCAGGCCATGTGCACTCCACACCCTGTGCAGGTGCCTGCTCTAGGGAATGTGTTTTTCATGTCCTCTCCTGCACTGTCCCGAGCACAGGGGCAAGCCACCTCAACCTCCACCATGTCCAAGTCACCCATCACTAATTCTACCTAAGCAGCAACAAATGGAGCAACCGTGTGCTTTGTTTTCATGTTCTTAACTTCACTGAGATATTTTCAGTTTTATTTTCTTTCAATTCAAAACTTCCCATATGGCCACAGCGGATCTTTACAGGTTTCCTAATAAAAACATTCAATGCCCTCGCTTTGCTGCCTTTGCTTGGGTTATCACAAGGCTCTCTTTGCAGCTAATTTTTTGACAGGTGATGGCATTTTGGATCTCTTTTTGGTACGGGGATGGTGTATAAATGAGTAGGCTTTTGGGTGCATCCTAAGCATCAACTACTGGCAAAGGCCGCCGAGAGCAATTTTTCACTCAACACAGCCCATTACATTTTCCATATGCTGGATTTTATGATTATAGGGGTTTTGATTTTGTGCTTGCATCTTGTATTTAACATAATAATTAGTTTTGTGTCTGAAAACAGGATGATACATGAGAAGCAGCAGCACCACCACCCAGAAAGTAGGGCAGCGACAGCATGAGTTTTGGAGACAGTCTATGAGAGCACTCTTTTATTTTCTTTCAGGGCAGCAACCTTGGGTTGCATTTGCTGCCTCAGAGCTAGTACCTATGTACAGGATGCACAATGTAGATATATCTTGGATTGTGTCCTCTTGCTTTTTGAAAGAAAGCATTTCCTAAAGTGATACCAAGTGAAGGATCTGGTTGACTTATTCATTGCAAATACATGATGTGATGAACATCCTTTGTCTTCTTGAAAATCATTTACAAAGAGATTCTGGCCCAGGTCGTGGGTTGTGCTGTACCAGCTTTGCACCTCACTGTCACCACAAAGTGAATTTCAAGCCAGTCATACAAGGATCATTCAAGTACAAAGGGATGCTTGGATAACATAGAACCACCTTTGTGGCTCCTATGTCACAATTTTTTTCTGCAGCTGTTGGAGGGGGTGTGGCCAGGGAGTTCTTGCACCCTGAGGATCCCCAGCTCCATTAATGATCCCTTAGGGCTACTGGCATCGGGCATAATTTGAAATGACCCTAAGGTTCTGGCTGATTTAATTTTTCAAAGTTATTCTCTATTCATAATTGTCTAGTTCATGCACACTAATTTCAGCCTCTAGGCTGTTCACAAACTGCTCACTTCTGTGTGGTGTTCATGACATGTAAATGGCTATTCTAGGTCACATGATATTATTTCTCCCCAATTGGGTGGCAAACAGGTTAAACAGGAGAATGCACAAGAGTTTTCATTATTTGGCATAGTTACAAGTATTTGACTGTGTGACTCTCTTTCCCCAGTGATGACAGATGAAGGAATGGTAAAATTGCACCAGAGACAACACCCTCTCATCAGCCATTGTTCAGCAACACATTTTGAATGCTAGAGGGATAAAATATTCAGCAGAAGAGAGAAATCCTTTTGTTATGTGCCCAAGATAGGAGACCTGTTCCCTGTATGTGTGGGTAAAAATCCAAAAGAACAAAAATTTGGTTCTTGAATTCCTTCTGGATTCTCCCCCTCCCCCATTTAGCATGTAGTTAAGAATGACTTTAATCAAATGCTTCTAAAAGGAAGTAGGCAGTTTAACTGTTTGCCTGAGGATCCATAAGGCATATGATAGTGACAGGTTAAAAAAAATGTTTTTTCCACGTGCCAGGATCAAGATTCAAAAATTCTGGAACCTCCCATGTGCTTTTTGAAAGGCCTGGTAAGGCATCAGAATTATATGCACAGTAAGCTCTTCAAAACCATGAAACCTTAGATAGATGCATTTATTGTACAATGTTTTGTTGTGTGTTTGATTGCAAATGAATATCTAGAGCAGTTTTCATTTTGGTGCATATCAAATTAGGTAACAAAATATAATCTACTGAAAATCACTTGGGGTCAAATTCTCTTCCCAGATACATGCACACGTCTCTCATTAACTGTAGTACATCATCTGGCCCCCCGTCATCACTGTCCATTCTTAGCAATGTGGTGTGTGTGTGTGTGCGCACCTAGGGCAATGCTTCTTAAAATCATGCATAGGACATGGCAAGTATATTACTGGTCTTGGGTTGGCTTTCTTTTCTTTTGCTCTCACCTATGGCAGATCCTAAGCAATTGGACTTTGCAGTGGCTGGGGGCTGGTTTGCGGGTGAGTGAGAGAATGGAATCCTCCCCCTGCCCCAAAGCCGCTGAGTGGCTAGAGAACTGCTCGCAGGCCATTACTGCAGCCACAGCACTGCGGCCTCCTCAGCTTCTGTGTCTTTCCTGAACAAGTGGGAAGGGTTTCATAGGCGCCAACTTTAGCCAGCGCCGGTGGATGCTTGTGCCTCCCCACCCCTGTCCCTGCCCCCATTCCAACCTCTTCCCCAAATGCCCGCTCCCACCTCCTCCCCTGGGCATTTCCCCTCCACCCCCCTCCCTCCCAGACTTGCGGCGTGCAAGGGGGAGAAGCGAAGCGGTGGCGTGCTCAGGGTAGGAGGTGGAACGGAGGTGAGCTGGGGCTGGGAGGGGGGGTGAGCTGGGGGTGGGGGGGTGCAGAGGAACCGCTCCCTGGCCCAGCTCACCTCCACCTCTGCCTCCACCCCCGAGCACGCTGCCGCTCCGCTTCTCCCCCATTCCTCATAGGCTTGCCGTATGCGAAACAGCCGATTTGCGGCAAGCCTGGAAGGGAGGAAGGGGAAAGAAGCAGGAGGTGGCAGCGCACTCAGGGAAGGAGGCGGAGCGGAGGTGAGCTGGGCAGGGGGGCCAGCGGGGAGCCCACCAATTTTTCCCCGTGGGTGTTCCAGCCCCGGAGCACCCACAGAGTCGGCGCCTATGAAGGGTTTGACTGTTGGGTCATCCACTGGCCATGGCCCTTTACCTCCCTTAACCTGCTCCAATCCCTGGAGCTCTCCTTAACGCCTCACTGGGTGGAGATCTTGCAGAGTCCAGTCATGTACTGCATAGAGAGTGAGGACCCTAAGTGTGGTGGACCCTCCACACATCCTACACCCACCCTTGTGCAGCAGAATTGCAGTGGTCGAGGTGAATTCACAGCCTTCTACTGCCTTTACTTAGGCTGTGAATTCTTATGAAGACTTAACTCAGTGGGTAACCCATGAAAATTGGAAGCACCTCACAGACCGTTCGTGCTAACTAGCACTAAATATTTGCACCCATTTCATGGTGCTAAATAACAAAAATGGGAGAGATCTGCATATAGACTGTTGGTGAGTAAAGAACTCCAAGCTTTTGCTTAAGTATTTGTGGATGGATATGCAATAAATTCATGATTATCTGAACTGCTTGGTCAATGCCAAATATGTTGAGATAATCAGTCAGTGGAACCTAGGATGTGTCAAAAAGGGAAGTTCACATAACTGGGTTTCTACTGTGTGTCTTCATTACTAGCTTAGCAATGATTCACCTACCACTGTATATCTTTGTAAGCTTATAAAGTTGTATTCCATTTGGAGATGGTCCATGCACCCAAGTACCTATAAATGACCCTGGATCCATCTCTATAATGAACTTCAAGTTCTCGGTCATTATATTAATTGAATTTATTTCCCCTCCTTAAATACCCTTAACACCTTTGTGTCAACTGTCTGTAATGGGCCATGTTGATTATCACTTCAAAAGTTTCTTTCCTACTGATAACAGTTCCTTTCAATTAATTAGCCTCTTAACGTTGATATAGACACTCCCACCTTTTCATGTTTCTCTGAATGTATAAATATCTGCTTACTGTATGTTCCCATTCCATGCGTCTGATGAAGTGGGTTCTTAACCCACGAAAGCTTATGCTGAAATAAATTTGTTAGTCTCTAAGGTGCCACAGTATTTTTCTTATTTTCTTTTTGCTGACAGACTAACATGGCTACTACACTGAAAAGTTCTGGGGGGTTATTTTAGATCTGAAATCTGTCTCTGAATTTTCTGGCTTTGGCCCATCTGTAATTATAATGAGTTGGCAAAAGCAGTGCTATCATATTAGTCTGTTTTCCTCCCAACATCCGTTTTTAGACATAACCCCTATTTTGGAGTAAAACTACCTTTGTGTTTCAGAGGAATATCAACTCTCCAGACATATGATAAACCATAGTGTGTTAGGAAGTGGAGACTATGAATACCACTCATCTATTATATGTAAAACCCGTTTGCGTCCAGCAGTTTTAAATGCTCCTCATTCCTATTTAGTATCTTGATGGGATTTGCTAAATCCATCTGTTCTAAAGATGTATTGTGTTAAGCACAAAATAAAACACCAAAGCAAGCACCAGCTGCAATTATTAATGAGCAGCTAGGCTGCTGAAACCCACTTACTCTAGCTTACTAGATACTTTTTGATAAAGAGAGACTATTACAATATATTTAAGGAAGGAGAACAAGCCATTGTGTCTCCTGACATACCGCCAAGCAACCCTGATGATCACAGTTGGTGGTCTGGACTGTTTTGGGGCAAAACTCCCTTTGACTTTAGTGGCAGCATGGCCTGAGTAAAACAGGACCACAGGATCTGGCCCCATGCAGAGAATGGTAGTGTGTAAAACTAATTATCCACCTATTGAGGATTTCTTCATCCCTCCTCTAACTTGTAGAGAACATAAGTAATTGCTGCATTCCCAGTAACACACAGATTGGGGCTTTGGGATTAGAACACATGCTTGAGAAGCTAATACTAAGTGTAAACATCTCTGGTGTTCCTGTTAAGCACATTCCTATCAATAAGTTAACTAATCACTCTACTAAAGCCTTACTAAAAGATTTAAATTCTTGTTTAGGGGAGTTCTAGTAGATTTCAATAGTTTCTGACTTGCTGTGACATGCTTCAGAATGTTCATTTATATACAGTTTGATTTCTTTTGAAGATTGTCAACTTCAGTTACTAAAAGAGGAGAGCATTTCATATGGGGGAAGGGGGAAGCAATATATTAGAAACATGAGTAGGTGCCCCAGCTTGTCCATCAGTCTTGGCATCATTGTATTTATACATTTTTCTAAAGGATTAGGAGTAATCAGTTCCAGAGGATGTGCTTGGGAGCATTGGCCGCGCATCTACTTTCTTGGCAATCATTCTGAATATTTTATACAGTTTCATATCGTCTGCCATAGTACTGAGCACTGGCAAGTTTGACGTAAACAGTGTTAACATTTTAATTTCTACAGCAGCAATTGCTTCTTTATTGTGCTCTGAGCTACATGACAGGGTGGAGTAACTCAGCTCAGAGGGAATGCTCACTGGCGAAAGGGCTGCAGGATCAAGTCTCTTGGGGCCTGACCCAACAAGCCGTCCACCCTCTCATGTTGGTGCGGAAACACCCAGTCTCACTGCCTTCTTTGGGAACGGAGAGTACTCAGCTCCTCACAAGACGAGACCTTGTATTGTCAGATATTAGAGAGGGGGTGGTCTTCCAGTGATATATATTCAGTGCTCTCACATTCACTCCCTTGTGCTACTGAGCGGGTGAGTAGTAAACAGGAAAAACGTTATGATTAATGGCAAATAAAATGTTTCAAGCACAGATTCCCTCCTCCCACCTGCAGTACAGATGGCTCAGACCTTCAGTCAGATTTGCACCCCACTGATTTCAGTGGGGCTACATGTCACAGCAAGTGTTTGGCTCCATGTGTGGAGGAACATGTATCCAATGACTGGATCAGGGTCCTAGTTGACTGACTTGCCCTTTAAATCTCAACTAGAAAGGGGAGTCCTCAGCTGGGAATAGTTGCCTTAACTATATTGCATATACATACATATATATAAACTGATATATTCTGAAAGCACACAGGGCCTGATTCTCTTCTCACTTACGTTGGTTTTACACTGGTGTAAATCTACTGACTTCAGTGGAATTGCTCTTGATTTATACTGGGGCGAGGAAGAGCAATGAGTCAGGAGATTCATGTAGTAATAGAATACAAACAATAATTAAAAATCCATAGAGTAGGTGAAATAGGAGTATTACCTAGATGGCATCCCATGGAAAGTATAAAATTAATAAAAGAGAAATCCATGTTCCTTTAGGACTGATCTAGTATTACTGACAAAAACAGCAAGTAAATGTTGGAATGTCAGTAAATGGTTTTCAGAAATAATTAGCAAAGTGACATCGTTTAATAAAGTCTAGGTAACGTTTATGTTTCTTTTTACAGAAATAATTGTTTCTTAATGGGGCATTTGCCTAAAGTAACTTTAATGTTGATTGAAATAATGTAATTTTCATATCTAAAATGTTGTAGAGGGGAGTATGTCTATTTCATTTATGTTTGTTGAAACTTAATCTACAGGAAAAAGATTTTATAACAGAATTGGAGGTTAAATTTCATTTGCTGATTTAATAAAAACTAACAGGATGGATTTGGGGATATTTCATTAATCTTTCTTTCCTTTCAGTGAAAAGGAAATTAAGTTCAATCTAGTTCAAACTATGTTTCACTATTATACAATAGACTGCCAATGTCCATTTTCTCTCTGGCAAGTTAAAACCTAATTAGTCACAGAAAATTCTTCCCTGATCCTGTCACTGCTAGGCAGGAAAAGACTGAGCTGCAAACAAAAGATTCAGATGCACTAGATGCTTTGCTATGGCTCTCTGTTAATGTCCATGCTTTCCTACATAGCATGCAGTGACATAACTCAAAGCAATGTATTGGAATTTGCCTACAGGGATGTCACAGATGCTAATTGTCTTTTTAACATAATGCAAATTTCAAAACTAAGAGTGGTGCAAAGATAGACAATTATTGATCTTGTATCATTTCAACCATCTTTAAAAAACCCAAACAAATAATTGGTTATCACTTTTATATACTGGGCCGGATTATCAGCTGGTTCCATCTGGGCTAGGTGGAGGGGGATTGGGGGCACAAAAGGTTGTGGCTGGTTGCAGCTCCCTGCAATGCCTCTAAGAGGCCATCCCACAGCTGAGCATGCTCTGGCCATGCCCCCTTTCTGCTGTTGATATGTCCCCTATGTTCAGGGCTGCAGTGGGGGTGGTGTGGTGGGAGCTGGCTTGCCAGCTCTTCACCTGCTGGGGCAATCCACAACAGGGGAGATCCAGGTGCTTTCTGCTTCATTTGTGTCATGAGTTTGAGAATCTGGCCCTCTTTATGTATGCATCTTTAGTTCATGTTTTCAAACTTCTAATTTTTTTTTAAATAAGCTATTTATTGATAAAAATAACTTGTAAGAAATAACATATCTGGCACCCTCTGTTCTACAGCTTACGTAGAAAAGCACAGGTTCTGATTACACCTAATAAAAAAATTAACTATAAAAATACCTGCTCAGTTTTAGTCCTGGCTTTATTCTAGTGATTTCACTAGTTACACCGTGGGTGAATTTGGCCCACCCTAGTGAAAGCTCACTCTGGATTTCCAGTTATAATTCACAGTGCTGAATTTTGGTACTAGACGTATGCATTGCTCTCTCTGGGTATGTCTACACTGGAAAAAAAGTGTGTTTTTAACATGGATTAGCTAATGTGGGTTAAAATAGTAGTGAAGACACAGTAACTTGGCTTTGAACTCAGGTTAGGAGCTGGAGTTAAAGTCTATAGGGTAGTCTGGGGTTGAACTCATGCTCCTAACCCAAGTTCAAAGCTGAGTAACCATGTATGAGCTGCTATTTTAAGAGTTAGCTAACCAGAGTTAAGAACTCAACTTTTTCGCAGTGTAGACAGACCCTGAAAGTAAACTATATTTCCAGTATCTGATTTAATTTTCATGGCATAAGATGACCCATCAGCTGGGATAGGGAAGTATTTTCCCTCTGGATACTGTATACCATATGGTGTACGGGCATAGTTGACTCACGTTTATTTTGTAGAGGAGGCCTTCATTCTTCTCTGACCTTTACATATCGAGTACAGGTCATAGGCAGAGTCAAAGCATCAAATTAGCCAGAGTAGTCATGATCTATTCCAGTTTGTATTTTGTCTGGGATTTTCAAAGAAGCCTAAGGGAGACGGATGCCTAATTCATGTAGGCTCCTTTTAACATCCCAGCCTTTACGTTTAATAACTTCACAATGAGGGCTCCACTGTATTTAAGCGTAAGTCCTTTGTCTGTGATGTGACCCAAAAGCAAAGAGTGTACACAGTAATTCTCGTCCTTTCTAGAGTTCAATCGCAAACTATAAATCTTGGGGGAACACTAGAATCCAAATCCATCTCTGTTCTGAGACTGTATTTGTGGACACAGCTCTAGAGTTCGAAGAAGAGTTCTGAATTTCTCGGAAGGAGAGGGCCTTAGGAATTCTACCAGTTAACATTCCCCACTGGTGTTGGATACATATCTCCTTTCAAAGGCTCTCCTAACAGTGGTTGTCCAGAGCGTCACCTCCTAGTAATGGCAGATGACAATACCGATACGTTGCACAGCATTATTATTAGGGCTGTGCAAATCCCGGAGGGTGCATTTTATGAAGACTCTTGAAATCTGAATCCCACAGTGTGGTTTTGTAGGGTTTGGAAGCTAACCAATCCTTTCAGTTTCCCTGGGAGGTTAGAGCTGGATGAACTTGAATCTCGAGGGACCCTTGAATGGATGGACCCACTTTACATCTACAGCTTTTGCTTCTCTTGCTTCAACCTGCCCATACCCCCCTGCTGACTTCTCTTGAATGTCTTCTGGGATGACTTGGGTTTGGTTTTGGGAGAGGAAATGGGTTGCTGAGGATTAGCTCTGTGGTGTTCTCTCTGGAGAGGGAAATTCACTGGCTTCACAGATGTGTTTTTACAACCTCCGTCCATGTTCTTGGAACTCCCACAAGCATTGACTGAGTGAGGCATGGGTATCAAACCTCTACCTTAGAGACAAATAACTACTCAGATACCATCTACCCTCAGGCTATGCTTTAAGGTGCAATGACTTAGCCAGCTCTGAAACAGCTTCTGCATTTTGATGCTTACTTATGGTGAGACACTACAAGGTAGAAGAACGAGCCATTGGTCTTGAGAAGGGAATTCAATCAATTTGTGGTTATGACTCATGAAGCTCTGAATGGCCTGAGACCCTGTCCCATGAAAAACACACTCTCCCCATCCCAGTGTGTCCCATCCTGACAGTGAAGATAGGTTGGGGTTCTTCAGCTGTCATTTCCTAGGAGAGAGCTCTGAGGAACCAGTGGCCTCAGAGTTACAAACAGTTCAGTATACTGAATTGACTTATTTACAATGCTAACCTATTGAAATGGACAAAAGACCTGTTGAAGTGGACAGATGAAAATAAAATAATCAATTGAACTTGAACTTGTATATTGCAACAAATCAAGCATTCATTATGGTATTAATATGCTACTACAGAGGAGAATTTTAAATTGATATGTCACAGCTTTGTTTATGACTGCCGAAGAACATACTACTGTGGAAGGTATTAGCATTCCAGCCTTTTCCTATATTTGATTATAACTGATAGCAATCAAAGCAATTTTACTGCCAATGATAATAATGCTAGGAGCCACCTAATTTAATGGCATGTGTGTTAGATCTTGTTTATACCATTCCTCTATTGTTGATGACTTTGAATGTAGTTGCAATAAATCTTTGCAATGAAAACATAAATTAAATATCTAATATTTTAGTACTATGGCTTCACTGCTAAAAAATGTTCAGGCTACACAAGCACATTCTTCTACAACTGGGTTTGAAAATAACATTTCCATGGAGCACCATTTTCTTTGTCTGTCTTTTTTTCTGTTTGTCTTTCTTTCTTTCAACAGTTGTTTCAATATTCTGAGAAATGACGCTCTTAAAATGGATCACTTAATCTTCCGAATGCATATGAAGGGGGAAAAAACCCCATCAATAGTTTAAAAATAAATTGAATGCGAATAACATTGTAGCTGGCCAACAGTAATTAAATAACCTCTGGAAAAATAAATCCAAATTATTTTAAACAATCATATTCAAATCCTGCATGGCTTACTCATATGGGTTGTCTTATTGGGCCATATTATACTCTCAGTCATGCTAGTGTAAATCCAATCTAACACCACTGATTTTAACAGAGTTACTCCAGATTTACACCAATGTAAGAGCTGAATTCTATTACTATTATGGGTGTTTTGGCACTGACTCAAATTGAACTAAATTGGATCATGGCAGGACAGCAGAATTTGGCCCACTGACTGCACAATGAATAAGTTATGCTTTGCTTACAGTTATATCTGTCTGTCTTTTAGAATCTTTTGCGAGCCTATTACCATGGTAACAGTGCTGTTGCTTTCCTTGCAAATTCTAATCCTTCAAAAGTTAATTTCCCCTAATTTTTATTCATAAACTGTTAATTTTAAATGGATAACAAAGGAAAACAGTAAAATATAGTCCTTTCTAATGGCAAAGTGCTTTGCCGTTGCTAATTAATCCTGGGATAGGTAAGTGATAATATAAACTTCTTGCAGAAGAGGAAACTGAGTCACAGAGCGGCTCTGTGGCTATGAGTATGTCACTTAACAAGAAAATGTCCGAACTAGTAGAGTTGAGTGCTCAAACTCTTAAAAGTGACTGCCTCTCCTGGCAAGAAGAAAATCTTCTTTGGAAGCACTGGGCTTTAAAGCGATAGATGTACCTTTAAAGGGTCAGCGAATCTGATCACATAAGTATCTACAAGTTTGGATGCGATTTCTCTGCAGTATGTAAATCCCCAGGCACAGGAATTTTGAGAGGCTTTCTACTTATTGGTTTTAAAGTCAGAAATGGTGCAGGAAGACCCTCTCTATCTTAGAATTTAAGCTTCCTGTTGTGGCCCAAACCCAACCAATGCAGAGACACATGAAATCTGAACACAAACCACAGGTTATTGACTCTCTTTCTTCCTCTCCTTCCCTCCTCCCTGAATCTCAAAAATTTGGGTTTAATTTAACTGGATTTCTGGGGGAAATTTTGGACTGGTTCATATTACAATGATCTGGCTAGTGTGCAGAAGTACTGCAGGCGTCTACTGGATAGACTTAGAAGTGGTTGGTTGTGTGCTATAAGCCCTACATTGCCAACAGCTAAAGTACATTCTTGTTTAGCTCAAGTGTTAGGGAACTGCTCTTGGAACAAAAGGCATTGGGTTCTATTCCCAGAACTGCCATGAAGTTTTCCAGTGGATTATAGCAGCAGTATAATGATAACCATGAAGTATTCGGCATAGATTATTCACAATGTTTATCTGGATAGATTTGCCAATCTCTAGTAAAGACATGAACTTTGTTTTTAAAAGTATAGATCTATTCTTGATCTTATTAGCATCCCATGAATCTCTAAAAATTTGCAAGAGTGCAAGAAGTGAAATCAGAAAAATTATGTCTCTGATTAGGTGCCTAGAAATGCTAGGTGAGACTCATGGGCCTCTTCAGCAATGAAAACTCTTTTCTATTCTGAGTGAGAGAGAACCTAATTTTGCACTCACACAAGCAGTTCTTACTCAGACAGCTATTCTCATTGGGATGACTCATGTGAGTAAGGGTGACACACATGAGAAAACGTTGCAAACAGGTACCCCATCTGTGTTAGTCTCAGAATGCTCCATTAGACATTCCTGAGGTTTATATTCAAAGGCTACTGCCAAATTAAGTAAAAGAATCAGTCTTCTCACTCTAGAGTGAATTACCTCTCTCCTTTAATAGACTTTGGGCTAAAGACAAAAATAATTGTGTATTTATTTCCAGGATTATTAAATTACATATATAATATACTTCCTGAGCATTACTAGAGTTTATAACTGAATTCATCCCTACCATGCTCTGGTTACGTCTAATGAGGATAATTATTACATGGCTTAACTATAATTCTGTATTGATTCTTTTGCGCATGAAAAGCTTTTGTTGGCAAGCATCAGTGGAATACCTCAACAAAAGGCATCTTTAACTTGTGTAAACATTGATAGTTCAAGGTCTCACCCTAACCTGCTTTCAGGCTAAGAACTTTCCCCTCAATCGAGTTAATATAGCAAAAATGATATAAGGATGGGATTAGATACTGGCTTACACCACAGGGAAAAAATGAAAGTTGGACAGGAAAAAATGCAGTTAATTCCATCCTGTCAGCAGTGGATATTAAAGCTTATTAGCTGGCACACTCAATTATGTGTGAATCACAATAGTGGTACTGTTAAATTTTTATTTAATTTTACAGAGGCAGGTAAAACTCAGCACAGATTTGGTATCATCTGCTGTGATTGTTTGCTGCTTGTAGTGATTTGCAGTTATAGCAAGTGCCCGACAACTTCAGAGAAAACATCTCCACAGATTAAAAAGGCCTATTCTCTTAGAAGCACATGGATATTTTTTAGTTTTGTCAATATGTAGCAATAAATAACTTGGCCAGGCCCACAGTTTGAGATTACATTTCTTCAAGAGGTAACCAATGGTTCTATTTAGTTGTTATTTATTATTAGTGATGAACTGGCTAGTTTGTATTTGTAGCAATGCTCTCTCCGGGACAGTGCCAGAACTGCTTAACACTGTGTGTCACAGTCCCTATAATGCTAACAACTAGCAGAGATTCTCTTTTAGCTCAAGTGGTAGCAATTTGTGCTTCTGGAGTAAAAGAATCTGTGTTCTGTACTTGTTCTGTCCTTCTGGCCATGCAATTTGGAGTGTCAGTGCTATGTAGATGGCTATGGGTTTGTTACAATAATATTAATGACTTACAAAGCAGCCACAGTGTGGTAGGGACTTGACAAGTACCTAGGATGTAAAAACCATGCCCCATAGAACTTCCAGTCTGTCCTGCAAACTGATCTGCATAGAGCCCATTGACTCTGTCCAGGCATAAGGGTTCAGCCATGTGGATCAGTTTGCATTATCGGGGCCGATACTATGTTAATAGCAGCCAAAGAAGAAAGGGGAAAGAGGTGTAATAGCCAAGAAATTGAACGGATTGACCTGTATCTTATTGATTCTAAGGACTTTTAAAAAAGAAATCTAACATTTTTAATAAAGTAACACTAGCCTTCAGCTTTGTAAGTACTTTTTGTTGTTGTTTTCATAGATTCCAAGGCCAGAGAGGCAGTGGCGGAGCTAGGAGTGGAAATATGGGTGGGCCCTGACTTTCGGGTGGACGGGCAATGACAGACCGTGCTAGCTCAGCTTTTCCCCCAATGCCACGCCCTCTTCCTAGACCTGGTCCGAAGGGACTCGCAGCAATGTACAAACACCCTGTTTAATCAGGGCAGCAGCCAGAACTCCTGGTGCAGGAGAGCAATGATAATCATCGTCCTCTCCTCCCCCTCACCTATCTGCAAATAACTACAGCTGCGGGCTCTCTGCATGTGGCCCATATGCAACCTCCTGCCTGGCGTGAGGAGTGAGGCATGGTGCTCATATCCTGGGGAACCTGCAGCCCACCTGCCCCTTGGGAGCCCATTCCTACCTGCTCTGGGGAGTGCTCCCTGCCCGCTGCCTTTCAGAAATCCTGACCCCTTCCCTCCTCAGGGTCCTCCCCTGCTTTGCAGAGACCCCTGGGATCATGGGGCCTGTGGGATCCGGAGACCCCTTGCCCTGTGTCCAGGTACCTAGAAGACTCCAAAGCCCATCT
Organism: Chelydra serpentina; assembly: GCA_037349315.1. Taxonomy (NCBI): domain Eukaryota; kingdom Metazoa; phylum Chordata; order Testudines; family Chelydridae; genus Chelydra; species Chelydra serpentina. The sequence goes on from JBAIAC010000007.1 coordinate 21,870,291, forward strand.
CCTATTGGATCCAGATCACCTCAGGCCCATGCCTGCAGGCTCTGAGGATCCCTGAGCCTCCAGGTTATGGTGCTGCATCCCCTGACGCTTACCTGCTTTGGGGAGCTGCACCTGCAGGGCTGTGGGGTGTACAGAGGCCCAGCGCAGGGTGGTGGTGGCCAGCTCAGCAGGGGGTCTCTGTGGGATGCCGTCCACGCTGGTGGCGGTGTGGGCCAGGGCAGGGCACACAGAGAGTCCGGGAGGAGGCTGTCCAGGCTCTCGTTGGCTTGCTGCTGGCACAGCGCCACCTGCGTGACCATGACCTGCTGGCGCTTGATGATCAGGATGCACTTCTCACAGTCCTTGAAGAAGCAGTAGCACTTGCGGCCCTTCAGCCAGGACAGCATGCCGTGGTTGCGGCAGCAGGTGCACTTCGGGGTGCGCTGCAAGAGGGTCTGCGGTGGCTGGGACGCCGGGCTGCCCATGTACAGGTACGGGGAGCAGTAGCCATTCAGGCCCCACGCAGGATCCCAGCAGACTTGCGAGACCTGGGGGGAGCCGAGTGCCGGGGAGGGACCATTGGCTCTTTCCTGGCTCCGGCCAGCAGGCGCTGGGCAGCTGCAGCTGGCTAAATCCCACTGGGCACTACAGGCCGAGTGACCCTCCGGGCCGCTGTGGCAGCACTACATCCCTGCTGAGATTTGGGTGGGTCTGGATGCTAAGTGGGTGGGCCGCGGCCCATCTGTTGTTACACTCCTGCAAAGAGGACTGTTGTGATAATCTAGTCTGACATCTTGCATAACACAGGCCATAGAACTTCCCCAAAATAATTCCTAGAGCACATATTTTATAGGGAAGACTGGATGTTTTTCTATTAATTCCTACTTCAAGTCCTATAGCTGTGGTTGAATTAGAGCATATTTTTGAGAAAAACATCCAACCTGGATTTAAAAATGTGCAGTGATGAAGAATCCACCACGACCCTTAGTAAATCATTCCAATGATTAATTACTCTCACTTTCACATTATTTCCAGTCTGAATTTTCTAGCTTTAACTTCCAGCCATCGGATTTTATTAGTATTGTCTTGTAGATAGAAGAGCCCTCTATTATCAAATATTTGTTCCTTGTGTGTAGGTACTTGTAGACTGTGATCAAGTCGCCACTTAATCTTCTTTTTGTGAAGCTAAATAGGTTGAGCTTCTTCAGTCTCTCCCTACAAGGCATTTTTTCCAATCCTTTAATTATACTCATGGTTCTTCTCTGAACCCTCACCAATTTATCAACATCCTTCTTAAGTGTGGACACCAGAACTGGAAACAGGATTCCAGTAGCAGTTGTACCTGTGTCAAATATATAGGTCATATGACCTCCCTACTGCTATGCAATATTCCCTTGTTTATATGTCCAAGGAACACGTTAGTTCTGTTAGCTACAGCATCACACTGGAGGGTCATGTATAGCTGATTATCCACCATGACCCCAAATGCTTTACAGAGTCATTCCTTCCCAGGATAGAGTCCCCCAACTTATATTTGGCTGTATTGAAACACAAATTGTTTGCTTGCACCCAGCTTACCAAATGATCCCAATTGCTCTATACTTCCAATAGAAAAAAAATGTGTTAATTTGGAATCTGTCTTGAACTCTCAGTTCAATACACATCCAACAAATGCTTTTATTCAGAGTACTAATTTAATTTAGCAAAAAGAAAATAAGAAAGAAAGAAATACTTGTGGCACCTTAGAGACTAACACATTTATTTCAGCATAAGCTTTCGTGGGTTAGAACCCACTTCATCGGATGCATAGTGGGTTCTAACCCACGAAAGCTTATGCTGAAATAAATGTGTTAGTCTCTAAGGTGCCACACGTATTTCTTTCTTTCTTATTTTCTTTTTGCTGGCACAGACTAACACGGCTACTACACTGTAATTTAATTTAGGTTGACCCTTCTATGTAGCAGATACTTAAAGCTGTAAATAAAATTCCCCTTCTCCCCACAAACACACACAAGAAGGTCAAAGGGAGGGTGATTAAGAGAGATTTCGAAATGTTTGTATTGGTACTTAAGTCAGGCTGTCATCAGACTCCGCAGCCTCAATGTTGGGTCCATTCGATCCCAGACAGTCTGTCACTTTGCATGTGTAACTTTCCAATGATTCTGCAAAAACAGGAAAATAAAAATATACATAATCCCCATCACCGTCCATAGAAGTGTGTTTGGGAGACTGAAGATATGGAGGAAAAGATCCCTAACCTTATTTCATAGCCTGAACTAAAGGAAACTGTACTTCTAAAAATAAAACTTTCCTAAAGTAAAACAAATTTTCCACCATGGGACCAGCTGACACAATAAAACAAGGCACTTATCCTCTCTTCTCGCACATCACTCTTTCCATGAACCCCCACACCTCCATTTGCAACCCAGCCATTATTGTATTTTATATTCGAATGCTGCACTCCGGTTTATAACCACCCTATGGGGCTCTTTCAGGGCATTTTCTGTCTGATTTGTTGTGTTGTCTGTTTAAAATGTAAGTTTAGTCCCAAGTTCATTTTATTTTATATTTATGGACAGCATTGTCCTGCAGTCAGTTCACTATGTTTATTGGGGATGCAGGCAACACCAGTGGCTGCTATGAGTTGTGGTTTCATGAAGCTCTAGCTCACCTGGGAGTCAAGATCCTACAGGAGAAACAATTCAACTCTTAACCACACTCACCCAGTGTGGATCTTCATTGCCCCTCTAGTGGCTGGGCTACGTAAAGTGGTTTATGACTCTGCTACTGCCTCCAAATGTATTGAGGTGATTCTTGAGCTCAAGCAGAAGAGGAATCATGGTTTAGATCCAGAGGTCCCAGGTTCAATCTCTGCTGATGAGCTAACAAAGGGCTTTGTTACAAGTGAGGATCCTTTTGGTGATTTGAATTGTGGATCTCTGCCCAGGAAGAGGGTGAAACCCAAATTCACCTGATGTGATCTCTGTCCCTCTCTAGTGGTTGGACCATGTAAGGTTTATCAGCGTCACTGCCTACAAGCTAATATACATACTGTTACATATGCTAGGTCGGTGGTTCTCAACTGTGGTCCACCGTTTCTTCAGGGAAAGCCCCTGGCTCGCCGGGCCGGTTTGTTAACCTGCTGCGTCTGCAGGTTCGGCTGGTCGCGGCTCCCACTGGCCGCGGTTCGCCGCTCCAGGCCAATGGGGGGCTGTGGGACGTGGCGTGGGCCGAGGGATATGCTGTCCACCGCATCCTGCAGTGGGAGTGCCAGTGGGAGCCGCGACCGGCCGAACCTGCGGACGCGGCAGGTCAACAAACCAGCCCGGGGTGCCAGGGGCTTTCCCTTAAGAAACGGTGGACCACAGTTGAGGACCACCATGCTAGGTGAATAAATAAAGATCTAGAATTGAATTGATTGAAACATTTTGTGTAGACCTACCCAGGATATAGCATTAAACATACATAATTTTGAGAGGCTACTGTCACTGGCCCAGTGCTGCTTATGAGTCTCTGTTTCAGAATGACTCTATACTTTGCTGATCAGGCTAGATGACTGAGGACTTCTAAATCCAAACTAGGGCTTTTACAAAAGTCAGTCAGTGAGAAGAGAGATTTTCTCAGCAGGTTTTGCTTTCTATTGGCATGCCAATTTTTGGCTTGCCTTGGATGGGTATTTATTTTATGTTACTCTGAGTGTAATAAGAATGCTAGTAAAACCATTTGGAAAAGGAAAAACAAGAAAAAGGAAATGTCAAACCTTAACTCCACATTCTCAATTAAATGCTTAATCCTTCAGAATGAAATTGCTCTGGATTCTGATTGTAAACCTTTCAATTTCCTACATAAATAGCATGATTACATTCACACAGACAGTTACACCCTGGTGTGCAACAATCCTATTGTATGCAAAAAAACATTTTTTTTTAATTCCCTGAGGAAAGAACTTTACTAGTTTGGATCGGTGCACTCTATTTTATACTAAAACCAGATCTTCCTACATTTTTCCTTTTTCAGTTACAAACTCTGCCCGCATATGCATACACCCAAAGGCAGAATTTAGTCCTTATAATTCGTCCCTGGCTCCAATATGGCAAATCACATTCACAATTACAGAGATAATATTCCAAACCAATATAATGTATTTTTAGGCCTTCTAGAAACTGCTTACCTGCATTTGGAGACCAGATAACAGGTGTACATACAGATATCTGACTCACTTTTGGAAGAAATCATTGCTAGGAGCAGGAGTAGAAGTAGCATCCAAGTCACTAGGGGACTAATATGGCTCCCTTTGACATCAATGGGAGTCCTGACTTCGAGCTCTGGTATTTCTAAGGCACATATAAACATTGTATTTAAACAGAAAGAGGGTGTTGGGTCTGAGTTCACAGGAGTAACTGAAACACTGTGTAATTGCTCTTGTGCAGAGGGCCAACACAAAGTGTGAGGGTTTAATTAGGTTGTAAGCAAGCCAGAGGCCATTGTGTTGTTTCTAAGTATTTGGGTGAATTTCATCCATCTTGAGTAGGGAGCACTCAGCAATCTGACCCCACTGATTTAATGCTGATTGCCAAGCACAACAGTACTGTAGCACTCTTGAACAGATTAATAACCTTGGATTAGCAAGGATTTCGTTTCTCTAGTTCTTGTGATTAGTGTATCAAGAGAGTATCCACTCTGTGGAATAAAGTGGTGTTGATCGTTAATACTGTACTAGGATCGTGCTGATAAGGTTGCTGTTGATTTGGCTATGTCTTCATTTGATGCACGTTTTGACTGTACATATGCATGCACGCACACTTGCTCTGTAGGAGGTAAGTCTCCTAAAATCTTACTATGTTAAACAAAGGAGCAGTGACATGTCTACTCAGATGTAATAGTTTTAGGAGTCATTCCGTGAAAGCAAATGCATATGTGGAATGCTTTTTCTATACATCTTGATTCTCATCCTGGGGGGTTGCAAACAGGTGTTAGGGTGTGACTACCACCCTACCATTCCCAGGTAGCTGTACGGAAATGGGGATCCTGGATAAATCCTGGGAAGGTGGGAAAGGGTGCTTTGGGAGGGGGAGGTCCTGTTCAGGAAAAGGACAGTGCAATATTTCAAGAAACTCAAGTGAAATTATGGATGTGAATGGATGTAAGAGAAACAAAGCTTGACAGGAACATTTTCAGCTTGGTACATGTTATGCTCACAGCATACATGCAGAGAAGTTAGATTAAAAACATAAAATACTCTTGCTAGAAAATTGCAATGTAACACTACTTGGGGGTCGATGTAAGGCACACAACTTCAGCTACATGAATAACGTAGCTGAAGTCGACGTACCTCACTCGACTTACCTCGCCGTGAGGACGTTGCAATGTCGAAGGCTGCCACTCCCCCATCGACTCCGCTTCCGCCTCGCGTCGGGGTGGATTACTGGAGTTGACGGGGAGCACGTTCTGTGATCGATTTATTGCGTCTACGTTAGACGTGAAAAATCGATCCCCAAAAGATCGATTACTACCCGCAGAATCGGCGGGTATTGTAGACTAGCCCTAAGAATTCAGATCCCTACACAAGAACCTCAAAACAGATAGTCAAAGCTGGCTTTTTCCTAAAACAGAGAGGTACAACTCACCCCACCTTGCTGCAGGCTGGCTTTCTGCAGACTGATTGCAGGCTTCCCTACAGAGCCCCTTAGCCTGCAAGCAAGACTAGGAAACCCCTTACATTTAAAGTGATAGCTTTGTAATTTTAGCACGGTTTACAATATACTGCAGTATACCAGGATAAAATGCACAGCAATTATTAGTAATGGCAGATACCTCACATTGTATGCTTTTTCCATCTTGTTTGTTAGGAGTTTACAAATCTTTGGTTTTGCAAGTGATGGCAGGTGACAATAGATTTTGTATTTTCTGACATAGCATGTTTGTTTCCTATTTCAATAAGGACAAATGCAAAGTACTCCATTTAGGAAGGAACAATCAGTTGCACACATACAAAATGGGAAATGTCTGCCTAGGAAGGAGTACTGCGGAAAGGGATCTGGGGGTCATAGCGGACCACAAGCTAAATATGAGTCAATAGTGTAACACTGTTGCAAAAACAAACAAACAAACATCCTTCTGGGATGTATTAGCAGGAGTGTTGTAAGCAAGACATGAGAAGTAATTCTTCTTCTTTACTCTGCGCTGATTAGGCCTCAGCTGGAGCATTGTGTCCAGTTCTGAGCGCTACATTTCAGGAAGGATGTGGATAAATTGGAGAGAGTCCAGAGAAGAGCAACAAAAATGATTAAAGGTCTAGAAAACATGACCTATGAGGGAAGATTGAAAAAACTGGGTTTGTTTAGTCTGGAAAAGAGAAGACTGAGAGGGGACATAACAGTTTTCAAGTTTGTAACAGTCTGCTACAAGGAGGAGGAAGAAAAATTGTTGTTCTTAACCTCTGATGATAGGACAAGAAGCAATGGGCTTAAATTGCGGCAAGGGAGGTTTAGGTTGGACATTAGGAAAAACTTCCTAACTCTCAGGGTGGTTAAGCACTGGAATAAATTGCCTAGGGAGGTTGTGGAATCTCCATCATTGGAGATTTTTAAGAGCAAGTTAGACAAACACCTGTCAGGAATGGTCTAGATAATTAGTCCTGCCACGTGTGCAAAGGATTGGACTAGATGACCTCTCGAGGTCCCTTCCAGTCCTATGATTCATATGACAGTGAGTTCAGGTTACTAGTGACATAATGTTCACAGACTGAACAGTCTAAAATTTCTATAAACACCAGAATCAAGGCATCTATGAGTTTTAGGATAAATTTGTATCGAAATCTGGTCATGTTGACATACTGTGCATTTTAAATATCAGTTAGATTACTGCTAGTAGATTCAATTTAGTGGTAAAAATGTAAAGAAAGAGTTGGGCTCTAGAGGAAACAATAATGTAACTGCCCTTTAGTTGAGGCAAATAGTGAAATCAAGAAAATAAATGGGTTTGGGGCATATTTATGACAGAGGAAATATGCTGCAAATGATTTTGTTTGCCAGTTCTATGCAATACAATAGTTTTGTTTAGCTTTGAAGAGAAGTTTCTGATAGTGAACAAATGATATTAGGGTGAATGGATGGCTCAGAAGGTTGGCGATGGGATATAGAGCCTTTTGTTTTTAGAACACTAGTTAAAACGCAGCCCAGATTATGAGTGATCAAAAGTTGTTGTCATCTAATGTGTGTATGACTTGTTTGCAATCAGCCTGGTAGCTCTCAGTCCAGTTCTCAGTGTGCAGGCACCCATGTCACACAAACCACCCTCACAAATGGCACTTCTGTGAGCAGTCTCAGCAGAGAAACCAAATGTTTGGACCTGGTGGCTAAACTGCTCCCTATGCCTACTGTGGTCCCTGTAACTCAGGGCAGAGGCAGTTGTGGGAAGCTCTCACCATCACTGCCTGGGCTGTACTCGTTCTGTGACTCTATCAATAACCTTAAAAACAAATTTCAGGGAAGCAAATCACATTTACATCACTGATTCAACAATATTGAAGTCTGATAGTTTCATGTGTACTAATGGATCCGGAGCAATTACTGTAGCTTGCAAATGGAGGCACTGATGTGGGTGGGTGAAAGTTATAATATAGTGATTAAATTAAGCCATCCATTCCTAGTATAAGTCCATTAAAAATAATGGCATTTGTTACACCACTGAAGAATGTCCCTTTGCTTCCAGTGTTAGTGAATAATGAAATGAAGGGGACAGAGAGGAGAGAATGCAAATATGGGAGGAATCAACCCACAAAACTGAATAATTAGGACTCTCTTGGATTAAAATAATATACAATAGAGGAAGGATGATCTTGCAGTTAAAGCGCTGAACTGAGACTCAAGAAATCTGAGTTCAATTCATGGCTCTGTCCCTGACTTATGTCACCTTGGTTAAGTCACTTACTCTCTGTTCCTCAATTCCCTGTCTGTAGAATAACTATTAACATACATGCTTTCTCCAGCCCTTTGTCTGGTATTAGTTTGTAAGCCCTTTAGCTAGGACAGGGACTCTCTCTTACTTTATGTATGTATAACACAAAGCATAGTCTCAGTTCGGGCATCTATGTAAGGCATGGGGGGAGTAGTGGTAGAGTTCTCATGCAAGTACGTGCCTGTCTGTCAGAGAGAGAGAGAGATCACAGGTTCAAGACTCAAGGCTGGACAAGCCTCTTCATCAATATGGTCCATCTTCCATTAGCAATGCTTAAGTTCTCCCAGCAGAAACACATGTTTCTGTAGGTGCCATTATGTATCATAGATGGGTTATACTGTGGTGCAATGTCTTGCCCAAGCACCCTCTGCCCCTGTTTACCTCCACCTCTGTCCTTCTTAATGATCAACATTACTCTCATGATTTGCCACTATATAGGCATTACTTTTGCTTTGGTGAGGGGGCTCTTACATCTCAGCCCTAACAGAACGGAATGTAAAATTGCCAGCAGGTCCCCATGTGTCGATTTCCTTCACCATAGAGCTTCCTGCCAGGCTTAGACCCGGCTCTTAAACTCCATACCCCCAGCCCTTGCAGAACCACATTGGGATATGGAAGGGGGTAAGGCCTGCAGTGCTCCAGCTATCCCCAATTGGTGGTGCCAAGACAGAGCTGGGCAAAGAATCGGGTATAACCAGCCCTCTACCTTTGCTGTGCTGGGTGGAAACTTGGCACGACAAAGAATGTGTCCCATTGACTATATCTGATTACTTTTAGTTGACAACGCAGCAATGACTACAGAATGGGTCAAATTATCAGTGCAGTACAGAAGATTTAAAGTTGCAGTTGCCCTGAATTTTGGGCTATCTTAATTCTCCCCCATTCATTGTTACATTGACTGTCTTGTGGGAATATTAAGAGTTAAAGTGAGGTCCAGGAATGAATGTGTGTGTGGCGTGACTGTTCTCTGCTGGTTCTCTTTCTTTTCCCCTATTGGAGCAGTCAGGCTCTCAAACCTAGAGAATGCAACAGGCAAAGGGGAAAGGAAAGCTGTAAAACGGAGAATAACCTTTCTGCCCACCCCTAGTGGAAACTGAAAGGCAGAACTGCCTAACGAAACCAAGTCTAGTTTATTATGTTCCTGTGTTTATTTTTCCTCTTCATTTATGACTTAGCATGTTGTTTTTGGTGTGGAAAAGGACTCTAAAGCTGTGGATATGTGTTGTAATTATTCAAGTTCCTCTGCACGGAGTCTGTTAAAAAGATTGATCTATTTTTACAAGGACACACAGAAATGCTCATTTTGATAGACCTCACTGGCATTTATTGCAGCCCTGCCAATACTAAAATGGAAAGCCAACCTTGTAAATTTTATGGAAACTACATGCTGCAATTATTAGCCCGAGGACCTCCTGTCTCACAGAAATGAGTCAGATTTTGCTTTCCACGTGCGCTGTAGTTTACACCTGAAAAAGATTAGTAGGGACCACCAGTAGCTTTGAAAACTTAATCTCTAGTATTTTGTTTCCTGTTTAACTCTGAAAGATACTCCAGGTGTTCTGATTAATTAGTTATAGTAAGTCACTGTTTCACTATTGTGTGTGTAACAGCTGTTTTCCTGTTGCAATTTTCTTCAGGAGTGTTTTAAATTAAAAGTTGGTTAATATACTTTTTACAAAAAGTTTGTGATTTAAGGTTAGAATAAACAAAAACAACCTCTAACAAAGCAATTGCTGATGGTGGGAGAAATATTCAGAATATTTATTTAAAATATTTGAAGTGAAATGCTTTACCTAACAATAGAATTATTAGCCACTCTACCGGAGAATATCAAAGTACATTACCAATATTATAAATGGCCAGCTTAAAAGCCATAATCAAATCATGCAATCTTTACTGTGGTAAAATGTCCACAGATGTTGAGATCTGACCAGCCTTGAGACAGGTCAGTGTTGTTTTCCCCACTTCACAGATGGGTAAAATGGGGCACAGGGATTAAGCGTCTTACGCCTAATGTCTCATTTTTTGCTATTGCTTTGCGGTGTGACTAGAGCACAGATCTATGATACAGTCTGAACATTGCGTAAAATATAAATAAATCTGGTTATTACATTACTGTATACTTTTCTTCAGAGTATGAGCACTAAATCCTTACTGATTACCTGGCCCTGTAAATGAGATGGTCTGCTGCAAAAGAACTTTCAGTGACAACAGACAAAACATTGTTAAAGAAGAACATTTGCCATGAAATAGATTAAATCTGTATTAGACCTATAATATAGGAACTTTAAAATTATGGTTTAATTCTTAGCCCTTCACCCCCTCAAGATAGAAGTATTTGGGTCAGATATTTAGGCTATGACTGTACTAGTGAGTTCTCTAATGTAGCCTCTTTAAGCTGACAAGAGAGAGCTCTCCTGTGAGTTCAATTACTCCAGCCCCCATGAGTGGAGGTAGCTATGTTGGCAGGAAAAGCTGTTCACACCGGCGCTTAAGTCGGCATAAGTTATGTCGCTCAGGGGGGTAGCTAATTCACGATACAACTTATGTCGACTTATGCTGTAGTGTAGCCATAGAATTCAGGTTCTGTTGGGCTGTATTTGACACAGGACTCCAATGGAGAGGGGACAAAGGTGGCTGTGAGCACCTCATTCTGAGGCTGGATAAGGTCTGTTCAACCCCTTGGCACAAGTTAGTGCAGCCCCAGGGCTGCATCTTAAGGGGCCCAATCAACATCTGAGGATTGCCAAAGTGTAATAACACTCTGTCCATGCCCATGTCCACTCCCTGACAAAAGGGAGCTTCCTACTTCCTGCACCAGGCAGAGATAGTCCAGAGCCAGTTACACTATCCCTACTCCGTCCATGAATTCCCCTATGCCAAGAGAATCCTCATCTAGTTGGCTAAATAGCTATATGTGACTGGCTTGCACCAGCATACTAACTTCAGCGTGGGACAGAGCATGGGCTCCCTCTAGGTTTTTATAATTATGGTCAAACATCCATGGTTCAGAGCTTGGGTTCAATTCAGATACATGCTTATCCAAACTGTCTGAATCCCTGGGTATGCAAAATAGGGCCTAAAATGCCACACGAATACCCCTGGTGTGCTAGGGCATCTAGTGTGCAGGGGGGTGTCTGCAGGAATCCTATTTTTTGTCTCTATCCCATAGACCTGCACAAGTCTGGTTCCTCCATGACTGCAGGAGAGGGGCAGGATTTGCCCCAGTGTCATTAATTTGTGGAAATAGATTGCTATAGGATTGAGAAATATTTCCCAGTAAGAGTCACAAAAAAATTAGACATAAATAAAACTAAGTAGTATCTGATGTTACGCTGGCTGGGATAAATAAAATAAAAATAAGGGTTATCAGTCCTCATGCTTCAAGGCATAAGATGATCAATAGCTATGGTCAGGAAGAAATTTCCCACTGGCACAGTAATAGGCCCTTACAGTAGGAGTAGTATGAAGCTATTGCATCTTACTTGGCCCCTCCGAGACAAGGTATCAGAATAAGTGGATCATTGTTATGTCTTAGGACATGTCTACACTTACCATGGATCAATGCTGCGGCGATTAATCCACCAGGGGTCAATTTAGCAGGTCTACTGAAGATCCAATAAATCGACCACAGAGTGCTCTCCTGTTGACTCCAGTACTCCACCGGAACAAGAAGCATAAGGTAAGTTGATGGGAGAGTTTCTCATGTTGACCCAGCATGGTGTAGACACCGCAATAAATCGACTTAAGCTACATTATTCACGTAGCTGGAGTTGCATAACGTAGATCGACTTAACCCGATAGTATAGACCAGTTCTTAGTATGGCAATTCCTATGTTCCTGTTTTCATACGTAAGGCTATGTCTACACTACCGCGGTAAGTTGACCTATGCTACGCAACTCCAGCTATGTGAATAACGTAGCTGGAGTCAATGTACCTTAGGTCAAGTTACCGCGGGGTCTACACTGCGGGGGTTCAACAGGAGAAACTCTCCTGTCAACTTACCTTACTCTTCTCGTCGGGGTAGAGTACAGGGGTTGACTGGAGAGCGATCTGTTGTTGATTTGGCAGGTCTTCACTAGACTCACTAAATCGACCGCTGGTGGATCGATCTCAGAGCGTCGATCCCAGCTGTAGTGTAGACCTGCCCTAAGAATGGTTTCAGGGATTGTTAATATGGGAGAGGCAACTTGATGCTCTTTTTTAACTCCATTTGAATCACAGCCAGAAAGTCAGAGCCCAGTGGGATTTATTTTAGCTTGCTGGAGAAATGGAGGAGAAGTTCCTCTGCAGAAGGGTAAGGTTAGATAGGTGGCATTGGAGAAATGGCCACTGAATTGCTGGAAATAATTTCTCTTACCAAAGCCGTCTGGAATACTTAGTGTGTGTGGCAGGATTAGAAACTGACAGTAGTAATCCCTCTGCACTAGGAGGAGGAAGAATAACTCATCAAAGCAGTAGCCTGTACAGCATGCCTAGAAAATATATTTGCTAAAGTGCTCAGGTCTGAGAGACAAGAATGCTGGGATGGAAGACAAAAGCATTGTGGTTTCACAAGAGGATGTGGGCGTTCTGGTCTGACCTTCGCACTAAGTGAGATAATAATAAGGGGATCTTAAAAAGACATCTTTGTGGATTCTGGAAATATAGAGTAGGTAGGAGCTTCATTGTGATAATGCCTGGGAACAGCTGGAATGATTCCCAGACTGCTAAGAGAGACAATGGATTTAAGGCAAAATGTCTAAATGACTTGAAATGAAGACAAGGATCTGAGTGAGCATTACATGTTATTGTGTCAGGCCATCTAAAGAGCTCCTAAATGAAATGGGACCCAAAATGATAGATTACTTCTGGTTCTGTGGATGATGATGTACAGTATAGTAATATCTAAGAAGATGAGCGCTGAATAAAAAGTTAATTCTGAACATAGGATCTCCAAATTAACTATGAGCTAAGAATACCACTCTAACCTTCTGGAGGTTTTCGGTATATGTGGTGTGGGCCCAGAGGTGCATGTTTTGCACAGTACTTTACCCTACAGATTTGAAGTAGACCCCTGAGAAAGGCCACCTACCTCACACTATGTTAAGATGACACTAAGGAAAAGAGAGCCAAATAGTTGCAGTTCTCATGTGGTACATTACAGACAAGACTGGATTAAGGTAATTTGGGGCCCTAGGTGCACCCATACATAGTGGCCTACTCTGGCCCCACCCTGTGGCACAGTCCCATAAGGGCTGGTCAAAAATTGTCAACATTTGCTGTTTTGACAAAATTTTCATCAACGTTTCAAATTTGCACAAAATGGAGAAAACTTTTGTGAAAATATTGCCAACATTTGGTCACTTTTTTGAACCCCTATAGGCCCCACCCCTGCTTGGTAGAAGCAGAGGCTGCGCACAAGCCTCATGCTGGTCTAGTCTGGGATGGGGGGTTGTCACAGCTGCCTTTTGTGAAGACAGAAACTATCACCTCCACAGGGACCATTGCTGCCTTTAGGTAGATTGTGGACCATCCCAGAGAAGAGGATTCAGCCCCCACCACCCATGTTGAGGACTGTGTGTGTGATGGGCTTCATAGCGACATCACCCTGGAAGAAAGCCATGATGGAATGTTGAAAGCAAACCCCTCCAAGCAGAGTTTTCTTGGGTGGTGTTGGTGTGGGGGTCCTTCCAAAGCAGTGCGTTTGAGTCAGCCCATTAAAATGAATGACGAAGTACACCAGTCTTAGAGCTATTATTTCCGGCTGTTTGCAGACACAGGCAGAAGATGTCACCACTGCATGTTACACTCCAGTTGTGTTTTTGAGCTTTTTCCCACAACCATGAGCACGAGAGCCATTTAAAAAAAAAAAAAAAAGCTGAAAATCTGACATCACTGCATGATTCCAGGACCTGGGGCAGTTGGCATGAGAGACCTATTGTTCCTGTGCCTTAATCCAGTCCTGATCATACTACTTAATAGAGAGGAAGGCAAGTGCCAGAATCAACACAATTAACCCTGTGCTTCATACGCTCCAGCGGCTCTCCATTCATTTCAGAACAGAATTCAGAGTCCTGGACTTAATATCTAAAGTGCTGGTAATGAATCGAGAGCTAGCTGCCACAATGACTGGCTCATCCTCCACAGGGACAGTGTAGCTGGAGAGGCCCAGGCTTAGATTATATCAGCTGTGGGGGTAAAACATTCTCAGAGTTGGGACCACATCTGTGGAACTCATTGCCAGAAGAAATCTGAGTGAATCCCAGCCTTGACAGTGTTTAGGTCCAAGTGTAAGACAACCTTTCCAGGAAAGCCTTCTCCCTACTATAAATAATACCACACAAAATAAAAAGAGCAAGTAAATTCACACACTCCTGTTCATCGGGTAACAGAGTGGACCATCATCAGCTATGTTAAAGAAACAGGTTATTTTTAGTTTTGCATGGCACCTACCAAAGTGATAGCTACCTTATTTGTTCTGTGGCTGTATGGGTGATGGAAAGAAGAGCCTCTTTCCTCACTAACTGATCCAGGCAACAGGGGGCAGGATTTTTGTACAAGATTTCTTCAAAGCTGGTGCAGTGTGTTTGCACTGACCTGACCAGCTTCCTACTTGAATTGTTCTTCTATTATAAAGGTTACTTTAAAGTGATAAGGAATCACATTCTCATCAACACAGTTTTAACTGGGTAAATGTAACAAGTGTCCTTGTTTTCTTAGTATTGTAAATTAATGAGCAGTAGCTGTTTGCAAAATAATGCAGTTCAATGCTTCTTTGCCTTACATTTATAATACCCTTAGAAAGCCTCAGTGCCAATGAGACATGTGGGATCCTTAGCTAGCTAATAGGCATAGTATTAAAATGTGAAAAATGCAAATGTTGCCTCAAATGCAACAAAGTATGCTTTAATTTGATTTGACGTCAAATTCCAGCTCCTCATCTCTGCATAATAGCCATTGCAAAGATGTCATTTTATTTTGAAGTCTTAAATTTTACCTTTGGTACATTCCAATGGATGGAAATTGCAGAGGGAAAAGTTATAGTGCAGAGTTGTGGACACATGCAAATTAAATTTTGACTTTATTATTATATTTTTTGCACTTACTATTTGATATGTGCACTCATTCTATTTTTCTCTTCAGTGAATATTTATCCTGATGGCCATCACTAAATAATTGCTTGGTGTCTAAAGCTCTTTTTTATATGATGGGCAATTCAAAACGTTGATCAAGGTCAACTGCTGAGGTGTCGAAATCTTAGTTTAATCATCACCAAGAATGAAATGATACTCAGAATTATGCCTTTAACAAAAGCCACTATTTACCAAGGAAAGCATTTTATATATATATAATATCCAGTGATCATAGTAATTTATGAAATGGAGCATCTTAGAATTTGCTGTGACTTATTCACTTGAGAAAATGGTTGGCTATTCATTCACTCAGGAAAGTCTGGACAGCTAGTCAGAAAAACAGACAAAATTCGGTCTGATTGGAAGTAAGTTAGGCCTTGTCTACAACTTGGAGAAACTGGGATTTGTCTACATTGCCAAAAAAATAAAACAAAACCCCAAACCCAAACTGTATATTCTTAACATGGGTTAGCTAACCTGGATTAAAATAGCGAAGAAGACATAGCAACTTGGCTTTTAACTCTGGTTAGCAGTTTGAGTTCAAGGCTGTTCTATAGGCTTGAACTTTGAGCTGCAAAATCAAAACATTTTTTTAAAAAGCTGCCTTGTCTTCACTGCTATTTTAACCTGAGTTAGCTAACCAGAGTCAAGAACACACCTTTTTTGAAGTGTAGACATACCATAGGTACACTAATCAGCATTTGGTTCCCCTAGCATGCTTTTAACACACATCTCTCCTCCACATTCAAAATCGCTCCCAACAGTACACAAGAATTCATAGAATTATAGTAAGGTAGGGCTGGAAGAGACTTTGCTGGGGCAAGATTAAGTATATCCTGACCATCCCTAACATGTGTTTTTCTGATTTGTACTTAAAAACCTCAACGGACAGTGATTCCACCATCTCCCAGATAACCTGTTCCAGGGCTTAACTCTCCTTAGAGTTAGGAAGGTATTCTTATATGTATCCTGGATCTCTCTTGCTGCAAATTAAGCTAATTACTTCTTGTCCTACCCTCAGTGGACACAGAGAACAATTCATCACTGTCCTCTTTATAATAACCTTTTTACATATCTGAAGACAGTTATCATGCTCTGTTTGGCTTACACTTATTATTAGCAAGGCTGACCATCATGTGGGCCTCCACTTTGCCAGTCTTCAGGGTTCAGCCCCAGTCTGGATGGGAATTGCTAATGTAAATAGTAAATGTCCCCCAGAGCACCAATTGCTGTTTATGTGGTCTATTTGGTCTACCTTCTGAGCTCCACTATGCAAAGGGCCAAGACTGCTGAAAGCCACTTATAGGTACAGGATAGGCACATGGGTTCTGTGCTGTTTTGGGAATTCTAATTGTTCAAATACCACAGTGATATCTGACCCATTCACAATCTTGATCACGTCCCAGCAGCACCCTATGTATTGCCATGCACACCTCTGTAATACCATCACCTTCTGATCTGAAGGAGAGCTCTGTGTAGTTCAAAAGCTTGTCTCTCTCACCAGCAGAAATTGGTGCAATAAAAGATATCACCTCTCTTGTCTCTCTAACAACATTCTCTGTAATTTAGAAATTGCTATCATTTCATTCTAAAATAAAATTTCTGAGTGTTTAGGTCATTTCACTGAAATGAAGGAAAAATTCAGATGGTAACTTTAAAATTATAGGAATCCCCCAAAACATCTCCTGTTCTGGGATATTTTTGTTTTCCCACAATGTATAGTTCAAAACAATATCATTTTAATTCAACATTAAATATTTAAATTATTAGACCATAACTACAGCTGGCTAAATATCACAGAAATGGTGTTTATAAACCTAGGAATTCTGCAGCACTGTTCACATTGTCTGGTTTTACCCCTTATTATTTGTTGTGCACAAACATTTTCATTTACAGATTTGTTGAATTGACTCAAGATTAATAGAGCTAGGCTGCTTTACACCTGCCCAAGGACCCACCCAGTAAAAGTATTCTGTGTTGCGCAGACTAAGGCCTTGGCTACACTTGCAGATGTACAGTGCTGTGAGTTAAACCCGTCTTCGTACAGCTGAGTAGGGAAAGCGCTGCAGCCTGTCCACACTGACAGCTGCCAGCGCAGTAACGAGCACTAACGTGGCTACATTTGTGGCACTTGCAGTGGTTTTGGGAGAGGTGCATTATGGGCAGGTATCCCACAGAACACCTCTTCCAATTCTGGCGCCATGGGTTGTGGGAAGGGGGCGTGGGGTATGGTGCATTCTGGGTCCTGTCCCAACGCCCCGTGATGCATCGCTTCGCATCCAAGCAATCCCTGTGTTTCCAGCCACATTTGGCGCCATCTTTCAACGGTTTCTTTGTAGCGCGATCTGTGCTCCGTTTCGGTCAGCGGGAAAATGGATCCCGACCTGTTGAGCAAAATACTGATGAGTCTCGCCAGCACGTCACGTTTGGCAGTCGAGCTCTTCCTTAAGATCCACAGTGACAGCGAGGAGTCCGACGATGACGATGAAATTGTCACGCGAAATGCGTACGGCACGAACTTGCTTGTGGCATTCACGGACATGCTATGCACCGTGGAACGCCGCTTTTGGGCTCGGGAAACCAGCACAGAGTGGTGGGATCACATTGTCATGCAAGTCTGGGATGACGAGCAGTGGGTGCAGAACTTTCGGATGAGAAAAGCTACTTTCATGGGACTGTGTGATGAGCTCGCCCCCGCCCTGCGGCGCAAGGACACGAGATTGAGAGCTGCCCTGACGGTGGAGAAGCGGGTGGCTATTGCAATCTGGAAGCTCGCAACTCCGGACTGCTATCAATCAGTAGCGAACCAGTCTGGAGTGGGAAAGTCGACCATTGGAATCGTGCTGATGCAAGTTTGCAAGGCCATTAATCTCATCCTGCTCAGAAGAACCATGACTCCGGGTAACGTGCAGGACATTGTGGCTGGCTTTGAACAAATGGGTTTCCCTAACTGCGGCGGGGCGATAGATGGGACGCATATTCCTATTCTGGCACCACCCCACCTAGCATCCGAGTACATTAATCGGAAGGGGTATTTCTCCATGGTTCTCCAGGCACTTGTGGATCACTGTGGGCGTTTCATTGACATCAACGCAGGCTGGCCCGGAAAGGTGCATGACACACGCATCTTTCGGAACACTGCCCTGTTCCGGAAGATGCAGTCCGGGACTTTTTTCCCAGTCCGGAAGATCACGGTAGGGGAAATTGAAATGCCCACTGTGATCCTTGGAGACCCCGCGTACCCTTTAATGCCATGGCTCATGAAACCCTAGACAGGGAGCCTTGACACCAGCAAGGAACAGTTCAACTACAGGCTGAGCCGGTGCAGAATGACTGTGGAGTGTGCTTTTGGCCGTTTGAAGGGCCGCTGGCGATCTCTATATGGGAAGCTGGACTTGGCCGAACACAGCATCCCCGCTGTTATATCTGCATGCTGTACCCTCCATAATATTTGTGAAGGGAAGGGTGAAATGTTCACTCAGGCGTGGACCTCAGAGGTTTAACCCCTGGAAGCTGAATTTGCACAGCCAGAGAGCAGGGCTATTAGAGGGGCCCAGCGTGGGGCTGCAAGGATTAGGGATGCCTTGAGGGAGAAATTTGAGGCTGAAAACCACCAGTAATGTGCGCTGCCCTGCACGACCCTGAAGTGAAGTGGTTCCAATGTTATCAGTAATCTGTCTTTGCTAAGCTGATCTGTCTTTGCTCAGCTCACTTGCGTTGCCTGTTTCTTTCCTGGGCTAAGGTATCTTTTTTCCTTATGCAATAATAAAGACTGTTTGCACATCCAAAGAATCCGTTTATTACAGAGAAAATACATGTATTAAAAAGAAACACAACTGCTTGTGAGACAGAAAGGGCAAGGGGGTGGTGGGTGGTGTGGGGAAGGGTTCAATCACAGGGTATGGTATGTCCTGCTTTCATACTCGGGCTTCCTGTCTGGAGTGCTGTGCAGTGAGTGCTGCACTTCAGAATGTCTATAATTCGGGATGGGAGTTGAGTGCAGTGGGTAAGGGTCATAGTTTCCAGGGCTGTCTGGTGAAGCTACAGGTGTTGGGGGCATCTGGTGTGGGCGATAAGAACCTGAATGTTGGGTGAAGTGGGCAGGTGGTGACATGGGGGCACAAGGGAAAGTGTTTTGGGACACTGGCTGCGGGGGGGGGGGGCGGGTGCGGTACTGCTTCGCCTGCATGGCGACGAGCGCCTGGATAGAGTCCGCTTGGCGCGCCATGATGCTAATCAGTTCCTTTGTGCTTTCATGCCGGAGCTGCATGCTTTGCCGCCGGTGCGCTGCGTTTTCCTGGTGGAGCCTGCTTTCACTCTTCCTCCACTCCCGAGCCTTTTGATTCTCTTTAAGAGACTGTTTCATAACTTCCTGCATCATGTCTTCTTTCGTTCTTCTGGGCCTCCTCCTGAGCCTTTGGAGTCTCTCAGCAGGTGATAAGATGGACGGCGGAAATCTCAAGGTTGCATCTTGAAGGCAAAATGCAACATTTAACAGAGACATCATTGTTTTATGCCAGACAGAGCAATGATTCCCCCACACTTAAGGAGGGCACACACAGTCTCCAAAACAGCACAATTTTCCCGTTCCAAACAGAGCGCACAGAACCCACGGGAGCCCCAAAATGGTGAGTAAGCACAGGGTAAAGGGGGACTGATTGTTTCATGGATGTACTGTCCGACGGGTTTCTGTGCCTTGGGGAGAGCCAACAGCTGCAGGGGGAACCTACACTGAACACTATCCCCACATTTTCCACAGGAGTTCGTCCTGGAAGATATCTCACTGCTGAGGGTGTCCGGGGAAGCAAGGGAGGGTCTTCTACTGCAATGCGGCTTCTGCCCTGGCCCATATGCAGCTTGCCTGTGTGTGCAGCAATGGTCCCCGCGCCCCTCGCGGCACAGTGGCGCAGACACGTTACCTTGAATGGGACAAGGACCACGGCGGCTCTCCCAATAAACCTGCGCAAGCGCATTGCCCACGTTCTGGCTGAGACTTTCGAAAAGATTACAGTGGCCGATTTTTCCGATGTGATAGACCACATCAATGCGCTCTTCCGCATCTAGGCATGCATGCAGCCCAAACCCTCCTCGCCCAAGGACCCCACACCGAAAAAACTCCTTCCCGAAAATAAAAGCTGCTTACCGCGAACCTGCTCTTCTCTTTCTCCCCCAACGTGTACCGGCCGCTGCGACTGGCTCCCTTCCTCCTGGCTCGAGAAGAGCTCCTGGCTGCATGCACCCAGGGAGTCAGGGGTGTCTCCCCCAGCCACAGCACCCTCGCTCCTGTTTTCTTCAACCCCCTCCTCCTCCTCCTCCTCGTCCCGCTCTCCCGTGTCCACGGTGGTGCTCGGAACAGTAGTGGGGTCACCCCCAAGTATTGCATCCAGCTCTTTGTAGAATCGGCAGGTTTTGGGGGGGAGCACCCGAGTGGCTGTTTGCCTCGCGGGCTTTGCGGTACGCACTCCGCAGCTCCTTTACTTTTATCCTGCACTGCATTGCGTCCCGGTCATGGCCCCTTTCAATCATGGCCCTTGATATCTGGCCGAAAGTATCGAAATTCCTCTGGCTGGATCGCAGCTGGGACTGGACAGCTTCCTCCCCCCAAACAGCGATGAGGTCCAGCAACTCGGTATTGTGCCATACTGGGGCTCGTCTGGCACGTGGCGGCATGGTTACCTGGAAAGATGCGCTGAGAGCACTCCACGCCTGGCTGAGCAAACAGGAAGGGGATATTTAAAATTCCAAGGGAATTTAAAGGGTCGGAGTGGCACTTGGTCACCTGAGGCCAGGGCAGTAGAGTTCTAATTGATGACCAGAGTGGCTAGAACAGGCATTGTGGGATACTTCCGAATACTTCTGTAGGCCAATAACCATGCATTGGGTGGCCACACTGTAGCCGCAGCGCACCAGCAGCAGCGCAACAAACGTTATTCCTCTCGGGGAGGTGGAGTACATGCAGCACTGTACCTGAGGAGATGCAGCGCTGCACATGCCTTGCAAGTGTAGACAGTTAGCCCAGGTCTACACTAACCCCCCCTGTCGAACTAAGATACGCAACTTCAGCTACGTTAACAATGTAGCTGAAGTCGAAGTACCTTAGTTCGAACTTACCTGTGGTCCAGACGCGGCGCGCAGGCTCCCCCGTCGACTCCGCCTACTCCACTCGTCGAGCTGGATTACCAGCGTCGACGAGGGAGCACTTCCTGGTTCGATTTATCGCGTCTTGACAAGACGCGATAAATCGAACCCAGAACATCGATCCCGCGCCTCCGACGCGACGGGTAAGTATAGACATACCCTTAGTGAGTTACAGAGCTGCAGGCAGTTTTATTGCGCTGTAACTCGTGAGTGTAGCCAAGGCCTAAGTGAATGAAGCACAGTAAGTTTAGTAATGTTCACAACAATTACCATTGTAATGCTTCCAAAGGAGAACCAGGAAAGTTGGACAGGACTTGGAACTAGAAATAAAAAAGCACCTCCTTATATTGTATGGGGAAGAGATTTTTTATATTTCAGAGCTACCACTCAAAAGCTTTTTTGTGTATGCAGAGGTCAATTAAATACGTCTTGATAGTGCAAATTGTATTTCACTTTTTTTCTCTTTCATAATACCTTCCATTTGAGGATCTCAAAATGATTTGCAAACATGAATGAGTTAAGCTTCATAAACCACTGGACAGGATATAATACCTCCTGTCTACAGGAAACTATTAGTAGCCCTATTTTGCATAAGTGAACACTGGTACTGAGATGCTAAGTGCCTTGCTCAAAGTCACAAAGGAAATCTAACAGAACCAAGAAACCAGATCACCCAACTCTGTCCTGTGCTCCACCTACAACCCTATTCTTCATTTTAAAACAAACAAACATTAAAATGGGAGGCTGTACAATATTGTTGTGGCAATGGTTGGCATGTGAGACTTTTTCCAGACTATCCCACTACTGAAAAGTTGTCATAGGTACCTTTATCTCAGAGCCTAAAAACACGTCAGTGGCCATTAAAAGTTTCCTCCCGAAAAAATGCTGTGTGTCATTTTCTTTTGTGTTATGATCAAAGCTTGCCTCATTCTGATATTTTTGTGGATTTAGTTTGGGGTGGCCAGAAGACGCATAGTAAAAAGGCTGCTGGCCTCTCAAAGTGAAAAAACAAACAACACAAAAGAACACTTAAAATCTCAGCTCCTAGAGACCTGTTATTACCTGTGAACCTAAGTGTTACTTTTATTTATTTATTTAAGGAAGCTTAAAGCTTTCATGGTTGCAGAGAAAAGCTTGAAAACATGAACCCTAAAGTCTCAAAAACCAGGAGGCAAAGAAAAAGAACACAACATATTATTTTTTAAAAATCACTGATTTTTTAAGTCATTTTTGTTGTTTTTGTGGCCTGAGTCCTGATACCTGAATGGCTGGGATTGGTAGTACTGCTGCTAGTAACTCCTAGAGGAAAAAAAGATGTTAAGGTACAGTTAAAGTTGTGAAAAGGTAGGAACTAAATTAAGACCCAGACCCACGCTCTCAGGCCTGGGCTTACAGATTTCCAATTAGGCACAGTAGGCACATGCCTAGGGGTGCCGGCGTGCTAGGGGTGCCTAAAAGTTAAGAGAGTGAAAAGTTTTATTTTTTATGGAAAACAGGAAGGTCAGCTGTAGACGGCAGGTGTGGGGGCTGAAGATGCGGTGCCTAGGGGCATGCAAGGTGTAAATCCTGATCATTAAGCCACACTGCCATGTGTTTCTGACTGGCACTTCCTTGCGTCTCAGCAGTGGAACAGTCTCTACTAGATGCAACAATAAATAAATTAAACAAAAAAACTTGAATGAAACATAAGTAGCCATAGCACCTTCAGCAGTAACCTGGATGTCCACTGCCCTCCCCAGCTATGGATATCCCCAAAAGTCAGAGACTTGTAGGTATGCATTAAATGGGCCCTAAGATGACTGTAGGGAAGACTGTGAAATCACGTGCTAGGAGGGAGGGAGAGTGTCTCCCTTTACAAGCTCATTCCTCCCACAGACAAATATCTAGGTGTTTGTTACATCCAGAATGCAGCATGTGTTAGGAATTGCTGCTCTCCAGCACCTTAACCACTTGCCAAACTGCAGGATCAGATTCTTAAATAGCATCTTATTTCCAGGTGCAAGAAACTCCTGTTGCTTCTCTGTTTGTCTGCTTTCCGTTTCCCATATTATAACGTTGTCTAGCCTCTTAATATATTAACATACTGTGCTATTGGCCTATTAAGAGCTGAGCTATTCAACAAAATCTCCAAGCAGTTAATTCCATTATATTTTTTATTGGATTTGAAATGGATTTGTCAGGGAAACCATACTGTTGCAATTTATGAATGCACTACAACCATTTTAGGAGACAACTGTCTCTGCAAGTGGAACAGGAAATGTTAAATGGAAATTGAAAGAATTTGTAAGATTTATTTTCCACCACTGCAAGGCTTGAGAGCTTGATCTGAAAAATAGATTATTTTTTTCTCCTTATATTCAGTAGACTGTGTTTATAATATTTTTTTGGAATAAAAGCTCATATAGCCTAGGAAGGTCATTTAACAAGTTTCCTGAGATGATATAACACAAGCAATGTTTTTCTGGGAAACTGTTCTAAATTTTGGATAACTGTGACCCACTTATTTGAATTTTAAAATGTTATAAAATGGATGTTCTCTCCAGGTACTCTACTCTGTGGGGATTAAATTCACCCCTGGGCAGAGGGCCAGCACAAGTTCTATGCACTTCTATCCAATGATTTTGTCTAACTGAAAGGTAATTGTGGGCCTGATCTTGTTTCCATCTATGTTAATGGCAAACAAACTCCAAAGGGAGCATGATTGGGCTTGGTAGCTTGGGCGATAAGAAATAAAACCTACTGTGGCTAAATCAAGCTGGATCCACGCCCACTGATGCAAGATGATGCAGGCTGCGTATGCAGACTACATTTTTATTAATGAGATAGGCTATTCAGTGTCAGGGCCGGCTCCAGCTTTTCGGCCGCCCCAAGCAAAAAAAAAATGGCCGCTGCCGAACTACTGAAGCAAAAAAAAGCCCAGCCAAACTGACAAAGCAAAAAAGAAAAAAACACGGCCGCCCCAGAATCCCCAGACTGCCGCCCCTTACAAGGCACCACGCCAGGCACGTGCTTTGTCATCTGGTGCCTGGAGCCAGCCCTGTTCAGTGTGCGCCTAAATAGATAGACTGGGCCCAGCACTGCAACTGACTTCAATAGTGGCCTTGGGTGCACAAGGAAAGCATGGTCAGGCCCACTGTGGGCCACATCCATCCCATTTCCATTTGGGTAGAGAGAATTCTGTGGCAGTGAAAACAGGGTGGTTTCACTCTGAGCTGGAAGAGGGGTGCGGGTTGGATGCTGTGTGCAGGGCAGGTGGGGAAAGGATAGAAGCAGGGCTAGAGCATCAACCGCTAGGTGGACCCACCAGCCCTTCCCATTTTAGGGGATGGTGGGAACTCTGCAGGCCAGGGGAATCAAGAATATGCTCTTCAAGATGATCCCAGTGACCAGCCTGGGTACTGAGTGAAGGACTAGGCCCTCGGTGCAATGTGGGTGAGTTAATATTACTATGGAAGCCTTACCTTATTTCTACATTCCCTGCCATTATCTCATCATACTGTTGTATTAACCTCATGTTTTTAAATGCAAGTTCAGTATTTGTTTTTTATATAGCTTTCCCTTTAGTTTATAAAGGTTCCACTTAAAGAGATATTTAGCAGTAACAAAATTCCTGATTCAAGTCCACCAATTGAGCTAATTTTGGCTCCTCTTCAAAATCCTGTCTGCCCCCTGCAGTCAAACTACGCGTAATAAGGGGGGAAAACTAGAAACCCCTTTTTGTTATAATCAACTAATTGATTAGATCTGCTTTCTCTTTCAAATCAGTATGGCCTGATCCTGCAACCCTTACTCATGTGTGGTGTCACAGTGAATTCAGTTAATAGGATTAGTCATAAGAATTGCATACTTGAGACCTCCATTTTGCCACAGTTGTAGATTTCTTCATATCTGATTTTTAAGGATTAAATTAAAACCCCATAGAACCTGTTTTTAGTGATATTTTTCTGTAAATGGCAAATGTAGGAGTAGCAAATAATCCCTTATCTCTTCATAACTAATTGTACATTTATTCCTATTTATTTTAAAGTGAATTATTCATGTTTCAATTACATAACATTATTGGTAGTTACTAATTGTATACATTTGCATCCAAGTGAAGGCCTTCCTTAAAGTTCCCTTGTGGGGGAGGAAGGGGAGTAGCCTTCTCTGTGTGTTTACATGCAGAACTGTTCCAAGTTCCTGGTAGATGGAACACCAAACGTCCTGGGATAGCCAGCTTCCTGGCAAAGTTCCATGCATATTATTATACACTTGGCGAGCCAAATTTCCTTCTGCACAGTGTGTCTATAAATAAAGTGCTTCTTCCACAAGCAATTAAATGGAAGCATTTTTCCAACCAGCGTGAAAATGCAGTTTTTGTTTCTCACTGCAAGTAATAGCATATCTGTGATGTTTGTTTACGGTCAGGATTTTTTGGGAGGGGGGGTTGTTTTTTTGTTTTTAATAACTATATAAATATTGCCCTCTTTTGGGCTCTTGGTTTTATATGGGAATTAAAAAATAATGGTGAAAAAAGCTTCGTGTTTAAAGGATATAGCAACCTCTGTGAAAAGGGGGTTGGTATAAAGAAGGCATCCCTAAATTGTGTGTGTTTGCTGACATTTCAGTTCAATTTTAAATGCATCACTCTTTCAATTCATAAAGTATATTGGCAAATCTAACTGCCATCGATTCCGTATTTAGTTTGCAAAGTCTTTGGGGGCAGGAACTGCCTCTTAATTCATGCGTACAATGCCTAGCACAATAAGACTCCAATCTTGGTTGGCACCTTTAGGAGCTAATAGAATACAAATTAATAAATAATTAGTAATTGAAAACGTATAACATTCTCATATTCATGTGGTCAGCTGAAGGTTTGGATGTTAAACAACTGCAAGATCAAGACCTTGAGTTGTATTTAATTGTTACTTTTATTAGGATTCATTGTATCTTAATTGTTACTTCAAATAATAAATCACAAAATAATGCAGACAAAGGGCTAGGATACATGGTAATCCTTTATCTATCTCATAGCTTTGGTCACTTAATTCTAGTATTAGTAATTAATATTAATATACTTTTTCCCTTTTGGTTAGCTAGCTGTTCTGTCTCTTCAGCTCCTCTCATGAAGAATGTAAAAAGAAGAAAATAAAACAGGACTGTCCTATTGAACTATAGAACACTGACAAGATCAAAATAGCACTGACTGCTACTGCCTCTCACTCTCTCATTATGTAAAGCGCTTGAATTTAGTTTAATTTTATTACAGACTGAATGATTTAGACATCTATGAGAAGAATTCTTCACCTACAATAGTTCTCTGACAAGCTTTTCCTTCATGTAAATTTCTTATGAGAGAAATCTCTATTCCCACCTTAGCTTGAAATGGTTCCTTTTAGAATATCTTTCTGTCTGCTCCCTATAGAATAACATCTCTCTCTTTCTCTTCTTTCTGTCTTCCTTTTGTTTCCATTATTGAAGTCCTCTGCATGTAAATATTATATACCACACATGGTTGTTTTCAGCAGGAAATGAGTTTGTGGCAGTGCCACAGATGTGATATCCTGTGAGAAGGATGAGGCAGTTATACTGTGCAACAGGAATAGGAATTAGTTCATGCCTTGAACAGGAGGCAGTATTAAAAATGAGAGCTTTGTAACAATGGTGGTCATACTATGAAACAGTGGCAGTGGTCAATAAATAACATTTTACTCGTAATTATTTTCTGATGGAAAAATAGAATAACTTTTTAACAGAGTCTGGTTTAGAGTGTGTGGAATGGTTTCTCTTTGGTATTGCAGTGCCTCACACTCTGAGTGACAGCAGGAAAGGTGTCATACGCAGTCCTCAATGGGGACCATGTTTTTAAAGACATACTATGTTTTTAAATAATAAATGATTCCTGGCAAGTTGTTTATTACCAGCAATTAATTATCTGTTTATTAGTAAAAGTCTGTGGCTGTTAACACTCCAGCAAATCCGTTAAATCTGCTAAACATCAGTTTTGAGTACATTATTGGTATTAACCATACAATGATCTGGAATTGTTGTGGACAGTTGATTTCATTGCAACAGCTTTTGTCAGCAAAGCAGAGCTATATAATGCGAGAGAAAAGCACTCAATAGGATATACTGATGATATTGAAAAGAAATAAAGAAATTAGATAGCAGTTGTCTGTAGTGGTTAATAACTGTCTGTAAAATATCTATTCTGTTTTTCTAAACGTGTTCCAAAAAAGCCTGGACTCTTTGTCCCAAGTGTCCTGGAAGTCCTGGATTCCATAATTATAATGTGTTAAAAAATTGCAAGGATTGCTTTTGTGGCGGGGAGGGGAGGAAGGGGACTGGATGGTAAATAGTTGGAAAAGCTTAACTGAGAGATGCAGAGTTGAACCTAGGCTGCTAGTGGAACCAATAGACTCCCTCTAGCCTGCAAACAAAAAAATGGTTAGACTGTGAACCAGTTTCAAAAAATGGGACCAGCTGACACAGGTTTAAGGTATCTGTCTGGTCAGTGTGGATCAGGCAAAAGTATGTTAAAACTGTTTTCAACACTGGGTGCACTTACTAGAAGAAACATGTAGAGATGGGCTAAGGAGCTGGTGTTTGGATGTGGATTAGGTTTAGGCTCAGGTTCAGGTTACATCACACCAATATTTTATGAGCTGTTCTCAAGAGATTCCAGTCCCAACTGGCAGACCTCTTATGGGACTAGTTAATCTAGTGAGATTCACTGTTGTCTTGAATGGAACAGCTGTCTCTGCACAATTCTGGCTGTACCCAGTCCCGAAGCATAAAATAAACCTATTCCAATTTTGCACCTGATCTTGAGTCAAAACCATAAGGGGAACCTCACCTCTGGCATTCAAGTACCGTGGTGATGAGTATAATATAAAAGGGTAGATCGACAAATCTGAGGATTCAAATCTGACCTGCAAATTCAAAGGAGTTCAAATATGAGATTTCTATTTTGGCCCATCTGTAGTTGCCGGTAGCCCAGTCACACCCTCTCAATCAGACTTAAGCAATTAGAAACATGATCTGATAATTTATCAGAAAATAGTCTCTAAATACGGTTCTCTAAAATGGGTTTAATACACTTTTCCCTGGACTTCAGTGATCTGATAAAATATCTTAGTTGTTGTTACATGCAAACTTGCACTGGTTTAATTAAACTAGTGCAAATCCCTTTTACTTTGGTTTAAATTGCTTATTTCAATGTAGCTTAAATCTCTTCCTAATTGATCTTAAACTAAATGAAAACAAACCTAATTTAAATAGAAATATGTGTTCAGACAGCCCTTTGCCCCAGTTTAGCTAAATCTCTTTGGTTGAACTTAACTCGTGATTTTAATGTGACTTAGTGCGTTGACAAGCCCCAAAATATGTTCGGTTGAACCAGCTATTAAAATGGGTTTGGCCAACACAGATTTTATTGTAGTGAATATCGGGTGAAAGAGAATAAGAGCTCAGCAAAAATGACACCAAGGATCCAGACCAATGGTGTCTAGCAGGATTTCTGTAATGGGTGTTAATGCATTTGGCTCTTTCTACAGCTGCCAAGCTATTTACAACTCCAGTGGAGGAGGAATTAGGAGGGTCTGTGGTTTATATTCAGTGTCAACAACAAGGTAATTATCCTAGAGTAAACAGGGCCTCATTGAGAGTTTTAATTCCCGAAGAGGTCCTGTGGTTTCCACCTGCCCCTGCAATTAGCAACTTAACTCAAAGGATTTCTATCAAGGTATTTGCAACATGGTCTGAAGTAAAGCCTGATCCAATTCCCATTGAAACCAATGGAGCTGAGTCTACATAGAGGATTTTCTCCTATCATTGGTTTAATACTGGTGCAGCTTTTCCAGTACCATACCAATGGTGGGAGCACTAGTACAGCCCACCTGTCATCCTAGCATGTTGTCTAACCCTGCTCAGAGCAGGTCTAGATGACAAGGTGGTAAAAATTCTCAGACCCTGCCTACACTGGTACTCCTACCATTGCTAGAACAATAGTGGTGTGTGTGTGTGTGTGTGTGTGTTTGTGTGAGGGAGAGGGTTCCATTTATATCTGAGGATCCTGGATAATAATCCTAGTATTGCAAACAGTGCATAGTATGTAGGTGGGAGATGATAACTTGATTACCTTAGATGAAGGAAAGCTGAAATTAAGTGGTTAGCTACAGTTCTTGAGCATTACAAATTACATGTTTTAAAATGTCTCTTTACGTGGCAATCTGGTGTGGCATTTAATACATAACGTGAATTTTAAATGCAAAAATACAGGCAAAGTAAACACTAGCCAGTAAGGGTATACAAATTTGTGACTGCCATCTCTTGAGTTTGTTGTTGTTGCTGTGAGGCTGAATGCTATAGCACTTTTATTGCTCTTGCCCTAAATTCCTTGAACTCTTCTGTGTGCATGTGTGCATACATGTGTGTTTATGCATATATAATAGTCCAGTGCTCCATGGCATGTGTATTTGTTAATGTATGTTTTCTTCATCTGAACAAGCTCTTGCTGCCTCTGCTCCATCTTGCTATATACAAGGTTTTGAAGCAAAATACAGAAATAAAATCAGTGTTTTGTCTGTACTTGTTTCTTGTAGCACATAAACTTTTTAAGTTAGCTAGAACTAAAGTATGAATCACCTAACTGGGTGACAAAACAACCAAATCTACCTTTAAATCAAAGTCCCTCACCAAAGGCTCTTAAGCAAAGTAACAGGTTTCAGAGTAGCAGCCGTGTTAGTCTGTGTCAGCAAAAACAACAGGAGTACTTGTGGCACCTTATGCTGTAATAAATTTGTTTGTCTCTAAGGTTCCACAAATACTCCTGTTCTTTAAGCAAAATAAGCTGTCATGGGATAAGAGGGAAGGTCCTCTCATGGATTGGTAACTGATTCAAAGATAGGAAACAAAGGGTAGGAATAAATGGTCAGTTTTCAGAACAGAGAGAGCTAAATAGTGATGTCCCCCATGGGGTCTGTACTGGGACCAGTCCTATTCAACATATTTATAAA
This sequence comes from Chelydra serpentina, assembly GCA_037349315.1. Taxonomy (NCBI): domain Eukaryota; kingdom Metazoa; phylum Chordata; order Testudines; family Chelydridae; genus Chelydra; species Chelydra serpentina. The sequence continues at coordinate 21,900,479 of JBAIAC010000007.1, forward strand.
TGATCTGGAAAAAGGGGTAAACAGTGAGGTGGCAACATTTGCAGATGATACAAAACTACTCAAGATAGTTAAATCCCAGGCAAATTGCGAAGAGCTACAAAAGGATCTCTCAAAACTGGGTGAACGGGCAACAAAATGGCAGATGAAATTCAATTAAGCACTGAGACCTTGTATACATGTAACTCTCACTTATGTCAGTAGTGCTGTTCTCTTTCAGCAAACAGCATAGTAGCCTAAAGTTTCTATGCTAACACCATTATTGACAAACCTGGAAGACCGGCTACAGTATGCACAAACATTTCAGACTTTTTTTAGTGCAGTCCATTTTTAGTTAACTTTCTTTAAGTGGTGAAAGTTCCCCTTTACATTCCCTGGATCCTGGTGCTGCTTCCACACAGGGCTCCTTTTGCTGAATTAGGGTAGGCTGAGGTTAGGAAACCCTAAAATTAGTGGGTTTAAACTCTAATCACTTTGAAGAGTAAAGCTTTAGCTAACATCCTCTGGTGATTGGTGTCCTACAGAATCTTTAATAGAAAGAAAAGTGTTTCACAATCAAAGGAAGCCACAATAGGACACTGTTTAAACCTTGTTCTTGCCTGGGACAAACTGATCCACACATATAGAGGAATGTATTTAAGGTTCTGAGCATTGTAACAGTTTCTGCAAACGATGTGTGTTCAGTTCAAATGTAATCTACATCATAAGGAGATGATAGAAGTTATTTTATATCACAACCCGCATAATTTCTTTACCTTACAGTAAAACTATGCAAATAACATTCCAATTGCAATTCTAAGTGCCACACATCTATCATTAGCATATAAGTAAAAACATTTAAACACATGATGATGCCACCAAAGGCTTTCTTCCAAGAGTCTTAATGCCCTCTTTCAAAGCAGCTAACTCTGTAACAAACCTAAAGTTCATAGATCTGGGGCAACAGAACAAAAAGACAGCCAGTGGCCATTCTGTCCACTACAAGCTCCCAGGGCCAAATATTCCTTCATCTTAAAGAATAAGGTGATTTCTGGTGCCCTGGATGTTAAGAAAGGCCTTGTGTTCATTGCCAAGAAAGGGTGTGTGTTTACATCAGATTAAATAACGTGTGTGAAGTATCCTGGGGTAAAAACAAAATGGAGGCAAGGCACTTTAGTTTCACTGGGAGACAAGCTAGGCAAGGTTAACCATGGGTGGAGGGTATAGGGGTGATCTCACCTTGTTTACGTCACAGGAAAAGTAAAGTGCCTTGCCATCATTGGGTTTTTATAATGGGAAAGCTCACATGCGTTAGTTAACCCGAGGTAAAAACTCACCTTTTTTTAGCAGTGAAGTCCAGGCCTAAGAAAATTGGAACCAAGTCTGGTTAAGGCTTCCAAATGTCAGTGTGAAGCTCTCGGATTAATTCTGCATACCATCAGGCAGCCAGGGCAGGGAGCAAAGCAGCAGGAAAATAGATTCCTCCCATCTTCTCTAATAATATTCCTGTGAAGAGATCACTCTTTAAAACCCAGGGCAGAAAAACTGCAGTAAACTATCCTCATTGTTAAAACCATGACTTGTGCCAGGTCAGTGTATAAACAAGAGATGTAATTTGGTAACATCTCTGAAACAGAAATTAGCTTTGACCATGGCCGATATATGATCTCAGTTCAGTCACTGGCCTGGGATCACATCCAGACTGCTACATTGACCCGCTGGAGCAAATATCAGACCAAACTGCTTTTGTTTACACTGGTGTAAGTCTGGAGTAACTAGAGAATCAAGAGGACAAAACACTTGCATGGAAGACAGCTATACATACATAAATACTCTCCTAATATTACTAGTCCATGTGAGCAGTTGCTATAGTTACCACAGGAACATTGCATAATCACAAATTATGATGATTGTGAAGCGGGAAAGGAGACGTGTCCACAAGACCATCTTTCTATTAAGAGGTGGTCCAAATTATAAGAAGTCCTCTTTTAGCATTACCTTAAAATATATTAACTGTTAAATCTCAAATATATTTGAGATATTGTAGGATTCAAATAATTCCAGAATCCTGGAGGTTTGTTGTGGGTTTTGGGGTTTTTTTTTTGTTTTGGGGGTTTTTTTAGGGGGATTGGACATTAATTACATTAGATTAAAGCTATCACAATTTAATGTACAAGTTTTGTGTTAGCTTTTATGAAAGTCATCAAAACTATTAAGCTTGTAAGCGTTACAGAAGAAAAAAACTTATTTGGAATAGTAAAATTAAAAATGCCCCTATAATATCATGTAGACATAGTTTTTTGGTTTTTTAAAGCTCAGCTGTCCAGTGTTAGGATCTTGCATTCAATTCCCCAAACTGTCATTACTATGAACAGAGTACTTTCCCATAATACATACATTGGAACTAAAACAGGGATAAATGTGACAGACACAGTGCTGTAGTTTAAACTGAAGACCTGAATTAAAGACAAAAGCTTTACTGGGTAAGTGAAACAACTCCACTACCTCAGTTATTTCACTCGATGTATCTGTTTTATACATCCAACTCAGTCTTCAGTCATTGAAAATTGATTATGGTGATGTTATTTACTTTATTGATCCAAAATGTCATCTATCCAAACTAGTTACTTTGTAATTCCCTTGCAGATGCATCCTGCCTTTGTTAAATCCACTATTCCTTATTATATACTTCTCTATTATAATCATATTCACTGGGTTTTTACTTTTGCCCTTTGCAAACATATATACTTTAACACAATAATTTTCCATACATTTAAATATAAAGACTATTATTTATGGTATGAACTGGTCACATTTAACTTTATTACAAGAAAACTAGACACCCAGGGTAGTCCTTTTTCTTTTTTTTGGTCAAGGTCCAAATTTCTTGGTCAAGATTCCAGAGAAAATAATAAAAAAATAATTATAGTAAGTTCAAAAGCAGCTGGCAGTCCAGATTTGGCCTATGATCCACCTATTGACTACCCCTGCAGTAACCTATTGTGTTTCAGTATTATGGTGTTCTGCAAAGGTAAATGAATTTTTTAGGTGAAAGACCCAGTTTTGCAGTTGAGCTCCTGGGAAGCAATGGACAGGCTTCCATGGGTTTTGGATCAAGCCCTTATTGACTTCAATGGGAATTTGACTTGAGTAAGGACTGCAGGATCAGACCCTAAAATGACTGAAAATTTAAGTTTTATGCATACAAGTTTTGATATTTTAAAATGTGTACATTAAAGCAATTACTATAAAGCGTATCTTCTGTTATGCTTCACTTTTTCAAAAGCTTTTAAAATAGTAAAATGGTTGCTCTTGTAACTAACTATGAATGATTTCTTAAGACTGTCTGAATCACAAGTAAATGGCTACAGCGGGGAACCAAGCAGTAAAAGTGTGGACAGCATATATAAGAAATACATTCTTTCTGGGATGATCTTGATAGCTGCTGAGCACTCACAAACCTGACTGGCCATTGTGAATGCTCAGCACCTCTGATGATTAAGTCCTTTTCAAGTGCCTATTGTCTGAGAATCTCAAAGCACATTACCAATATTGATGAAGTTAGGGTTGGTCTACACTAAAAAAGTTATACTGGTCTAACTATGTCAGTTAGGGGTGTGATTTTTATTTTAATAATGTAGTTATACTGGTGCATGCCCTAGTGTTGAGGCAGTTATACTAGTACAGGCGTGGCCAAACTGTGGCTTGTGAGCCGCTTGTGGCTCTTTTACAGTTGAAGTGTGGCACGCGGAGCCCCACACTGCCCCCTCTTTCTCCACCTATCAGACTTGGGGGGGAGGTCGGGGCTTCTGCCCTGTGGTGGAGTGCTGGGGCTAGGAGCATCTGCCCTGTGAGGAGGCAGGTCTCGGGGCTTTAGTCCTGCAAGGGGCATCGGGGCGGAAGCCCTGCCACCCTGTGGGGCAAGTTGTGCGTGTCTTGTGGCTCTTGAACTTCTGAAGATTATCATATGTAGCTTGGAGGGTCAGTAAGTTAGGCCACTTATGTACTAGTAGAAAGGTGCCTTTTACTGGTCTAGTTTATGGCTGGCCTACTCCAGAAAGTTTTACCATCATATCTGTGTCAAATCACACTCTCCAATCAACATAGCTATGCCAACAAAAGCTGTAGTGTATATATAATTATTTTGACCAAAAAAGTCCTTTTGCTGGTATAGTTTGTTCTATTGGGGAGCTGGTATAAGCTGTACCAGTGAAAGAACTTTCTTGCCAATATAAGCTGCATCTTCACTAGGGGGCTTTGCCAGTCGAGCTCTTCTGGTATAGCTATACTGGCACATCCTTTTAAGCATAGACAAGGTCTCAGACTCACAACACATACATGGCATAAGGAATTAGTATTACCCCCCTTTTACGGAGGGTAAAACCAAAGTACAAGGAGGATTAAAGCTTTATCAACACTATGACAATCAACTATGTTGTGGGATCCGGTTATAATCCGGTTCAGTCTGCAAATGGTCTTCGGCTGTAGTACAATCTGGGAACATTCTTAAAGCATGGGTCAGGCCTGGCTAAAAGACAGACTTGTGTTTCAATCTTACCAGGCACTACTGTGTTATAACCAATTCCCTTAGCATGATAGATTTTCATAATGTAGATGGGAGGCTTAGGGTATGTCTCTACTGCAATTAAATACACACAGCTGGCCTGCGTCAGCTGACTTGGGCTTGCAGGACTCGGGCTGCGTGCCTATAAAATTGCAGGGTAGACATTTGGACTCGGCCTCCATCCTACGCCTGAATGTCTACATTATAATTTTACAGTCCTGCAAGCTAAGCCCCATGAGCCTGACTTAGCTGACACAGGCTAACTGTGGGCATTTAATTTCAGAGTAAACATAAGCCAAGCGACCTGCCCAACATCACACAGTCAATGGTAGAAAAGGGAACAGAATCCAGATCATCTCACTATACTTCTCAGAGTGAGAGTATGTCTATACTGCACACTAAGCTCGGGTCTGTTGAATGTGGGCTTGTAGATTTGGTGTTTCCAAGCCCATGTTTGAATGTCAACACTGCATTGTAAACCAGGGTTTACAACTGCTTGACCCGGGTGTCTCCGCCTTGCTACCATGTCCATACTGCACTGCGCAGACCTTCTGACTCATGTCTGCTGCTTAACCACTGCACAATGACAGGACTTGAACCCCAGTCACAGTGGGACTCAGGCTCTGACTCACCCCCACAGCAGGGTCATAGGACTCAGATCCTGAGTGCTTGCTGACTCAAGTCAGACTGATGTATATGTGGACAGAAGGGAGGCTTGGGCTCAAACCTGATTCAGAGCCTGGGTTTTGTGTTCAGCGTAGACATACCCTGACTGTTCTTAAACCATTTGTCCACAATCTCTCTCAATAAATACAGCTCTTAAGGCCTGTAAAAAGTGTTCTCTCAAACTACAATATTAATATTTGGTGAAAAGAGAAATTACAAATTAAGGGCCTGCTCCCATTGACTTCCTGAGTACAGGATTGGACTCTAATGGTTTCCCCGCCAGTCTCCTTGAAATAGATATATAATTAGAAAAGATTTCCATTTGAAATTATCTGCAGGGTTTACATGTAATATGGAACTGGGAGAAAAATGTTTTCTTAATATACAAAATATACAAAAGTTATTCTTCTCCATTTACTAACTACAATGTTGTGTGTTTGGAATGCATATGAAACCTGCATAAAACACCTTCTCTTGCCTCTGTTCCCATTTATAGACACCTTCGAGGGATTCTATTTCCTTAATTAGATTTCATCACATAGACTGTATCCATATTAAGGGCTTTTAAATTGCTATAGCATCTGAATTGTATACAAGGTATGTCTACGTTGACTTGTTGTAATGCTGAAAAAAAATGACCTCCACAAGCTAACAAAAGGGGCAGTGTATCTTGAGAAGTCTGTATATGACAACCTGACATATACAATAAATATGAATTTTACTACAGTAACAGATTGAAATTACATAGTTCATTTAAACCCTTTTCCAACTTCAGCTTAGCCCCAGCTAAAGCACACAGGAAATAAACATATTGAGCTGTCTGGCACCAGGCAACTATCCAGGTCCTGTTCTGTCTAGCACTGGGTTAGACTTATCCATCCAATCAACATTAGGAGGTTTATTTATGTGAGACAGATATATTAGTAATAAATGGATTTATTCAGTAGCTTGGTGGATTTATACACACACAAAATCATTTTAGTTTAAGGAGACTTAGAACTGAGTCACCCACTATTTTCTATTCACCAAATCCTGAAGCATTTACTCAGGTTTTTAAAAACTCTTGCTGAACTCAGTGGGAGATTTGCCTGAGTAAAAACTGCAGAAGAAACTTAGGGTATGGCATAGTGCACAGTGAAAATGCAGCCTAGTGCAGTTTCAGATAAGTTGTTTTTGGAATAAAAATAATTTAAAGGCCTTCATATCACATTTATATGTGAAGTTGTATGCAACATTCCATACATAAAAGCTCATTTTAATTTGCATCAGGATGGCCTGTATCATTGAAACATTTTATGGAAATATATTCTGGAGCGATACCGAGATTTTTCAACACATATTTGTGCTTTCCACTGATTGATTTTGTTGTAAGACAGAAATTTGACATGCAAGTCAGTCCTGTGCTATACTTAAGTGTCCCTTCACTGATTTGTCTGTTGTTTTTTTTAAAAAAAAGACAGGGAATGCACTTTAATGCTATGGTTTATCCATTTCAATCAGATAGTAAGTGGCACATTCTCACCTCATTTACAGTTTTTAATTCAAAATGGACATTGCTTTTGAAACATCCTCTCTTTTTTTCTTTATGCTGCCACTTGAAAGTTGAAATGTAGCAAGAATGTAATGTTAGGTGCCAGTTTTCTGAATTACAGGGTGAATGCTTTAGCTGATCCCAAAAAGCAAGTGTCTTTTTATACCGCATAAAAGCCTGAAATGTTTACATATCAAAAGGCTATAGGCCAATTTCTGTCAAAATTATACATGAAGTTAAGCAGTACAAGCAATTTATTTAAACACTAGTCATTGTAGAAAAATTCAAAACCATATGCTCTTTTAGCAGTTTTTCACAAACGCATTTGACCCATGACTTGGCAAGACATGCAAGCTTCATAATTTACTCTAAATTTCAAATCCCCTTGACATTTAAATAAAAGATCTTCATTAATAAGGTTTATATGAATGAAAACTTTAGAAGCCGATATTGTTAGAGGGAAGTTTTAGGAACAGCCTTAGCAGTTTTGCCTAGTTTTCAAATGACTGACTTTCCTAATCAGTCCAAGATAAGTTTATTCTGGGAACAAATTATCATAATTGTGCATTATGTGGGGGGAGGTTAAGTAATGATGCAATCATTTTGAAACAAACTTTGAGAAAGCTGATGTTTGACTAAGGGTGATGGTAACATTTGCAAACTCAGTTATTTTGTAAACTAAACTACAAGGTGCTTTATTTTATTTTAAAAGTGTTTGCTCATTATAAATCACAAGTGTTGTTTTCTTTCCTATCTGCTCCTCTACCTCTCCACACTGCAGGAGATCCATCCCCCCCTCCCCCCCTAGTTCAAATCTTTGCAATAATGGTATATATGTGTGTGTGTGTGTGTCATCACACCAATGTTAGCTAAGAAGTTTTACATTTTATTAGTTGTTTGGAACTCTAGTGGTGTTCTCCTTTTACTGTGTTCAGAGATTAAAACAAATCAGGTTGAATGAATAAAATCAACTCAGGGATTTTTTTTTCTGTAATTGAGCTGGCATCATTTTACACTGCATCCTCACGAGGTTGTGTATTCCAGTCTCTCTGATACACATCTCCTGGGTGAAACTTCTGCTCAGCTATACCAGTGTAAATCCGGAGTGACTATTGAAATCAGTGGAGTCACTCCGGATTTACACCAGTGTGTCTGCGACCACAACTTGTCCCGTGAACCTTTATTACGGTCTTCCCTCTTCCTAACACTCTTAAAACCTGGTTCGCCAAAAGTTGGAGAGAAGATGTATTGCTCTTCACAACAACGTCCTAGTGACGTGTAATTAAGGAATGTGTTTGAAGTAGCCTGGAGAATAAAATGCCTATTGTATGCTACTAACGCTGAAATACAGTAAAAAGGGTTGTTTCTTAAAAAGAATAATTTTATTCCATGCTCCAATGCTAGAGTCAAACAGGCACAGGGCTTTGGTTATAATACAGATTATTCTTTTTTTTTAATTAGGTGACAGGTGACCCCTATGCAGCCTTTACACTCCTAGAATTTAAGGATGAGCATATTTCTAAAAGAATACATCAAATACATATAAATCCTTCTTGGTCCATAATTACATGTTTACGATTGAGAAATAATCCTATAGTGCACAGAGCGTGGCATCCTTATAAACTGTAATTGAGAAAAGTTTCGGAGACCATTTTGAATTAATTCAGTGGGGAAAGAAGGTGTGTGTGTAGACGGTGGTGGGGAGTCTCGATTTACTACTCCTGGTAGAAATTTCATGGCAGAAAAACTTTTGTCATTTCTATTTAAATCACAGGAGCAATTTATTAGAGACAGAGCGTCTAATAAATTGCTGGTATCGCTGTAATCAAAAAAGCGACTTGATATACTGAACTCACAAATATCGATGTATTTTGAATCCACTGATTTGTTATTTAATATCTTTAAAATGAGAACTATTATAAAAATGACTGACTTCTCAACAAGCATATTTTCATAGACTTATGCATGGTGATTGCTTTGTATGAAATCGTGTTTGGGTAATAATACTGAAAATCAATGTAGTGTTTACACTATTTCATATCTAACAGCTTGGTCTGCCCGTTACTGTACTCCTCTTTAGATGTATCTTTCAACCCATGCTGTGACTATGCTATAGTAACAAACAATCGCTTAGCAACACTATGCAACACAATTTGCTTGCGTTTCATTTGTTGTTCCAATTTCACCCTGACAATATGGGACAACGGATTGTTTGTTTAACGCATTATTACATTTGTAAGTTAGTGCAAAGTGGATGCGAAATGAGAAACTCTTAAATCAGGTTTTAGTAAGAGTGTGTGTGTGTGTGAGAGAGTGAGAGAGAGATAAATCAAGATTCTGCTTAAAGTTCACTAAAATGCATCTACAACTTCTATATAAAGCTTTAACGTTATTTGGAAAAAATTAACCACATATTTTTTAAAAAGCCACTGGAAACTATAAGGTAGCTCTCTGTTCAAATGTTGTACTATGTCTATAGAAAGGCACAGAATGAGTGCTATTAGATTGTTATTCAGCAAAGTATTATAAATCTTCACAATACTTTAAAAGCATGGCGATCATAACGAGAAAAGTATGGTTCTACAATCTTATTACGGCTACTTTGTGACTTAACGTAACACACTTGTCCTATGATGCAAAATCTTACCTTGAGGAACTAAACCTATAAATAATTGATTCAAGCAGATCAAACTGTATCCACCATAACTTAATTCTGCCCTTACAATGAACGACTACAGGCTTTTCCATACTAACATAACATCGTGAGCAGGAATTACTTTAAACTGCGAAAAAAAATTGAATACTCTACAGCTAATTATCGTAATTAAACTGGCAGCGGGTAAGGCTAGTTAGGTAGCTCGGACAACATAGTTCTGTGGCTCTGCTTATATTTTGGCTGGCCAGATCAGAAAAGGGCTTGCAACTCTTCTGATTCCGCCTTAGGAATGTACCCCAGCCCGTACAAATGTTGCCTTTATAAAACCCCAAGGTGAAGTTCATCGGCCTCAGTCACTTGCTTGTTTGGTATAAAAACCCACCTGGGATCAAGTGGTAACCCCCTTTATTACACAAACATCAGCCGAGAGGTCATAAAAAACATGCAGGACTCTCCTATTTAAGAAAACCCAAGATACTGGACACTGCAATGTGGTATTTTGTTAATGCAAACGGGGGTGGATAGGGTAGGTCGCGCGCTCTCTCGTTGTAAAACGAGACCTCTTCGTCTTCTGTTTGTCAGTTTCATAGCAATCCCACTATTGCTCCATTTCTCAGTCCTTCGATTCCTAGAAGATCTATGAATGAGATGGAATGATACTCTGCATTTCAACAGAGCGCACTGCATGTAAACTGGAGTTTCAGATTGCGATTTAAGGGGTGTCAAGCAGTTCAGTAGAGGCACCAAGGACGAATACGTGAACAACCATTGAGATCGCGAAATTCCGCGGCATGCTGTTCTATTTGTAACATGACTGGAAGCGCCAATCTAGTCCGAGGGAATTAGGGGTTTTACCTCTGTGCCATAGTTTCACTTTGCATTTACATTTGGAAATCTGCATGAACTTCACATCTAAACGCCGTGTGTAAGAATTCACATCCAGGACTCCGGTCAGATATGTTGGTTGCAATTGTGCGTTTGTTTGTTTGTTTTTTAAACACCAGAACAAAATAAATTGATCTGCAAAGTAAACAGAAGCTGAATGAAAGAAACATTCTAACTAATCATATTGTGATTTATGAATAAAAAGTGAGTACTAGATCTTCACACACAAAACAACCCAAACATACCCGCCCTTTACTGATATTAATAGCCTCCTGGTCTAGATCACTTTCATATCCAATTTGAAATTGTTGAATACTGAAGGGTAGGGATATAAGTACGCTTCACCCAACATTAATGAGCACACTCCTTGTTGAGTAAAAATAATTTGTTCCTCGTAAACAGATCCTAATGACTTGTTTTCATTTCATGCGTACAATTTCCTACCTTCTTTGATAGAGGGTTGATGGGGCAAATAGTCTAATCTTATTCCGTTTACCTCCTGTGGATTCCCAGTGACAGTCGTGACAGACCAACTATTCTGCAAATCACAAGAGCCAGCTACCGAGAGAGACAAACATCTTTAATCAACAGTTTAAGGGAATTAAACCGCGCCCTTTACATGTAATGGGCACGCAGAATTAAGTACTGCACAATCGCTGCTCCATAGCCTGTTTTCTAGGATGGAAAATAAATGATTCTTTCTTGAAAAGGAAAAGCGCATCTTAACGAATGAAAAGCCAATCGGAATCCCTACCACTTAATGTGTTTTTAGATGACAGATTATTATTACTAAAATGTTCAATTTCTGCAATGTTAAAGCCATTAATAGCTGCCTTGCTTGCATTAAAAAAAATGTTTAGAACAATTGTCCAAAGAAATAATTGTAGTCATTTTTTAAAAAAGTTAATTTATTATGTGTAAGGCGTTGGGCTTTTAGGAAACAAGGCACACTACGCACCCCTCTTACTCTGAGTCAAAGGAGCCAAGACCCAAACCCTATCCCAGAAACACCAATGCACAAAATATGGCGCAGTGTCGCAGTTTAATTCTTTTTAAAGATTTTTTTAGTGTGCCCTAACCAATTCCAAGCATAAATAATGACTCTGAGCCGCAGACAGAGGAAATCACACCTAATAATGTGAACCAACCCTAGGAGAGTAGGTGCAGAATAGACAGGGCTAGGAGCTGCTAACCACTTCTCCACAATGGCATTAATCAGATTAACCTGGGCAATTAGTCGGTGCAGCGGAGAGATCAAGCCTAAATCTGGGGCCTTTTCACCAAAAAGAAAAAAAAAGTCCCCCTAATGGAAAGGATTAAGTTAATTTCATTAATTCTCAATACACAGATCAGGCTCCTTTCACTCCTTTGTGTACCCCTCTCCCAGCTCCACCTCTTCCCTCCCCCATCCCCAAAATAAAGTCAAATCTGGTTTTGTTTGTCATCTGCCTATTACCAGGAACTGAATCCAGGATGACGTCGCCTGGGTATAAAAAAGGGAAGAAGTTCAGATGGATTATACTCCATGCAGCCCTCTGGGTTGAGATCAGTAAACAGGCGAGAGTGGAGGGGGGAAAGTTACGGGGCAGGCTCTTGCGAGCTCGCGCGCACCCACACTCACACACACACCCACACACACACGCTGCCTGCGGGAAAAGATCCATTTCTTTCGCTCTGATCCCCTTGAAAGTCTCGGGAAAGTTTCGGTTTCGTCCCTCCCTGCCCGCCCCTGCCGAGTTCGGGTAATGCCTGCTGGTATGTTCAGCATCGACAACATCCTGGCCGCCAGACCCCGCTGCAAGGAGTCGGTCCTGCTGCACCAGAGCGCCGCGCCCGTGGTGTTCTCCAACCTGCATGGGGACTCCCTCTACGGCGCCGATTACAGCGGATTTTACTCCCGGGCGGTGGCCCCCGCTTCCAATCTGCCCGCGGTCAGTGGATCTAGGATTGCCTACAACAACTACTACTACGGGCAGCTGCATGTGCAGGCGTCCCCCGTGGGTCCTTCGTGCTGCGGGGCCATGCAGCCCCTGGGCGCGCAGCAGTGTTCCTGCGTCCCCGCAACAGGTAAGCGAGCCCAGGTGCCCCGTTCGTCCTCACCCAGTGGAGGGACGGATTGAGGTTGCCTGGCTATTTGTGTGCTCGATGAGCCAGCTGTAAACAGCGTTTGGGTCCCTGCCTCTCCGAAATGACTAGGAATCCCAGCGAAGTGTTGTCCCCCTGGCAATTCCTTGCCCTGGGTTATGTCTATAGGACGCGGCTCACTCAGCCCCATTCTCATTTCAGATTCTTTGGCACGGGGGTTCTTTGTTTCGGGCTCAGAGGGGGATCTCGGGTTGGGTGGGTGTCAGCGGGAAGGGGGTGCACGTTTTTAACGGAGTGATCTGGTCTTGATATCTCCGTCCAATGCAAATAGTGTGGTCGTCTTCTCTCTAGGCTACGAGGGTACTGGGTCAGTCCTGATGTCGCCTGTGCCCCACCAGATGTTGCCGTATATGAACGTGGGCACCTTGTCCCGGACTGAGCTGCAGTTACTGAACCAGCTGCACTGCAGGAGGAAAAGACGACACCGAACTATCTTCACGGACGAGCAGCTGGAAGCTTTGGAAAACCTCTTCCAGGAAACTAAATACCCAGATGTGGGCACCAGGGAACAGCTGGCCAGGAGGGTGCATTTAAGAGAGGAAAAAGTGGAGGTATTTCCCCCTTTATATTTAAGAGTTAATTGAGTCTCAATTCCTAGTCTAGCTGCAGACATCGCTGCGCATTGTCCAAGGCAAGCTGATGGAAGAGCATGCAACAGGTTTAGAAGAGGGGCAAAAAGTTTAGCTCTTAAACGTACAGTACCCGTCTGCAATCGGGTAAATAAGACGATCACTCAGATAATTAGCTAATTTCGATACGCGATCACCCCTCTTTAAACCCAGTAAACCTTTAGTTTGAAATATACCTAACCGACTGTAATTACTCTGCTTCTCCATGTAACCCGAACCAAAGCAAATCGAGTCAAAGATGTGCGTGCCACGCGAAACTGGTGTCACACGTACGGTCTGAAAAGGGGGCCTGTCTGAACAAAATGTTGTTACCATAATGATTTGATTTATTGCAATGACAGGTTTGGTTCAAGAACCGCCGGGCAAAATGGAGAAGGCAAAAGAGATCCTCTTCGGAGGAGTCAGAAAACGCACAGAAATGGAATAAAGCTTCCAAAACGTCCCCAGAAAAGAGGCAAGAAGAAGGGAAAAGTGATTTGGACTCCGATAGTTGATACCTTGCAAACGGACCCTTGTCGTGGACTGTGGGACTTGCACAAGAGGATGCTACTTGCACACACTCTGCCTTGTTGGAGGGAAAAGAGATCTGTATATAGTGTACATTACCCCGAGGTGATTGTAAATAAAATAAGTTGCGGAGGTGTTGCACAGGTATACACCAGCCCCTTTATTGATCTTTGTTCTATTTATAGTTACTTTAAGTCCGATGGTGGCGACATATTTTTCCTTAGTTTAGAAAAAGGGGCCTATGCAGTTATTTATTTACCCGGGTTTGACTAGTTTGGAAAGAGTGGAAGACACGGTGTTGTAAAGGGTGCCTCTTTGTAACTGATTAATCCCTAATTTCAGCGTGTGAAGTGATAAATTTATCACCAGGGGCGAGACACGATTAAAAAAGGAAGCAAAACTTTTTATTTTTTCAATACGGGCCGCGGAAGAAATCCAGCTGTGAACAGATGCAAATGTCTAAATGCACTGTAACTTCGAATACGCTTTGGTGGGTTTCCTTCACTAGTGGTTACTATCGTCCCGGAGCGGTACCATTAAGCGCAGAGGCTGATGGTTCTGTACAAGGAGCGCCTAGCAACCGTTTTGTTAGCTGAGCTTGTCTGCAAAGCTCCCCAAGCCCTCATATTCCAACCAGGGTGATTAACGTTAGCCTTAGGCGCTAGTAGCAGTTTGTAAACGGGCACTGGGTTACATGCCCGCCTGCGGGAGCGAGTGTGGGCCGCTCTGGAAGGGCGGGAATGCCCGCCCCAGAACGCATGGCCATTTTCAGAGCAGATGCTTGGCCTTGTGAAAGTCATAAGCTATGGTGAACCCCCCGATATTTCGGTAACAGCCTCAAGCGAGCAGGGGCAGGAGCTGTGCGCCGCCAGAGCCCAGGGCGGGGACACCGGCTAACACGTTGTATGTAAATATGGCCCGGCCCCCGCCCCTGGAGAGGGGCACAGGAGGGGCCGGGTGGGGTGAGTGCTCCCCTCGCGGCTGCGGGCTGGCGCCCGGGGAGCGCTCTGTGGATTCGGCTCAGCCAGGAGGGCGCGTTGGGTTGGTTCGCTCTCACCGCGCCTGAGGCTGGGAGGTGGCGGCCTGGGTTAGGCCGGACAGGCCCGCGGGCCTGACTGAGCCGGGGAGCTGCGTCTTAGCAGCCTGCAGCCAGCCCTGCCCTCTAGCCCCTGGCCCGGCTCCGGCCGGGCGCTCTCCGCTCCGCTCGCCACGCACCCCGCAGCCCTCGGCAGCTGCCGCCTCCCGGCAGAGGCGCGGGCAGCAGCTCAGCACCCCACCCTGCGGCGCAGCGGGCCCCGCGCCGAGCACCCCCGCCGGCTGCCCGCAGGGACACGGGGGCAGAGCGTGGCTCGAGAGCCGGGTGGGCCCCGCTTTCCCGCCGGCGAGCTGCGCCCCACGTGCTGGCAGCTCTAAACCATCCCCAGGGAGGCGCCTGCTCCCAGCCCGTTCCCCGGGGGCGGAGAGGCGCCGCTCCCTGCCGGGGTTGTTTCGTGTGCGCCATGCGCTGGCAGGGGCTCTCCCGCGCTGCTAGCCTCCGCCAGCGCCGCTCGCAGGTGCGGGGAGCCCGGGGCGCGCCTGACCCTAGGGGTCGTGTCCTGGCAGGGGCGGCAGGTGTGACGGCCCCGCTCCGAAGCGCCCCATTTCCAGCGCCTGTGGGTGAGGAGGGCCCTTGGCTCATTGAGTAACGTGTCCTGCGAGCCTGGGGGGGACGCAGGCGGGGCGAGCACCTGGAGAGCTGGCCTGCGGGTCTGCCCAGCGCTGCTTCGCCGCGGGGCTGGCTCAGGGCTGCAGAGCAGCCGGGAGAAAACTTTCAGCTCGGGCCACGTTACTTGCCATGGCTTCAAACTCAAAGCGATCAGAGAGACAAAGTAGGTGAGGTAATGACTCTTATTGGACTAACTACTTATCCTGGGGGGACGGGACCCACAGGGCTACAACTACACAGCATATAATAGTGATTTGATCCTTTATTCTGCCAGTGGCGTCATGTTTTGCAATGCAATATTTGTGAATCAATTCGCTCAGCTCCTCTGTACTCTCACAAACCAGAGTGGAACTAGAAGCGATGGCACTAGGAAATATTTTCAGGTAAAGCAAATCTAGCCTTTCCCTTGTTGTTTGATTTCCCGGCTCCCCTCTCTCTTGCTTTCAGGAGAGAGATGCTCCTTTGAGTTTCCAACCAGTTTGTCGTTGATGATCCCCATTTATGAGAGCTATCTCACTACTTGCTATTGATACAACTCTGATAAGTCACATACAAGAGGAGTTATGAACTGACCTAGGGGATATTTTGTAGGAAGGTGCTAGTCACTCTTTACCCCACAGAGACAACAGAATCATAATTGATCTACAGAGGCTTCCTGATCTCCTTGTTTTGCTCTGTTTGTGCAGGCCTCACAGTGGTCCACTCCGCCCCTTAAGGTCACTTCCATTTGTGTTAATTTCCCCCATGCCTGCTACCTGAGACACCCAACCCCATTGTCCTCATCCCTGTTGAGTCACGCAGCCATCTCCCACCCAGATATGCTTCCCCTGCCATCTGTAGCCTTGTTTAGAACGGATCTTTTCCCTCAAAAGTTCCAAGCATTGCTACCACCAGATCAGCTCCACGGGTGAGAGCAAAGGTAAACCCACTAGTGTAGACAATGTGAGCTGGTAGTCCCACCATTGCTCCCACTGGTGCAGCTGCCCAGGTGGTGGCAACAGTGGGTAATTTTAGCAGGGGGTGGTGGTGGGCAAAGGTAGTATAGACATTCTAAGACTTGTGCTCAATCATCTTCCTCCATTCATGATACACTCAAGTTTTCCTATGTGTGTTCCTAACTGGCTTCCTCTATATCAGAATTTATTTAAATTTCCCACTGTGGAAGTACCATGGTGCAGCTCTGTTGGTGTTAGTGCAACAGTTGGCAATTTCCCAAAAATTGCCAGTAAAGACAAGATTCCTGGACTCTCCCTAGGGAAGAGAAGGAGACGCTGATCCTGCCTTTCCCACTGAAGAGAAGAAGCAAACGGGGTACCATTTCCCAACTGATGCTTCCCCATCAATGCAGTAAGTGTGTGCAGAGCTAATGTTATGCTTCTAAAAGCACAGCAATAACACACCAGACATGTACATTACCTATGTAAAACTGGATTGAGTGTACAGCTCAGCATCACTGAAACTAGGTTGCAAAATGTGGGAAGTGGTGGTTTGTGTGGGGAGTTGTTTTTTGGTAAGGTATATGCAGAAAGCCTAATTGGATGGATGTTTAATTTCCCCCCACCCCAATATATTTAGCCAATATTATGTTTTAGTGGGAATGTTCATGCTGCATGTAATAGTGAGATATAGAGGAAAAGGTAGTGTAGCCTTGATTTTGCAAATGTTTATGCACTGTCTTAACTTTACACATGTAATCAGTCCCACCGACGACTTGTTATTGGAGTTAGCTTGAGAGTAAAAATGACTTTGAATGGGTAAAGTATGCCTTTTAAAAAATATGTATTTTATTAAAATGGCTTGCTAATTCTTGACAAGAGAGGGTACTATTGGCTTGATCCTTCAAACACCAAAACACGTTTAACTTCATACATGTGAATACTTTCATTAACGTTAATAGCATACATATTATTAAAAAATCTCATTGAAAGTCAGTTTAAGTCCTGAACTAAGCCATGTGGGTTACATTCTTAAAGGTGACCTTTAAGAAGGGAGAAGGGGGAATTTTTCTTCATTATGTGTAAAGAAAGCCTGAACGCTTATTTTGTAGCCATGTTTTTACAGCAGAAAATCTTGTTTAGCCTGCAGGACTGATTGCTGGAGAACTAGTGAAATGAGGGCATCACAAGAATCAAGAGAGTGAGTGGCTGAGCAATTAAGAGAGATGGAGACTTTTTTAGTCAAACGCCTTAACGCTCCTTGGTTTAAATTCTTACTCATGTTAAATAGTATCTTACTCCATGAATAGTTACATTGACTTAGATGACACAATGTTTGGAGAAAGATGTAAGTAGGAGTGGCAGAATCTGTCCCTTTATGTTTGGTTTAACAGCTTTCAGTGATGAGCGCAAACAATATTTCTCGTCAGAGACATCCAGCACGGCCTCCAGCAAAACTAGGAGTGATCAAAATTGATATTCCTGCTATTTGTAAGGAAAAAACAAGTGTGTCTGTGTAATCTTAAGAACAAAAAACCGTTCAGAGCCTCTTTATGCATTACAAATAGGCTTGGAAGGATTAGATCATAACATTTTAACAGTAAATCTTGACTTTACCATAGCACAAAAACTGATAAAAATAGTTCCATTGATGATAATTGAAATGGAAAAGATAGGCGAAGTCAGAAAAATATCGCTTTTGAACTTCGTAGAGTGTGATTTAGGATATTTGCTTTGTATATTTTGACATGTGATGTTTGACAGTTTGTATTTTAACAGTTATAAAGCTTTAACTTTTTCAGTCTCAGCATCTACAGTCATTACATTATTGTCTGACTCTCCCCATAATTTCCCACAGTTGTGAAAATTTAGATTGGCTTTGTGCGACCGTGAAAATTTAAATAGGTAAAAATGGAAAAATGCTTATAACAGATATTATCCATCAAAATTATATTTTAAAAAAAGGGAATTCTGCAAAGCCTAATCATAAAGGGGGTTAGAAAAAGATCAATTTTTAAAAATTCTCTGTAGGTCCCCTTTAAATTCTTCTAAGTAGAGTAGTCAAGATTTGACCCTAAATATTTTAATCTCTTTCCTGTGTATTATGGTGGAAACTCCACAAATTAACAAGACAGTTTTGCACCAGTTCAGAGAACCTTCAGTTTCTATTGGTGTAGTAGCTAAAACAAGAGGGATCTGAATCTCCTGCTGCAGGATACAAGTGGGTACCATGGAAGCTCTAAATACCTGCACAGAAAGGCACATTCTGTTTTCAGTTACATTGACTTCGAAGGAATTACTCCATTGTCATACTGATATAACTGCAAATATAATTTAGCTCTGTGGAGCACTAACAAATTATAGGAAGTACATGAGGGACATAGATAATTAGGTCCTATATTCATACAAATATACTAATTAGTATTTTGCACTTCTCCCTCTGTTCCCTGATATGTATGGGGATAATCCTGTCAAAGTTAATGGGAATGATGTTCACATATCTGAGAGTGTGACTAAACCCAAGGATCTCAAATTGCTTTACAAACATCAATTAGGAGAGGCTTGCATAGTCAGGATGGGGAAGAGTGAGGCACATGAGGGATATAACTCCTGGGAGTTAGTTGCCTAAATATCTTTGTGAATCCCATCCACCGTGGGTAAGCAACTTGCTCAGGATGACACAGGAAGTCTGTGGCAGACCCAAAAATAGAGCCTGATCTCACTTAAGCCCTATCTTGATGAGCAAAAAGGCTGCTTTCAATTTTGGCCTGATTTACACCTGAAAATTAGATCACCCTAGTTACATCCTCATGGCTGTGAAGAATTTTGCGCCCTGTGCAACATGGCTATATCGACCTATTCCCCCACTGTAGATGCAGCTAGATCAATGGAAGAATTCTTCCATTGACCTAGCTACTGTCCCATGGAGAAGTGGATTTACTACAGCATAGGAAAAACCCCTTCCGTCACTGTAGGAAGCGTTTACACTACAGCACTACAGTGGCACATCTGGAGTGCAGTAGCTGTGCCGCAGCAGTGTAGACATGACTGAAAAGTCCTGTTAACATTTGTTAAGGTGCAGGCCAACGTGCCTGAAGCCATAGGGTAGCCAAGACGGGGATGCTTACGCTGGTGGACTCCTTTGTCTTTAATGAAGTCACTCATGATTTACACCAGTGTGGGTTAGTTCACAGTCAGTGCCCACATCTCATGTTTTTGTTACAACACTATCCTTTCTCCCTGACCTATTACATTGAAATAATTTCTAAATAATTTTCATTATACAATAAAAATGATCAAAAAGGAAATTAATAATTTGTTATTAAGGGAGGAAGGCATATAAAGGGGCAGTGATGTGTTACTGCTTCCACTATTTCCCCTTGCCCCCTTTTTTGAATAATGGTATAGACGTGTTGCTATTTTTCAAGCTTGTCAACATCGTGGAGGGCGGAGAATTATTTCAGACAGTACTAAGGAGCATGGATAGAAATAATCACATAACATTAAGAAAAGGAAAATGTAGAGCAAATGTCAAGACAAACTTCTTGATGGTGAGATGTGTTCATGTGTTGAATATTCTTGCAGGGGACGTTTAAGACTAGAATGGAGCAAACTCTAGTAAAGGTATAATATGGAAGCATTATGCTGAATGGAGATGGTTTAGGTAATCTAATAGGTCTTTTCCAACTCTGACTCCTCTGATATATATCTCTGTCTATCTCAGGCCAGCACAACTCGTAAAGCGACGAGGGCCATATTACTCCAAAGAAAACAGCTGAGGGCCGAAACCCCCCGGCCCCGCGGAAACACCCTCCCAGTGCCACCCGCCCTGCGGAAACAACCCCTCCTTCCCCAGCGCTGGGGTGTGGAAGCCTGTAGAGGGGGAAAGAAACAGCGTGCATGACCAGATCACAGCAGTAAAATGGTGCCTCCCTGCTCGGCCCCACCATCACACCCCTCTTTACCCCCCCAGGGCCCAGGGGTCACTATATTACTGCACACAACAGTCAATCGATGCAGTTGTAGATAAATCTCTACATTATGCATTTTTGTATAACTTTTATATGACTTTGTATTGAACCTTGGTAATATGTTATAGCGGGCCTCTAAGGTAGTATAATTAAGGTAAAAGAAAAATGTCTTTTTGCTAGAAGTAGAATAAGATCTTTCCCCCACTTTGTATTCAGTTGCCCTGTTGAATGAATGAGGCGTGCATGAGGAAGGCGTGGAAGGCAGGCACCTCCAGACAGCTGCAACCCTTGGAGAGGGGATGGGAACCAGACCAAGGACAATCAAACTTGTCAAGGGGGCTGACTAGAGAAGAGCAGACATACTGACGACCTCGGGGATTAGAAGCAAGCACCTTCCTTTGGGAACACCCTCTTTGCAGCATTGGGACAACCCCCAGCCCAGAGACAAGCAGCAAAAAGGACCAATGGACACAGTCCTAGATCTTGGGCCGCACAGTGAGCCCACCTATTCACCCCCCCGCGGGCCGCACAGTGAGCCCACACGGGCCGCATGCGGCCCCCGGGCCGCGTGTTGTGCAGGCCTGGTCTATCTAATCCATGCTCTGTTAGCATATTCATCATCTGAGTTTTAAGTGATGGGAATGTTTTTTTAATCATTGTGGTAATCAGTGTTAGAAAGTACAAGCCAGATTCTCAGCTGGTGCAAATCAAAAGACACCATCTGAGAATCTTGACCCTACTTTATATTTTCACTAGTATTTGAGTTAACTCTGTTCAAAGCTTCACCTTGACTGGATCCCAAGAACATAAACTATATCAGCTTTGTTTTACAAATGTCTTATGAACAGGGCCAGCTCCAGCTTTTCGGCTGCCCCAAGCAAAAAAAATGGCTGCCTCCGAAGTGCCGAAGCAAAAAAACAACAACGCTGCCCCAGAATCCCCAGACTGCCGCCCCCTACAGGCCCCCTATGCTTGGCCGTCTGGTGCCTGGAGCTGGCCCTGCTTATGAAACAAAGACATATTTGAAGTAGTGGAAGTTATAGAAAAATTACAGCATTTTAAGGTAGACAGGATACTGGGCTAGATTAAACATTGGTCTGAGCCAGTATGGCCATTCTTATGGACTCTAAAATTGTACCTGAATGCTTGCATGTGTAGATATTTTTTGTGCTACATTTGCATATGTGTCCTCTAATTGAGTATTTGGATCATTAGCTAATTAGTACGCCACAAAAATCTGTTGCCTATACATGCAACTTTAGAGACTCTCATGGAAAATTTCGCTGTCACTTTATTTTAAATCACGTTTACTAGAAATGGGCCCAAGGCACAAAATTCAGACCTTGAATACCCACAAATGTGCGTGTGTTTATTTGTAATACTAGTAATGATTAGAATAATTCTCTTGATTACACTGTCTTCAGGGATTTTTCTAGCACCTGTCATATCATAATCTCAAAGTGCTTTGCTAACATTTAGGGCCAGATCGTGACCCCTGACTACCCTCCTTCTGCCTTCTTCCCCTGTACAGGAGTTCTGTACAGGGGAAGAAGGCAGCATAAGGAACCCTGTTACTCCTCTACATGGGCTAGGCTCCTTGCATGGAGCAATGCAGGCAGGTACAGCAGCCTCCAAAGGACTTCTCTTCCCCTTCCTGTGCATGTGGGTGGAGCCTTGGCTCTACCTTATCTATATGTTTGCTAGCACAGCCAAGATGGCACACCAGGGAAGTAATCTGTGTCACGTTTAGGGCTGGTGCAGATTCCTTCTCCCCCAGAAGAAGTGGGGAACCAGGAGCCAGATTGTCACTTCAAATAAGTCTATACTGCAATGTATGCCCAGGGTTAGTAGAACTCAAATTAGCAGACCCTGGGTTTGTTAAGATAGAGCTTGAGCTTCTACACTCATTTGTAACTTCAGGTTAGGAATTGTTGAACCCTGGGTCCCAATCTGGGGCTTCAACATCTACACCATATTAAGCAGGCCCAAATCCAGCCACCCAGACTCCCTAGCGCCCTCACAAAATGTGGTTGCCTAGCCCTTTGTTCATGCTGCAGTGTGAGAGAACTTGACTGTCCACCAAACTTGACTGTCCAGAGAACAAATGAGGTCAGATCATGGGATTGCGGGATACATTTTGGTGGACTCCGAGAGCATGAGTCCAGTGGGGCTGTGTCTGCACTGCAAAGCAACAGGACTTGAACCCTGTATCCCGGCTTTACTAAGGCTTGGACCCTCTCCCTCTTGTGGGGTCCTAGGACCCTAGGTTCAAGCCTTGGGTTAGCACGATTTGTGTGTAGATGGAAGCGGGGTGGGGGGTAGACTGGAGTCTGAATTTGAATTTTGGGGCTTACATTGCAGTGTAGACATACCCTTAGAGTCCCAGTCTAGTTCTCAGGCTACTCTTGGGGCGGTGTATCTATGTATTACCCCTTACTCAGAGTGTCACAGGGTTGCTGGTCCCTTTAAGGGGTGTGTGGGCCCAGACTACCTGTTATCAGCTAATTTAAGGAGTCCATCTGAGCAGTTAATTAAATAATGAGTACCCAGGCCTGGTAAAAGGCCATCAGGGTTCAGTTGCAGGGAGGTGCTCATAGAAAGAGACAGAGCTCTCCTAAGGTAGAGGTGCTTTCAGAGGCTACAGGTGCCAAGGAGGAGGGCTGTGCAACCCTGTAGTCCAACAGAGAGACTTTAGTTCAAGATTATTTCTGTTTAATAAAGTAGGACCCCAGCAAGAGAATTTTGTCTTGCATCCTTTTGGACTGCACGGAGTTGTTAAGAGGGTCCGAGAGAACGGAAATGATGCAGGGAGTGCTTGCAGCATCACAGTAGTTTGGCAGGTGCTGGGGCAGCTGCAGAGTAGGCACGCTAGGACTCCGAGCTTATGGCAAAGCCACAATAAATGGCGCAGTGAACCTTCATAACGCTCCTGTTGAGGTAGGGAACTATAATCTATTCCATTTTACAGACAGGGAAGTGCAAGTACAGAAAAGCTGTAACTTCCTCAAGGCCACCCAGAAAGTCTGTTGCAGAGCTGGGAACAGAACTGGGAATGATAGTCAGTGCTGAATTTTAGCCCCAAGACCATGATTTGTCATCAACTCAGTCTGGAAATTATGCCTGTATTAAGGCTGCAGGATTGTCCCTGGTGACAGAAAATTACCTGGTTCATGCAGTGATCACACACTTTTTGCCATCTGAGAGTGAACCCAGGTTAAAGGCTGGATTATTGAAAGATCAATCATATGATACAGAGAATGTTGTTTTGTATTTGAGGAATACATTACTAAAATCATAAAACGAGAGCCCAGATCTGCATTGCTAGCACACCCAAATCCTCAGTGAGAGTGGGGAGTGCGCAAAAGAATGCAGTATCCCCAAGTGAGTAACTTCCTATTAAGAAGACCCCTGTTGTGAGCATCGAGGAGGCAGGTGTATGTGTATAGGTGATGCAGTGGGGGACTTAAACCATGTCAGGAGCCAGGAATTGTATAAAATCCTCCAGAGTCAAGCTAGGTGAACACACATGACCCCACAGATGAAGGGGAAGGAAGCTCAGTAAGTTTGTACAGGAATTAATTCTTATATACCAAGTCCTATCTTAGTGCAGGGGACTGGACTAGATGACCGATCAAGGTTCTTTCCAGTCCTAGATTTCTATGATATTTTTTTTCCTTATTCAAGTTCTGCAAATACATGAGAACTGTGCATCCTGTACTGGCAACGCTCCCGAGAATTGCCCTGTGTTATGTGGGACAGTGTTTCTCAATGACCGGTCCGTGGACTGGTGCTGGTCCCTGAGATCTCCCTGGAGCAGTTTAGGAAGGCAGCAAGCCAGTCCCTGGTATCAAAACGGTTGAGAAACATTGGTGTAGAGTGTGTGCTTCTGCCAGAGAGAGGCAGAGATTGAGAAGAGGCACACAGGGCTGTGAGAGTTTACAAAATGCCAAAATTAAGGTATGATGGGCTGGAGAAATTGGCATGGTGGGGACTTGACCCCTAGCTCACAGAAATCCTCGGGCAAACCATTGGCATCCCAGAAAGCTCTGCAAAAATGTTGCATAAGGCAGCACAGGACACACTGAGATACCTACCTGTGGTGCAGTGCATTTGATGCTGATGCAGCCATGCATCGTGAGGACACACAGTGCTGATGCAAGCACCCAAGTGTGCACGTGTACGAGTGACATGCTAGAGTCAGCAGCTATACGGTGACATATACATTATACAACTTTAATGTAGACGTGACCTAAGAGCTTTTAGGTGACTGATAGTTTCTGTGGAAGCTGTAATGATTTAGAAGGGCATTGAACTCAATACCCTTTTGTCATAAATATGAAGGGAAGGGGGAGAGGGTCTGATGCAGTGCTATAAAATCCTCTTTCTAGTAAAGGGTTAAGAAATGCAGGTAGCCAGACTGACACCTGACCTGGCTGGCATCTCACCAATAAGGGGACAAGATACTTTCAAACTTTGGGAGGGGGGAAGGTTTTTGTGTGTGTCTTTGTCTGAGTCAGAGTGATCTTGGAAGACAGAAAGAACCTACAGAAAATCCGCCTCCTCACCAATACTCACTTTTCTAAAGTAAGTTTAGATATCATAGCGAGTAGATTCTGTTTATTTTGCTTGATACATTCCCTGTGGGAGAGGGAACCCTGACATGGTGGCAGAGCGGTGGGATATATTGAACCAGAGATTTTTTTGAACCAGACACAGGGAGTTTAGAATTTTTTTTTCTTCTCTCTGGTTTTTCCCTGTAGCTGCTTGGAGCAGGGAGGGGTTAAGCTGCTAGGAGCTAGAGTATCTACATATGAAAGCAGGTAGTTAACCCCTACAGGGAATACCCAAGCAAGTTTTTTTTTCTTTTCTAACTCTATCGGGTTAAGACAGATTAAAAACAGAAAGGCTAAAATGACTGCCAGTGAAGCAGCTATTAAACTTGAGATAGCTCGGCTACAAGGTGATGAGGAGGAGAAGAAACATGCAAGACTGCTACAACTTAAACAGATGGAGATGGAAGAGAAAGAAAGAGAGAGGAAGCATGCTGAGGAGGAGAAGAAGAGAGAGAGGAAGCATGCTGAGGAGGAGAGGAAGCATGCTGAGGAGGAGAAGGAGAGAGAGAGGAAGCATGCCCTGTAGATGGAGAAGACCAGGGTGGAGCGAAATCTACCGGATAACACTAATAATTCTTCCCCAACAACCCACAAATGGGAGCGACTATGTCCACCGTATGATGAATCCCGTGATATTGCGGAATATTTTCTCACCTTTGAGAGACTATGCAATCTCCATACCATTCCTGATGCTCACAAAATGACCATATTGGTAGCAAAGTTGACTGGAAGTGCTCTGGACATATTCAATGACATGCCTATTGATGAGGCTTCTGACTATGAGAAATTCAAGGATTTGGTTTTAAAACAATTTCAAGTTACACCTGAAACTTACCGAGTAAAATTTCGAACCCTTATCCGAGGGCCTGGACTAAGTAATGTAGCTTATGTAAACCGGATAAAGGAGCTGTTAAAAAAAATGGGTCAAGAGAAGGAATGTTACTAGCTTTGAAGGAGTGTGTGATTTGATGGCTCAGGAACAATTCCTGAATATGTCCAAGGATGATATAAGACAGTGTTTATGGGATAAGAAAATGGACTCAGCAGACAGCCTTGCTGCTTATGCTGATCAATACGAACAGTCCCAGATCAGCAGAGGGACAAGGAAATTTGGCACACAAGGGGTGCAGGAAGCAGAGAGGAACAACCCTGGTCATAGTTTGGGGAGATACCAGAAAGGAAAACCCGAGACCACACCCCCCTCACCAGGAGCAGCCCAAGTCCCCACAAGGAAAAACCCAGACCCCTTATTGCCCCACCACCCCATTCTCCAGCAACCCACCTCGTCCCACTGACCAGTCAGCTGGGCGATGTTTCAAATGTAACGAATTGGGGCATGTGAAGGCCAACTGCCCCAAGAACCCCAACAGAATACAGTTCATTGCACCGGGGTCACACCAAAGGTCCTCAGGCCCAGATGCCTCCCAGATACCCTTGGAACGAAGGGAAACGGTGAGTGTGGGCGGAAAAAAGGTTACAGCGTGGAGGGACACTGGAGCACAAGTGTCAGCTATCCACAAATCCTTAGTGGACCCCAGCTTAATCAACCCAGAGGCACAAGTGACAATTCAACCCTTCAAGTCCAACTCTTTTGATTTACCTACAGCCGTGTTGCCTGTCCAGTACAAGGGCTGGTCAGGAAATTGGACTTTTGCAGTCTATGATGATTATCCCATTCCCATGTTGCTGGGGGAAGACTTGACCAATTGTGTGAAGCTAGCCAAGAGGGTGGGAATGGTCACCCGCAGCCAGGCTAAGCAAGCTGTCACACCTAGCTCTGTTCCTGAGACTTCCACCAGAACCCCATCTGTACTACCAGAGACCCAGATAGAGGTGGTGGAACAGGATACCCTGCCAATGACTGCAACAGCCGTCGTAGATCCAATCACAGAAACCCGACCCAAGCCAGTCTCGGAACCGGAACTGGCAAAGCAACCCGCACCAGAACCATTGCCAGCACTGAGTCCAGCACTTGCAACCTCATCTACAGTGCCAACACCCGAGGGCACCACCGAGCCTGCAATGGCAGCAGCAGCCGATAACTCAATACAAGAGGCTCAGCCAGAGCCTGAATTACCACATTGTGCACCAGCGGAGAGCGGTTCACAGTCAATGGAAACAAACCCATCACCTGCATCGCTTCCAGAGGGACCCAGCCCAGGTCCACAACCCAGTGAGGAACTGATGTCTCCATCATCTAGGGAACAGTTCCAAGCCGAGCAGGAAGCAGATGAAAGCCTACAGAGAGCTTGGACAGTGGGACGGAGCACCCCACTGCCTCTCAGCTCTTCTAATCGATCCCGGTTTGTTATAGAAAAAGGCCTTCTATATAAGGAGACTCTTTCTGGTGGACACCAGGAAGACTGGCGTCCTCAGAGACAGTTGGTGGTTCCGACTAAGTACCGGCTAAAGCTCTTGAGCTTAGCCCATGATCATCCTAGTGGTCATGCTGGGGTGAACAGAACCAAAGACCGTTTGGGGAGGTCATTCCACTGGGAGGGAATGGGCAAGGATGTTTCTACCTATGTCCGGTCTTGTGAGGTGTGCCAAAGAGTGGGAAAACCCCAAGACCAGGTCAAAGCCCCTCTCCAGCCACTCCCCATAATTGAAGTTCCCTTTCAGCGGGTAGCTGTGGATATTCTGGGTCCTTTTTCCGAAAAAGACACCCAGAGGAAAGCAGTACATACTGACTTTCATGGATTTTGCCACCCGATGGCCAGAAGCAGTAGCTCTGAGCAACACCCGGGCTAAAAGTGTATGCCAAGCATTAACAGAGATTTTTGCCAGGGTAGGTTGGCCCGCCGACATCCTTACTGATTCGGGAACTAATTTCCTGGCAGGGAGCATGGAAAGCCTGTGGGAAGCTCAGGGGGTGAACCACTTGGTTGCCACCCCTTACCACCATCAAACAAATGGTCTGGTGGAGAAGTTTAATGGAACTTTGGGAGCCATGATACGTAAATTCGTAAATCAGCACTCCAACGATTGGGACCTAGTGTTACAGCAGTTGCTCTTTGCCTACAGGGCTGTACCACATCCCAGTTTAGGGTTTTCACCATTTGAACTTGTGTATGGCTGCGAGGTTAAAGGGCCATTACAGTTGGTGAAATAGCAATGGGAGGGCTTTACGCCTTCTTCGGGAACTAACATTCTGGACTTTGTAAGCAACCTACAAAACACCCTCCGAGACTCTTTAGCCCTTCCTAGAGAAACCTAAAGGGCTCAGGAAGAGCAAAAGGCCTGGTATGATAAACATGCCAGAGAGCGTTCCTTTAAAGTAGGGGACCAAGTCATGGTCTTGAAGGCGCTCCGGGCCCATAAAATGGAAGCGTCATGGGAAGGGCCATTTACGGTCCAAGAATG
This sequence comes from Chelydra serpentina, assembly GCA_037349315.1. Taxonomy (NCBI): domain Eukaryota; kingdom Metazoa; phylum Chordata; order Testudines; family Chelydridae; genus Chelydra; species Chelydra serpentina. Next base: position 21,928,625 of record JBAIAC010000007.1, read on the forward strand.
CCTGGGAGCTGTGAACTATCTCATAGCATTCCCCACCACAACTCTCAAGCCTAAAGTGTACCATGTTAATTCTCTAAAGCCTTTTTTCCCCCGAGAATTGAAGGTTTGTCAGTTTACTGCCCAGGGAGCAGAAGACGCTGAGTGGCCTGAAGGTGTCTACTATGAAGGGAAAAATGATGGTGGCGTGGAAGAGGTGAACCTCTCAATGACCCTCGGACGTATGCAGCGCCAGCAAATCCAGGAGCTGTGCACTAAATTCGCACCGATGTTCTCAGCCACCCCAGGACTGACCGAACGGGCATACCACTCCATTGACACAGGTAATGCCTGTCATTATACAGAAAGTCCCAGGCCAAGTTTACATTGCTAATTAGGTCTTAATTGTTTAGTGTTACTTTCTGATCGGTTCTAAAAATGTGACTCATAAACAGACTACAAAAACCTATCACATTTTTCTTCTGGTTGGCTCTTCTGTCCCGGGGACAGCCCTTCACAATGACGCTTACTCACTTTCGTCTTCTTGAGCCAAACCAAAAAGATACGACCTAGGGCCTGAGTCTCAAAGTCAATGAGAGTCTTTCTGTAGATTTCAAAAGCTTTAGATCAGGCCTTGAAAGAGCTGGAACATCCCTCATCTATATTAATGAAGGGTTATCTTGAAATAAAATATGGGGAAATAGAGCATTATATTTGATAGGAGGAGTAACAAATTTAGGCCAGATTCCTGCAGTCAGGGAAACTGAGAAAGGACAGAATCTCACATCTTTTCTTAATATTAATTTGATTACTGCGTACCTGACGCCTTGTTTACACACAAATGTTTTACCACTTTAACTGTACAGTTGTAGTTAAAATGGTACAACCCTCCTAGTTTGGATGCAGTTATATCAGTGTAAATATGTTTATAATGATATAACTTATTGCTGTATGGGAAAAGGTAAAAGCTACACTGGTATACGGCACTTTTACACTGGTATGTCTGCATCCACACACAGTTTTATTGGTATAACAATTTCAGTAGAAAAAAATCTCACTCATAACTGAAATAGTCATATTGGTACAAAATCCACATGTGAACCAGTAAATTATACCAGGTTTTCAGAGGCTATACTGTTTGCAAATGAGATCCTTGATGTCAAGTAGGGTTTTTCCATGGGTTGGGGGTGACTAGACTCAATGTTCAGTCCTTAGGGCTCATGTGAAGCCGATCTCTACAAAAGTAACTTGTATGAAGGTAAATATCACTAGTCACCTCTTTTGCACTTAAAAAAAGGGGTAAATCAGTTGCTCAAGGGCATATATAATGGCCTTCAGAAATTGGAAAACGGCTGTGTTTTTCTGTGCTCACATATCTATTGGCACAGCTGCTTCAGCCATCCGGGCATCTGAATTATTCTGACATCAGAAAAAACATTGAAACAGAGACTGATTATGGTCATGTTGCTTGTGTTATTTTAATAATGTGGGCTGCTGATCATTGGGGACAGAGCTGTGTCACCTAGCACATTGCACTAAGAGTGTAGGTAGGATTTACGTCAAGGGCCAAGAAGTAGGACGTTAGGCTCCCTAGAATGATTATTTCTTATTTCCTATCAATTTGCAGTGGCTGTCCTAGGAATAGCCTAATATTACTTTGCAGTTTCATACATCTGCTCTACTGACCTAAGTAAATTACTGTCCCTGACTAGATGAAAGCCAGACAACTGCAAAATAACAAAAATAAATAAAAATAAAACCCATATGAAAATACAGTAGTTTCTAAAGCTGTTCACTTATATAGGGTCAAATTCTGAGGGCCTCGGTCACTATTTTATGAGTCTCTATTCTGGTAAAACTCCTATCAAAGTTGACCAGAGCTTTGCCTTAAGCTAATTGAAAGTAAAAACGCAGGGCCAGGTGTCCCCAACTCCCCCTGCTTTGATTTTGAACTAGTTTCAGCACTGTTGAGCCTGCACGAAGCTGCTGACGTATTACAGTCCTAAAGGTGAGGCCAAGAATACCTCCAGCCGAGGGGAATCATTGGGTGGTGTTGCCAGCTCTGTGTCATCTGTCTAGAGGGTGAGGGAGGTGGTGTTGAGAGTGGGAGAAAGCTCATGGTACTCTTCCTGATATATGTAGACAGCCACACCTGTTATAATTTAAAGTAGCTGCAGCTAGCCCAGGATTAAAGGAGCAAACGAGTGGCTTAGAGCCGTCTTTCCTCTTCCCCAGCAGCCTGCTAGCCTCATTTGTGCTGAGTGTAAACTCAGTGTAGCTGAGAATCTGGCCCTGAGTAAAGTCCTCAGGATTTGTCCCTCAGAGGTAGGCAACATGAAATAACAATATAGTTGAGGGGGATCTTGAGTGAGTGAGGCATGCAGGGTTTGGCTCAAAGTATATTGACGCAATTAAATTTCAAGTTCTTTACTTGTTAATATTTAAAGGGCTTCAGAAATATTATGCTTTTCCTTCCAAAAGTAAAAGTCATGGTATAAAAGTGAATATGATTTTATTTGTGTGTTGTCATGTTTTATTTTTCTGTTTTATTTCAGGGGAAGCCCCCATACTGTAGCTGAATAAACTGTAGTATAGATTCCCCAGCTAGGACTTCACACATAAATAACTAAAGCCCTATGACCAGATTAGAAATTCCTGCTCTTTCTGTGATACGCAAATGGTAGGATTCCATGCCAAGCATGCCCTCGTCAGGCTGCATAGAAGACCCACAGGACACAGGAGGATACTCTTTTCTCAGAAGAAATATTCAGAATGCTGCCTGTGATGCTCAAGAGTGATTTAGATAAGAATCCGTGTAGGATCACTTTAATACTAATGATGCATCACTATTGGAGAACTGTGTTTGCTGCGGACAAGATCAAACACCCAGTGAGGCTTTTTCATCTCTGACAATATGATCTGATATAGGGTAAATATAAATTTTAGATATAATAAGAAAAAATAATTGACTAGAAAACTCATGAGGAACAAAAGTGGGCAATGTTCCAGTTTAGGCACTGCTGAAATATTGTAGATTAAGGGCTTGAAAATGAAGCAGACTTCTATTAGCCTGAGGGCTTCCTTATACGGGCATGGACTAGAGGGAGGTAGCATATGAAAGTCATAGGGAAATAGAGAAGACATCTGTTTATTTCTGGCTTTGTCACTGGCTTTCTGTGTGAGTTAGGCAATTAACTTCAGTTCTCTGTGCCTCAGTTTCTCCATCTGTAAAATGGAAACCATTCTGATTGTTCGCCTTTGCTTTGAGATCTAAAGATATTAAGTGCTAACTATTACTATTGTGTCAGCATAGCTTCTAAAGGGGTGGTTTACTCTATTTTAATACACAGCAAAGGCCATCCTTTAGCCTGAAGAAACATTTGGAAGGAGTTGCATGGGCAGTTGAGGAGCAAGAGGGCCAGCTAAGGAGAGAGGTGGGGGCCTATTGTTACAACCGGGACATGGGCAGTCAAACCTAGTGGTTGGAGCAGGAGTTGGGATCAGGAGTCAGTAACCGAAGCCAAGAGTCAGAGCTGGAATCAGAATCAGGAGTTAAGCTAAGGGTCAGAGCCGGAGTTGGAGCCAGGAGTCAAGCCAAGAGTCAGAGCCAGAGAACGGGCAGGAATCAGGAGCAAGGCAGGAACGACAGACGAGAACAGGAGTCAGGTAGTTGAAGGCAGGCTCTGTAGCAGCAGCAAGCCAGGAGCTACCTTGTTGCACAGACAACTTCCCGTGTCGTCTCCTGGTTTAAATAGTGTACCCAGCATAGTCAGGGGTTCTGGAGCTCCTCCAGTCAAGTCCCTGAAGGTGGTACCATTAGTGGAGCATAAAGCTTTAGGGCTCCAATTCTCCAGTCACCAGAAGAGCTGTTGGGCGGTGCTATGGCTGTGGCAGCGGCCCACAGGCCCGGGGTTCAGGACTCTCGTATCCTCACACCTACGAATCAAAAAGCTACATCACAATGAGAGCCTGCAAGTCTTTGATCTCTGAACTGTTCATGACATGCTGCTAAGGTGATGTGTTGGAATTAAAGGGTTAATTATTTGGAGTGAGGGAGGGACATGGGGAGGGCACTTCTCGAGCTGGCTTATCCTAGCCTGTGAAAACAAAAATTGGTTAATACGTTTTGCAAACTCTGGACCTGTATATATGGTTCCCCCACCCCAATATAATTTTTTCTTGCATATTCATATTTGCAACCAAAACACAGCATTTCCCTCAGTGTTGTTACCATTGACAGATTCAATGAACAGTCGTCATACTCTTATATAATCATTGATGTCACGTTAAATATGGTCATTCCACTGCTGTAAATTTCATTAATGTAATGCCATTTTTGCTGGCTTGTCAACTGCTCCCTATAAAAATAAATTACAAGATATAATGTTCCATTGTGGTAGGGCAGATAACCACTCCATGGCACATGCTGAGCTGAACTTCAACCTCAGAACAATCATTTAGAACATTGGTTTATAATCTCACGAAGAGGCATGTGCACTTTGCCCAAAAATTATCTGTGTAAAAGTGAGGATCATTAGGTATAGGGCGGCTCTATTGTTGAGCAAAATAATTGCTAATAATGAATGAGACATAAAACTGCAAAATCCTTTGGACTGGGCATGCTGCAGTTGGTGCAGCTTTGAGGTACGGAATGGGGATGTTATAAAGGTTGCTGTGAACCAGCTTTTTTGTTAAGCCTGGCCTGGAGCGAGCAGGGACAAAGTTGGTCCCAGGCGCACAGGACAGAGTATCTGGGAACAAGCCAGAGGTTGCAGTTCACGAAGTTTATCCTTCTTTCTTGGCCATGCTCCCAGCACATCCCCTCCACCAGGGGCAGCAGGGAGCCACACATCTATTGGGGATTCTCCCACACCAGAGAAATCTCCAAGAAAGTGGTTAACACAGAACAGCCTTAGCAGAGGCCAGAAGCTGGTCCATGGTCTAGTAGTCACAACACAAGACTGAAAAATAGGTAGGATAATAGTTACTTGCTCCATAAGGGTATTGTGAGGATTAATGAGCTATTTGTGTTCCTAAGTGGAAGAAGGTGACAACCTAATAAATATTAAGTAAGTACCAGTGTTGATTCTTGAAACTCATCGATGTGTTATTATAAATTATTTACATTTATGAAGTGCCCAAAAGCATGTCTGTACAGTTAAGCACTTTGCAGAACAAACACAAAGGGGAGATCCCTGCTGCGAAGAGCTTATAGCCCAAAGTTTTGATCCTATGAAGCCTTGCACACCTGCTCAGCATTCTGCATTGTGAGCAGCCTCATTAGGGTGACCAGACAGCACATGAGAAAAATCAGGACAATGGTTGGGGGTAATAGGCACCTATATAAGACAAAGCCCCAAATATCATGACTGTCCCTATAAAATCGGGACATCTGGTCACCCTAAGCCCCATTGAGGGCTGTACCATTGTGAAGACACCTCTTGACCTTGTTGCTATTCACAGCCTCCTATGTAGATTATTAATACTTCTAGAAGGAACAATCTGTTCTAAGCGGAGTGTGGGTGTCAGCCGATGGCCAAAAGATGGGTGCACTTTGGCAGTGCATACATGTGTCCATTTGTGACACGTCTCTGTGGCAGAATTTGGTCCAATTTTTTGTTTCCAGTTATTTATTATTATTTCTTTATTACCATCCTCAGAAACATTAACAAGCCTGAGAAACTGGCTCTTAGCTGAATAGAATCTTGGCATGTTCAGGAGAAGAATCTCCCTGGTTCAAGGACATGGAATTTCACAGTGAAAAAACAACATTCAGTGACACCTTGAACTCAGAGAGGTAAGAGAAAAGAGAGAAATATGAAGCTGCTGTATCTATGTGATATCAGTACAATATATGCACAGAGATGTTATTGCTCTAGTGCATTTCACTTCATTTCTGGTTTCCATCCTATTTATCTTTGTGTATTTTCAGTGACACTACAAATTTACAGAAGTGATCCTGTTCTTTTCTGCCTGGAGACTTCTCCAGTGACTAGATTTCTGTTTATTTTGCAGTCGCACCCTATTATTCTAAATCAGTTTGTAAACTTGTGTGTGTGTGAGAGAGAGAGAGGAGAGAACTTTAGATAATCAATAACTAGTGATACAGTACTATGCAGTATGCATGCATATAATAGATTTAACTACCCCTGCAGTTATTCTTATCTCCAGACACTCAGAAAATCCAAACACGGGGTTAATCAGGTCTGATTACATCAGACAGTTTAGAATGAATTCAGAATGATTATTTAATGTATTTTTCCTTTATTTGGCTCCAGTTATAATTGTTGCATATATGTGTGTGCTTTAAATCTAGTGTTAAAGATTACTCTAGATGGAGCTATGTGTATTCTCTGCTTAATGGGAAATCCTCGTCACATCTCTATATGCTATCTCTGAAAAGAAAGTTTCAAGAAGTTGGTTGTGGGCTGCAGCATTTAACGCATGGATTCCTCCAAACTCCAAAGTGTGCTTAAACTCAAATCCACATCTTTCTCAGCTCAGATAGTAGCGCTACAGAAAGGGGTTTGATTTGGCCAAGAAGACTATGTTTTGTGCAGTGCCTAGCGCATTTAATTCCTTCTGTCCCAAAACCACTTCAGTGAGGTTCATTTTACCCATGCACATTATTCTATCCCTGTGGTGGAGAAATTCACCCTCCTCTGATGTGGAGCTGATAGGAAGCCAACTGCCAACATGTGTTTATATAAATATATTTGCTAGGGTAATGATCCCTTAGTAAACATCTGTACCCAAGAACCTGATGTGGATTTTGGGTGATCCCTCGAGAAGTCTGGTCTCATACAAATAAGAAAACATAAACCTGTAACACATATAGCCCAGCTTCCAGATGTTCCATGCTGTTTAAGGGAAAATTATACCATCTGCCTCAGACCAACACTGTGAAATAAACGAGACACAGGAACTTCAAGAATATGTAGTCCCAAAAATAAACCAAATAGTTAAAAATAAAATAAAATAGCAACATACATTTTATTTGATCTACACTTTCATTTGTAGATCATCTACTGAGATTTTTTGTTTTAAACTCTGGGTGCTTAAATTTAGGTATTTTTGCTGTATTTAGGCACCTAAATGAGAGTGGCCTTGTTTTCAGAAGTGCTGAACACCTGAAAGTCCCATTGATGTCAGTGGTAGTGATGGATGCTCAGCACCTTTGTAGATAATACCTTAGATTAGAGGATTACTATATTTCTTTTTATCAATAGCTCTATGGGCCAGATCCTGCTCCCACTAAAATCAATGGCAAAGTTCTCTTTGACTTCAATGGGAGCAAAAGCAGGAACTACAATCCTCATCCTAAAATCCTTAATCTCATGAGAAATCCTCAGTCATGTAGGCAATACCATTGAAGCTAGTGGGAATCACTTATGTGAATGGGGATTACTTGTGTAATAAGAAGTTGCTATGTTGGGATGGATGATGGGATGCTATGAACACCTTCTGTGTGCAGGTAAAAGTTAAAGTTTGTTACTTGGAAAGAAGAGGGTTTAAATCTCACCTGAAAAATGGTACTTGCAGCAGTATTGTAGCTGCCATTTGTTAAATGCAGACTCGGAGAGAAAAGCGTCGTCTACTGAACGAGCATCACCACTTCCTCCTGCACCTGGAGGTCTCTTATCCAGATTTTGACCTGACCCTACTTTGCTTAGCTTGTGAAATCTGATGGGATCACAGCATAAAGTAGTGTGGCTAAGGAAAATACATACTACAGTGTCTAGCACAGTGTTTCTAAACCCAGTGAGGTGTGACCCTCTGGGGGCATCACAAAAAGGTAATCGGGGGGTCACAAGGTGTTGACAATTGTATGACAATCTAAAGCAAAGAAAATCTTATTCCAGGCTCTCCACACACCCGTACCCTTGAAGTATTCTGTCAACATCCCAAAACACACAGATTCTATAGGCTGATCATTGTTATTGTTGATACATTTTTACTCTTACTTTATAGTAAATGTAAGGGGGTTGTGAAAATTTTTGACTTTGAATAAGGGGCCGCCACCTGGAACAGGTTGAGAAACACAGGGGGTTTTTGGTCCATTACTGGTGCTCTGAGGTGCTACTGCAGTACAAATAATTACTACTAATAAATAATAGACCACTGTAACATTGAAGTATCATGAGGCAAATATAAGCCAAAGTGGTATTGAGTTAAGGATAAGGTTTCAGATGTAGAACCCAGTTCTACATTCTGTGGCTTACACATGCTATGCTTTCCCCCCCTGCTTTAACAATAAAAGCTTCTATTAAAACGTGTTGGTTCAGCTTCTAATCAAAGCTATATGGGCCTACATTTTCAAAGATCAGTCTTAATAGGTGCAACCAATATCTAACATCTGTGCATGCTAGCATTAAAATTTGCATCTGCACTTGTCCTGATGAGCTTTGTGAGTGCAAATTTTAACACTTGGGAGTGCATGATTTAAAGGGAGGGTGATAGGAGGGCGCAAACATGCATAGTTTTGTGCACACAAACATGAAGGTCAGATAAAGGCCCCCACAAATATCTACCCTATGTTATTCACTGTTCTCAACCTACCAATGTCCATTGTGTGTGTGATGCCAGCTTCTCTGAGACAAAACTCTGAAAAAGAGGACTCCACAAATAAATAGAGTAGGAGGAATCTTAAATAATGGATTACACTTTTTTTACCTACACAAACTCTTCCATAATGTCAATTTCACAGTCACAATTTAAATAGCAATAATTTATCTTGGTAATTGGAGGGCTACTGCTGGGTTTGTGTCGCGTGGGATGGAGGTCAGTATGAGTGTACAATGAGTGCCGTGCCTTGGAATGAGTTATGGTTTTGAGGGATATGTCCAGTATGCTCATTTTGGGTTTTGGCATTTAATTCCTTCCTCCCATTGAAATATGTGGGAGGAATTGGATGCCAAAATTTTCACTGTATATGATGTATAATTTCTCCCTTGTACTTCAGTGGGAGGAACATCAGACCCCAAAATGATTATGTGCATAATGGCAAAGAATGTATCACTGCATTTTTTAATGTCAGTTGTGGGAGTTCCTGGAAGGGTAAAATATTGCTGTCACCTTTCCCGCTTCTTGGTTTCCAGTAGGACTTTTCCACACAACCCCAAGGATCCTACCAACCCAGAACTTTAATTCTCTCCAGAAATTTGGTGCTGGCCCAGTATCCTTTAGATAAGCCAAAGCAAAACTCTGGATATGAACATACCCCCAAACTTCAGAAAAATTCCAATCCAGGTCTAAATCCAAATAACAAGCCTTGGCATTAGTATAGAACTTTGTGTGTTCAAAGTAATGTTTTAACAATCCTCACAATGCCCCACTGAGATGGCTCATTGCTGTTATGCCCGCTTTACAGATGGAAAAATGGAGTCACAGAGTGATTAAGTGACTTGCTTAAGGCCACATAGCAGTGGCAGAGCTGGGATTAGAATACAGGACTTCTTCCCATTGGGTTGTGGTTTCTCTGCATCTTGTTACAGATGCAGCACAGAATGTCACCCAGAGAATTTTCCACTGCTGCTTTTTTTGGTTGCTTTTAGTGCATTTGATTTCAGATTAAAAATATATGCTTGGGTCTGTCCAGACACATCCATCCTCTGCCCCCAATCATGCCCAATATCCTCTACACTTGTATGGTATTTGTAGCAGGTGTGGGATGTGGATCAAAACATGTGCAGGATTCTCCATGGCCATCTGCAGTATCTGTTTACACACCGTAGGTTAGACAAGGCAAAACTCCATTCTGTGCCTCTTTTCACATCATGAAACCAATGCAGGCTCGGCCCCGTTCAGGGTTTTGACACTCTTCTTTTGTGGACTTTTACTCAAGATGGGCCTGATTCAAAACCCACTGATGTTAATGGGAATTCTCCATTGACTTCCATGGGGTTTGGATCAGGCCTTCTGTTATGTGTTCCTATCAAACAAAGTGTCTGCTCCTAATCTTCTTGCGGTCTCTGGAAGTTTTGCCATTGTCTTCCCTGGGAGTACGACTGGATCCAAGATGAGCAGAAATGAGGTGAATGAATAGTCTTCATTTGCTAATTCCAGTCCTCTGTTAAGCTTCCAAAGCTTGTAAAGAGGCATAAACTAATTTATATATAACTAATTTAGCAACAGTTACAATTATTCTAAACATATTCTGTTTCATTAAATGTTATCAAGATTCCATTGTAATTTATTTGATTAAATAGGAGTTGCTTTCTCTCTAAAAATGATTTATAACGTGTTTTTAATAGGAAGAGTTTCCAAAAGGCTTTAGGATGTCAAAGCAGTGCTATTAATCTTTTTATTAGCATTTTGAAAAATGGCATGTGTTGCCTGATTGGTAGATATTTGTTAGCATTCTCCTTTTCTACAGAGGATTATCACTTTGACCCCACTATTGTTTAGTATACTGGAGCGCTATACTTTTCATATAAAGGCCAGAATCTAATATCAGTTACAAAGTGGAGTTAATCTGGATTAGAACTGGTGTGACCGAGAGTAAAATTTGGGTCAGTGTTTCAAAAGACTTCAGCTGGCAGCTTGCTTTGCATCCCATAGACAATTCTATCAGAAAATACATTTATTTTTTCATATAACTTAACAATTTTTTTAACTTCAATAAAACAGCATGATTCCTTTAATTTAAAAAAAACCCACACAGAAAGCGCTATTTTTTTCTACACACTGTGACAAAAAAAGAAATCCCAAGTAAAATTTAATATTAAGGTTCTATTTTGGAATGATGGGCCAAATTTGGTTCTCCGATACACCACTGATTTCAATGGAGTTATTGCAAATTAACACCAGGGTAAATGATAACAGAATTTGGCCTGATATATTAATTTTTTGAAATCATTATTATACACTGCTATATTTTAAATTTATCAACAATGCATTTTATAATACCCTTTATGTTATAAAATGCATTGTTTATATTTTTTTAACAGACCATACATATAACCAGCTTCTATGAAGCACGTTGGGGCTCAATCCTGCAGCCTTTGCTCATGTGATGTGAGTAATTCTTACCCATACAATAGCACCACTGACTTCAATAGGTCTACTCATGTGAGTAGGGCTGGGCCTACCACCTTTACACAAAACTCCTATTGACTTCAGTGAGAGTATTCACATGAGAAAAGCAAGCAAGACTTGGCCTTGAATAAGATTTGCAGGCTTTGGCTCGCAATATCAGTATGTTTAGTGCATTATTTTAATTAGCTGTAAAACATGCTTTAAAATGCCAGATAATAAATAACAAAAGTAAAGTATTTATAACTGGAAACTTATTATAATGTATTACTAAAACTCTTTGTATATCCAAGGGTTTTCTACTGTAGCTCTGTGAAGTATTCATTATTGAAAATGTTTCTGCTCTACGAAGGTTCTATAAAATACATGCCCTTTGCTACAAGCTGACAACACTTCAAGGCCCTGAGGCCTGTGTGAGAGGCCGGGAGCTGTAACAGTAGAGGTACTGTGCACTGCTAGGGAGAAGCAAAAGAGAGGCACATAAAAATTAACAAAAAGAGCTTATGTGATGAGGCTGCAAAAGGTGGTGTCAGGCAGGGTCACAAAAATTAATATAAAAGTTAGAGCCCAGATTTCTAACACACACTTGCTTTTAAAAAAATCAAGTGCCTAATCCTCACAATCCTTGCTCAGGCAGAGCTCCCAGGTCCTTAATTTGAAATTGTCAACATTATTTATTTGAGCAGAGATTGTCAAGCAGGAAAGCCTAAAATTATACATTGCCATAGATTGCCTCATAGCGTCGATAAATACCTCTGGTAGGAAGAAACAAACAAACAAGAAAATCCCTGCAGGAACTGCTGTCAAATACAATTCAAACCTGTGTGAAAAAAGACAGCTTGCAGTCACTCTTCTATGAAACTATGTGGATTAATAAAACATCATTAAAGTAGTGCTTAGAGACCCCAACCAGAATTGGGGCCCCATTGTATGAGGCACTGAACAAGCATCCGAGACAATTCCTGCCCCAAGGAGTTTACAGTCTCAATTGATGCAACAAAGGCAGTATTATCATCATTTCACAGATTGGGGGACTACCTGAAGCACAGAGAGATTAAGCAAGTTGCCCAGTGTAACACAGGTAGTCTGTGGTTGAGCTGGGAATTGAACCCATATAGCTTGAGTCCCAGGCCAGTACCGTAGGTGATTCCCTTTTTCACTGGTGTCTGTATTACCTGGATTGAATGCCACTTCCAGTATGCAAGCAGGCTGTCTGTTATGGCAGTGGTTATTACTCTCCAAGCGCCATTGCAAGATGCCAGCATACACCCCTTCAGGATACATCTGTTGTGAGTCCATGCCTATGAGCCAGTTTAAAGAGTGATGTACTTAACATGAAAAGGGGATGTATTAGATCAAAGTAGAGATTATAATTAGGGCCCTACCACAGTCACAGTCCATTTTGGTCAATTTCACAGGCAAAGGATTTTAAAAATCATAAATGTCATGATTTCAGCTATTTAAATCTGAAATGTCATGGTGTTGTAATGGTAGGTGTCCTGACCCAAAAAGGTGTTGGGCGGGGGAGAGGGTTGCAAGGTTATTGTAGGGGGATTGTGGTACTGCTACCTTTACTTCTGCACTGCTGCTGGCGGTGACGCTGCCTTCAGAGCTGGGCAACTGGAGAGCAGCGGCTGCTGGCTGGGAGCCCAGCTCTGAAGGCAGAGCCACCGCCAGTAGCTGCACAGAAGGATGGCATGGTATGGTATTGCCACCCTTATTTCTGCACTGCTGCCTGCAGAGCTGGGCCCTCAGTCAGCAGCCACCACTTTCCCGCCGCCCAGCTCTGAAGGCAGCGTAGAAGTAAAGGTGGCAATACCGCGACCTCCCTAAAATAACCTTGCGACCCCTCTGCAATTCCCTTTTGCATCAGGACCCCCAATTTGAGAAACACTGGTCTCCCCGGTGAAATCTGTATAGTATAGGGTACAAGCACACAAAAGACCAGATTTCACCGGGGAGACCAGATTTCACGGTCTGTGATGCGTTTTCCATGGCCGTGAATTTGGTAGGGCCCTAATTAGAATGCTCACAACCTCTATAGTGCTTTTATTCCAAGAATCACAAAGCACTTCATAAACATTTGTAGATTAAGCCTCACGCCCCCTTTTATGATAGGTAAATGTCATTGTCCCATTTTAGAAAGGGGGAAACGGAGATCACAAAGAGGTTGGCCAAGAATATGCAAAAAAGTCTGGGACTGAGCTAGGAATAGAACATGGATCTCCTGTTTGCTGGTCCTGTGTGTTAACCACAAGACAGCCTCTTAATATACATGCTGTAACCATGACATTACTTTAAGCTTCAGGCAAGAATCAACTGCCCCATCTTGTTTCTGTTGGGAGCCTGCAGTTAAGGAAGTTAGGGTATTTTTTTGGTCTACATTTGTGTTTACTAGCTAACATTCCCCAAATCATACATGTAAAGTACATATCAGTACATACCATATTTTGGTTAAAAATTATGATAAATATGAGCATGCATGTGACATGCTGTGGCGATAGGTGTTCTAAATCAGGAAAATAAATGTTAGCATTTGAAAATTTAATATAAAGAGTGTACATGCACGTATGCTAATTTTCCAAATCTACCTGTGATGGAGTGTGCTCCCCACACTCACCCTGAAGAGATTAATGTAGGCTAGATGGGCCAATTAACCTATTAGGCTGCAAATTGAAGGATATTTAGGCTGAGAAGAGAGCCCTAATTAAAGAAAGCTCACATGGGCAGAAGCAGGTGGGGCTTCTATAAAACCAGGGAGATGCTAGCAGGGAAGATGGTTGCAGTCACTAACTCTGGGACAAGGGCGAGAGGTGGATTTAGACCCTAAAGGAGGGGTTTGGCTAGAAGGGTGGAGAATGTGATCATGGGATGAGCAAGGTAGGAAGTAGTCCAGGGGAGTGGCAGGAAGGTTTGTGGTTGCCTTCACTGCTGGAGATAGAGCCCTGGACTGGAACCCAGAGTAGAGGGTGGGCCTGGGTTCCTCTACCAGCCACTGAGTGAGTGGCATACTGTGGGCAGTGAACTTGGAGGCTGTCTGGAGCCATGTGTTCTAGCCACATAGGAAGTGGCCTTGCCAGAACAGTGAACCTAATGGCTTCCTGTGACAGCGAGGAAGCCTGTGATAGTACTCCAGAAGGGGAGGACTCTTGTGACTTTGCTGGGAGGCTGAACCATGAGGGTGAAGCATTGTAGCTCTTGAGGTGCAAGAGAGGGACCGTGGACTGAGAGAGCAAGGCAATGGGCTGAGGAACCTCAAGAAGAGGGTGTCAGGCTGAAAGAGCTAATCCCCAGACGTGGCCAGAAGGAAGCCCTCCAGCAGTGAGTAGAGCATCCTGTGACATACCCTTTTCTGGGGCGTTTGTAAGGTTTGCTTAAATGCATTAGATTTAATGCATTTAAACAATGCATTTAAACAATGCATTGGGGGGAGGGATAGCTCAGTGGTTTGAGCATTGGCCTGGTGAACCCAGGGTGGGGAGTTCAATCCTTGAGGGGGCCATTGAGGGATCTGGGGCAAAAATTGGGGATTGGTCCTGCTTTGAGCAGGGGGTTGGACTAGATGACCTCCTAAGGTCCCTTCCAACCCTGATATTCTATGATTACATTTGGGTAAAATATAAGCAATTTACCTAATTCTGTAAAGGCAAAAACTAGGGTTTTTGATTTCAAAAGGGCTAACTTTAATAAATTAAGGAAATTAGTTAGGGAAGTGGATTGGACTAAAGAATTTATGGACCTAAAGGCGGAGGAGGCCTGGGATTATTTCAAGTTAAAGTTGCAGAAGCTATCAGAAGCCTGTATCCCAAGAAAGGGGAAACAATTCATAGGCAGGGGTTTTAGACCAAGCTGGATGAGCAAGCATCTGAGAGAGGTGATTAAGAAAAAACAGAAAGCATACAAGGAGTGGAAGATGGGAGGGATCAGCAAAGAAACCTACCTTATTGAGGTCAGCGCATGTAGGGATAAAGTGAGACAGGCTAAAAGGCATGTAGAATTGGACCTTGCAAAGGGAATTAAAACCAATAGTAAAAAGTTTTATAGCCATATAAATAGGAAGAAAACAAAGAAAGAAGAAGTGGGACCGCTAAACACTGAGGATGGAGTGGAGGTTAAGGATAATCTAGGCATGGCTCAATATCTAAACAAATACTTTGCCTCAGTCTTTAATGAGGCTAATGAGGAGATTAGGAATAGTGGCAGCATGACAAATGGGAATAAGGATGTGGGGGTAGATATTACCATATCCGAGGTAGAAGCCAAACTTGAATCCAAGAATATTAAAGGAACTGGCACATGAAATTGCAAGCCCATTAGCAAAAATTTTTAATGAATCTCTAAACTCAGGGGTTGTACCATTTGACTGGAGAATAGCTAATATAGTTCCTATTTTTAAGAAAGGGAAAAAAAGTGACCCGGGTAACTACAGGCCTGTTAGTTTGACATCTGTAGTATGCAAGGTCTTGGAAAAATTTTTGAAGGAGAAAGTAAAGGACATTGAGGTCAATGGCAATTGGGACAAATTACAACATGGTTTTACAAAAGGTAGATCGTGCCAAACCAACTTGATCTCCTTCTTTGAGAAAGTAACAGATTTTTTAGATAAAGGAAACGCAGTGGATCTAATCTACCTCGATTTCAGTAAGGCATTTGATACAGTACCACATGAGGAATTATCGGTTAAATTGGAAAAGATGGGGATCAATATGAAAATTGAGAGGTGGATAAGGAACTGGTTAAAGGGGAGACTACAGCGGGTCATACTGAAAGGTGAACTGTCAGGTTGGAGGGAGGTTACTAGTGGAGTTCCTCAAGGTTCAGTTTTGGGACCAATTTTATTTAATCTTTTTATTACTGACCTCGGCACCAAGAGTGGGAGTGTGCTAATAAAGTTTGCAGATGACACAAAGTTGGGAGGTATTGCCAATTCAGAAAAGGATCGGGATATCCTACAGGAAGATCTGGATGACCTTGTAAACTGGAGTAATAGTAATAGGATGAAATTTAATAGTGAGAAGTGTAAGGTTATGCATTTAGGGATTAATAACAAGAATTTTAGTTATAAGCTGGGGACGCATCAGTTGGAAGTAACGGAAGAGGAGAAGGACCTCGGAGTCCTGGTTGATCACAGGATGACTATGAGTCGCCAATGTGATGTGGCCGTGAAAAACGCTAATGCGGTCTTGGGATGCATTAGGCGAGGTATTTCTAGTAGAGATAAGGAGGTGTTAGTACCGTTATACAAGGCATTGGTAAGACCTCATTTGGAATACTGTGTGCAGTTCTGGTCTCCCATGTTTAAGAAGGATGAATTCAAACTGGAACAGGTACAAAGAAGGGCCACTAGGATGATCCGAGGAATGGAAAACCTGTCGTATGAAAGGAGACTCAAGGAGCTTGGTTTGTTTACCTTAACCAAAAGAAGGCTGAGGGGAGATATGATTGCTCTCTTTAAATATATCAGAGGGATAAATACCAGGGAGGGAGAGGAATTATTTCAGCTCAGTACCAATGTGGACACAAGAACAAATGGATATAAACTGGCCATCAGGAAGTTTAGACTGGAAATTAGACGAAGGTTTCTAACCATCAGAGGAGTGAAGTTCTGGAACAGCCTTCCAAGGGAAGCAGTGGGGGCAAAAGACCTAACTGGCTTCAAGATTAAGCTAGATACGTTTATGGAGGGGATGGTTTGATGGGATAACATGATCTTAGTCAAAGGTCAATTAATTGCCATCAGTGGTAAATAGGACCAATGGTCAATGATGGGATGTTAGAAGTTACTACAGAGAACTTTTTCCTGGGTGTCTGGCTGGTGAGTCTTGCCCACATGCTCGGGGTTCAGCTGATCGCCATATTTGGGGTCGGGAAGGAATTTTCCTCCAGGGTAGATTGGCAGAGGCCCTGGAGGTTTTTTTGCCTTCCTCTGCAGCATGGGGCACGGGTCACTTACCGGAGGATTCTCTGCATCTTGAAGTCTTTAAACCATGATTTGAGGACTTCAATAGCTGAGACATAGGTGAGAGGATTATTCCAGGAGTGGGTGGGTGAGATTCTGTGGCCTGCATTGTGCAGGAGGTCAGACTAGATGATCATAATGGTCCCTTCTGACCTAAAAGTCTATGAGTCTATGAGTCTATAAAGAAGTTTAACTGACTAACAAATTAATATTTTGATATTTAAATCAAAAAAACACCCAAACTTTCCCACAGCAACCCTCCACCTTACTCCTAGCTCCCTGAAGGGGTTGTGACTGGCACAGCATACACCATACGCAAGAGCATGGAGTATCCCCCTTCAGAGGCTATCCATGCTTGCCAATAGTGGGGGAGACAGAGTGAGGGCAGCCGGCTTCAGTAGTGTTACTGAGCATACTCAGTCTGTGTGAGCATGCTCAGTAAAAACCAAGCAGCAAATCTGAGGGGGCACGTGACCCTGCATGCCATCCTGCCCATGCATCGCCACTGTTGCAGAGCTCCGTTTTAGCTAGATAGAAAGCTACTTACCTAGCTCTATTTAAAGTGCAGAAAGGCATGTTGGGTTGGGCCTGCTAATGGTGCATTGGGCTTTTCCTGAGGCTTTTACGAAGTCTGAGGATTGTTATTTTCACAGAATAGTTGTTCAGGCAGCTTGGTGGTGGTGGTGGTGGAGAATGGAATTCATCCCCCTCGCCCTCTTCCTCCCACTCCAACCTTAGCATGGAATTCTCTGCATCCACCAGCCACAAGATTAGGCAATGCAGCCCTTCCAAGATGACTATTCCAGCCTACTGGGAGCTTATGTGACACTGGCTCCATGTCACAGATCCCATTGTCCTTCCCGGACCTGCCCCAATCCATCTATCAATGGTACGTCTACGCTGCAGACACGGGGTGTGACTTCAGCCTGCGTATACACACCTGAGCCAGCTTTAATCTAGCTAGGTTAGGTACCAGAGCAGCAAGAAGCAGCAGCACAGGCTGCAGTGTGGGCTAGCTGCCCAAGTAATTACCCAGGTTTCTAGGTGGGTTTGTACAGCCCTGCTGAAGCCTGTGCTGCTGTGGTCCAGTGTCTGAGCTAGGTAAATTAAAGCTTGCTCGGGTATGTATACAAACCTAATGATGGTGGAGTAGACATCTTATGTGATGCCTGTCATAATGGTGTCTGAGTGCCTTCTCCTCCTGCCCACACAACCCCACCTCTGTGCAAGTGATGAAGGGAGCCTGACACCAGTGTGACACTCATAGTATGCATTAGGGGTCATGTAATTCGCTGTCAGTTGTTTGAATAGATTGTGTAAAATAAGGGCCTAGACTTCGCTGTGCAAGGATTGCAGGATTGAGCTTTAAATCCAAAGGCACTGCAACAAATAAATACCCCGTGGTGGTGGAATAAAGTACTCTCGTTTCCCTAAAGTGACTAGTATTTGAGGTCCAAAATGCCTGATCCAGTATATTCCAGGTAAGGTGGCACCGGGACGGTCTTAATAATCACTTACTAGAAGTGTATTTAAAGTCGCTCTTCTTTTGGTCAATAGCAGCCCCTTACATTTTCTGAGCTTGATGGGAGCACTGCATTACACCTCGTTGTGTGGCCATGTTGCACTACTTTCCACATGACCTGCAGCCAGAAAGATACATATAGGCAGCCGTAGCTTTTATTAACCCCCCTGCAAACATCTAAACTAATTACAGTATCTTAAATAAAGATCACTAATTTCCTTATTAACCATGCTACTTAAATAGCCAACTTAAAATATATTTATTGTGGCTAAACAAGTAACACCTGTACATACCTGTTTACCCACCAAAAATATATTTTAAGTTGGCTATTTAAGTAGCATGGTAACTACATGTACAGCAGTGACTTGCAGTAAATGTTAAATCGTTATCCTAGTCAATTCAGTGACCTCAATGGGAGTGGGTTTTGGTCCCTATTGCAGTGGTCACCTAGATTGCCCATAATTACCATAATGTTTACATAGATACAATATGGAATGCAAGGGATTGTTTGAGTTTTCCTTAATATGAACCCAACTGTACCCTTAACCTCAATGAGATAAACAAACATGAATTAAAGGGAATTGTACAGACAAAAAGGATGAGTCTGTAAGGTGTGGAGTGCCTTCAAATTCAGCTGACTTCATTGGGAGCTAGGGGGTTCTCAGCACCTTGTAGGATCAAGGACAGAACAAGGGCATGGTGCATTTTTGTCATCTATGCACTCTTAAGTATTGTACATACAGATCAGTGATACGTAGTTGTTCTTAAGATAGATGGCCAGTCTCCAATTCGAACGGTAAACTAAAGTCTCACAGGCACACTCACCAACGTGTTTTTTGCTTTGGGACACTAAAAGGGCTCCGTGACTATTGTACTACACCAGGTATGAAAGCGAACACTGGAAGGACAATAGAGGTTAAGTGGTAAGGCAAAGTGGGTGTGCATTGCAGCAATTCAGCAGAGGGAGTGAGAGGGTAACTTGTAACCAAGTAGACTGTGGCAAAGGGTTCAGGCTGCATAATTAATTAAAGGGAGGTACTCATGGAAGTGAGCCTAGGGAGGCTTTGAATTCCCCACCTGGGCTCCAGGGAGCTCTGTGCTGGAGCCCTCTGTTTGTAAGCTATCCACTGAGAGAAAGCCGCTTTCCTTCCGTTTAGCTTATAGTTTGTCTGACTCTGTTTGGGGCACTCTGTCTCTCATTCTCACAGCTTTGTCTGTCAGTAGCTTGCAGAGTTTCAGCATTTAGCTACCTGAGGCATGGGTGGAGAATTAAAAACCTCAGCAGGCCCTTTAAGCATGGAACCTCAGCCTATTGCCATGTTCTGCCTGACTTCTTACGCTCTTAGTCGCTCACCGCAATGAACACATGTTTTGCCAATGCCATTTAGGTGTCAGACTGAAAATATAATCCATATCTCCATTCAGAGTATCCCATTTGCTCATGCAAACAGGCATTAGGTAACAAACTGGCTACTGTATTTTATGGACCACTGGACTCTACTAGTTAGAATCAGAGCTACTCAACTGTGACTCTCATGCATTATACTGCTAACAGCCAACAAAAATGCTCTTTTAGTTCAAGTGGTAGGGACTGTGCTTGTTGAACAGGAAGATGTGGGTTCTAATCTTGTTTTCTCCATGGCCACAGTCTGCAGAAGAAAATTGGTTATAATCTGAATGTGCAACACAAATTGGGCAAGTAGGGTAAGAACCCATTTGGCTCCTTATCCACACATGCACACCATTATATATGGGTGAGATGAATGTTTCTTGTTTGTTTTGATGTATAACTCTGCATATGCATACACAAGCACCAAGTCTGGGCTCTAAGCACCTTTGCCAAAATTATAAACACAAGCAACTCAAACCCCAAATTAAAAAAATAAACCACAATAAATTCCAACCCAAACAGTAACTTCCTCCCCCATAAATGGCAGCCCCTATTGTGCCTCTCCCTCCCCCCAAAGCCTAGGTCAATAGATCTCACAGCAGTCCTGACATTTAGAGGTTTGGGCTATTTTGGAACAAGGCCTGAGCAGCTTCCAAAGTCAGGATCCCTCATGGAGAGCACCATGCTGACAGTGCTGCCTTATGTACTCTAGCTCAAGCTGATCACAACAGTGAGAGTACAGCACCTGGAAAAGAGACCATCTCTCAAGCAGGGAAGTACCAGGCTATTTAGGGCTTTGTAGGTCAAACCCAACATCTTAATAATAATTAATTAACTCTGTTCTGTAGATCTCAAGGTGCTGCACAAAGGAGGAGTAAGTATCGTTATCCCCATTTTATAGCTGGGGAAACTGAAGTGAGGGCAACAGACTGATGGCTGGCCCAACTCTATTGACTCCTACCCCAGTGCCCTATCCACTTGGCCATGCTTTCTCCCCTCAGAATGTTTAACCCATAGAAAATGGACACTACATAAATAGTTGTGCTGTAACCTATGTATCTTTCCATTTTCTATACCTATAGAAATTCAATCAGCTTTCTAAAAATGTAGCAATCCTCACTACTAGGACTGGTTGTTACCCAGCTGCTTTTAAATCTTAATGACTACAAAGGCTTCTTCATTAAAATATACAAATTAAAAAAAATCCTTCCTTATGAAACCTACCCTTTGTAGCTCCATTTATTATGAAATGAAGGTAGCTTGCAAAAATTGCAATCACAAGGTGCAATGATAAAGAGAATGCCCTGGCACTGTGGTTTGAATCTATTTTTGGTGCATAGAAAGTGCAGTCATAATCACCTAGAATAGGTTCGGTATAAATGAGGTGCCACTGCAGAATATCAGCTGTAACAACCCAGGGCATTTTCAACCTGGGCTGGGGTCTACTTTGGTGCCTTAGCTGTTCATCTGAACATTCACATAGAACATGTGATCAGTAGTGGTTAATGCTGACAGATATTTGGGCCTGTGCCACTATCACTCATCAAATCTAAACACACCTCTGGTTCCACAACACATCGTATACAATTATACTATCAGTTCAGATCATCTGCAGTTACAGCATATTTCACACTTCTAGTAGCACCGTTCCCACTCCCCCCGCCCCCCAATGAAGCTACATTTAAGCTGCACTGATTCAATACAAGCAGCTATATTTTTAGCACCATGCACAGGGCGTGAACCATTGCACCGTTATTTAAAGAGCCAAATGGGTTCTTACCCTACTTGACCAATTTGTGTTGCACATTCAGATTATAACCAATCTGTGGACAGTGAAGTTTCCCACTGATGCTAATGCAAGTCAGGTGGCTAACTCTCCCCCATAACTCACTGAAGATTCAGCCCAAGACACCTTGTCAATTCTGCATTGAAAACACATTGAAAATTCACTTAATCTGCATGTGGTTATTGCTCCACCAGATTTATTATAGATATTAAGCCTGTAACTCCAAATAAAATAACCCCAAAACCCGTGAACTCGAACAAAGCCTTTAAATAAAATCTTGTCAAATAAAAACTTCAAACTCAGGTTAATCTGCTGAGCTGCAGCATTTCTCCACTGAGGGTGTGACTGGTGTGCACTACAATTGGCTCTGCACCTTGACCAGAGTGTCCATCCAATCTGGCATGACTGAACTTTATTTTCATTTGTAGCTACAAGTATTGTAAGATCAACATTCATTTTTCCATTAGGAAAAGAAAATCTCTATGAGGAGCCATGAGGTTAAGAATTGTAACTAAAAATGTTTTACCTTCAAACTGTTCAAGTGGTTAATCCCCAGCCCATGTTGTTTCTGTTAAATCATTCAGCTCCCTGCTTCGCTTGGTTATTTTTTCTGCAAGTTGTATCAGGGTGAGCTTGATCATGCAGTTTTCACAGGCCCATAGTCAGAGTGTGTTGCACGCAACAAGGACTGCACGTTGAGACCCAGTAGATCAGCAATCCTGAGTAGCTGATTGCAAATAAGCAATGCAACTGTACCAACTAATTTAGAATAGGTCCTATTGTTCCCTCCCGGAAAGAAGCCTGAAAGGACAATAACAAATTCAGCTGGAGATTATGGGTAGAATTCTGAAGTACTTAAGTGATTTAGGTGCCTAAATACCATTGAATTTTGATGGGATTTGGACACTTTAAAAACCTTTACTCCGAGGTTAACATCCTGGCCTGTCCTCCGATTTTCCTGTCCCAAGGGCCAGAGCTTAAGCCTCTGGCATTCACAGGAGGTTTGGGCCTCTGAACCCCTAGATGTCACATGGTCTTCAGGGAAATCCTATCGATCTCTGAAGCAGACAATCTCTGATTCATGGTTCTGTCAGTAGGAGCCATTCTCTGCCCTAGCAGATACTTCCAAACCCTGCCCTCTCATGGAGCATTCAGTCTGCAAAGAGGTTCATTACATAAAGCAGGCCTGCACAACTCGTAAAGCGGCAAGGGCCATATTACTCCAAAGAAAACAGTTGAGGGCCGAACCCCCCCGACCCCGTGGAAACACCCCCCCCCCCCCCAGCGCCACCCGCCCCGTGGAAACAACCCCTCCTTCCCCAGCGCTGGGGTGTGGAAGCCTGTAGAGGGGGAAAGAAACAGCGTGCATAGGGTGACCAGATCACAGCAGTAAACTAGGACCCGCCCCCTCCCCTCTTGGCCCCACCATCACACCCCTCTTTAACCCCCCAGGGGTCACTATATTACTGCACACAACAGTCAATCAATGCAGTTGTAGATAAATCGCCGCCTGTTCATCTGCATGCCCGCTGCTGGCCTCTTACCTTCTGCCACTGCCCCCACCCCCTGCTGCTGGCTCACCCTCACTCCCCAGCCTGCCACTGGCCTCTTCACCAACCCTCCGTTGGCTTGCCCCACCCCGCCGCTTGCCTACTCACCCCCTTGCGGGCCGCACAGTGAGCCCACGCGGGCCGCATGCGGCCCCCGGGCCGCATGTTGTGCAGGCCTGACATAAAGTAACACTCCCTGTGACGTGCAGCATGGGGACAGTGATACTGCAGAATGTGGCTTTGCCCTCTCCCAGTCTGCACAGCATGCAGGGCCTATGAAGGGCTTCTATGTGATAGTTAGACCTGCAGGAGCTGGGGAATTACCCTCGAGCCCTGCTGCTCCTCCTTCATCATGCTTACCAGTAGGGACTCTCCTCCATGCAGGAAAGTGGAGGGCCGATAGGGGGCCATGCACTTACCTGTGTGAACGCTATACAGGCACAAGTACAGAGTCATAAAACAAAATAATGCAAAAGCGGTATCAATCAAAAGCCTTTTCTTCCCAGAATGGGAGACAATCCGGCACAGAGTCAGGTGGTTTCTCAAGAGGCCAGAGACACTAACAGAGACAGATGCTCCTTAGTCAACCAGGGAAAGCATCAAATCACAAGTAAAATAATTGTGTACCGTGGTGATTGGTTCCCTAGAACTACTACAACAGACAGATGTATGTAAGGAACATCTAGTGGCCTGAAGAGATCGAACCCATCATGTGACCAGAGAGCACTGAAGGAATTGCAGTGCTTTGGTTAAACACTGAGCAGTTACCCTTGGCACTTCCTGAACACATGCATACACAAATAAACCAGCATTCAACCACAACTGCACTCACACTCATCTGAAAAAAAATCCCAAGGCACAGAAGATTAAAGCCAAACCAAACGGACGTTTGAGTTTCATTTTTTTTAAACGTTCTGTCCCCACTTTTTTTTTTTATTGTTTTAGGAATTGGTTTCTTTAGTTTATACCATAGCCTTCCCTCATTGAGCTGCCCTAAAGTATTAGCAGAATAAACATATAAACCGAAATTAATCCTTGGTGTAACTCCATTGAATTTGGCTTGTTTTCCTTTTCGTTCCTCAGCCAGAGGAGCTGGAGGGTGTGGTAAGCATACAGTCATGCAAAGAATGTGTGTCTGTGTAAAGTGATACCAATTAAATGTGATATTTTTAACAATAATAAAATGTCTTGTGTTGAAGGCACTGGACTGGGGTTCAAGAGATGAGGGTTCATTTCCTGACTCTGCCACAGACACTCGGTGTGACCCTGGGCACATCACTTTGTATCTCAGTTCTCATCTGTAAAATGGGGGTGGTAATACTTCTTTTCTCCCATCCTTTGTCTGTCTTATCTACTTAGAATGTAATCTCTTTGGAGCAGGAACTGTCTCTAGCTGTGTTTAGAGAGAGTCTATTAGAGCACAACTGTGATATCACTTGGTGTCTCCAGGTTATTTTGTGATACAAGATTGGGGAAGGTAGAGGGAGGTATTTGAAAGAAGGAGATAAAGATCCAAGTGAAAATAATAGCAAAATGTAGGTTAGGCCCAAACTGCAAATTCAAATCTGGACCTGATTTTAAGATGTTTGGATCTAGGATTTTGGTACAGCCCATTGTTGGAATAAGAGCAGACAATGAAATATTGAACATGACGCCATTTCCATACACCCTCAAGCTTTTCAGGTGTTCAAATCCTGGGGGCTTGCTTTGGTTTGAACAAAATACAGGAGAAGTTCCAGTCTGAAGAACAGAGTGAAATTTGCTCCATCCAGTCAAGCTCCCCAAATTTCCTCTCTAAACCAGGGAGCAGTAAAAGCTAGGGAGATTAATGTAAAAGCATTGTCACACAATTGGTAGGAACATCCCTAGGGCTATACGGCAATACTGCATTCAGATACTCAGTATGTGTTCCACCTCTTAGGTATGTCTACACTGCAGCTGAGAGTGCCTTTAAAAGCAGAGCACATTAGACATGAATTCACAAGACAACACAGGAACGAGCCTCCTAACCTGGGCAGATAGATTTGTGCTAGTTTGGCTTGAACTAACATGTTAAAAATAGGAGTGTGGACGTTGTGGCTTGAGCCACAGCTAGCCAGTTTCTGCCTGAGCTGCAACATCCAGAGCGCTATTTTCAGCACGCTAGCTAGTGCAAGTCTGTCTGCCTGGGCTGGGAGGCTCACTCCCTGCTGCAGGGTAGACATACTGTCCTTGTCTGAGCATGGCACAAGTGCTTGCACTGAGATCACTTCTGAGAAGAGAACCAGGCCAGGGTCCAAGGGGGAAGGCCGGTCCTAGATTTAGCAGGTTCCTGTATGAAGTAACAGATGTAGGTTCTCGTCTGCTCTCTTACAACCTATACTCAGGGCCCCCACACCTCTGAGTTACCCATGACTTTCCCAATCCCTGTCTGCCTTCCCTGCTAGTTTGTGTGGCTCTTTGGTTTCTGATGAGTGTCCTGCATGGACTGGGAAGTCTAGAGGAGCTGACATGCAATTTTCCAAACATGGAGCAGGAGAGAGCCATTAGGGAATTCAGCTTCTGCCACCAACCACTGGCACCAGCATCAGACAGGCCTACAGATGGGGGACTGGGGTGACACTCTGGCTGGCAGACTAAGTATGACACATTATGTAGCTGCCTAGGTGACATAAGTCTGTTATTTTCAGGCAGCAGCACTGTTGAGTCATTTGAGATATACAAATGAAGTATCATTATTGCTACCAGAGCAAGCCCCTTTACAAATATAATAGAACATTTATTTTACCACTCAGCATTACCAGGCCTAAGGCAACCACTTCTCTCATCTTAAAACCTCGTCTAAGTCAAATAATAAGGCAATAGGCGCAAATCCCAGCAGCAGGAGAAGTTAATGCTGCTATTACACAAAACAGCACCAACAGCTTCCATGATGTTCAGAGTGTGACACTGCAAACAAAGTTTACTTTATAATGAAACAGCTGTGGATAATTCTCCTTCACCTTGACAATGGGCCATATAATGGGCATTACTGTGATTTCATTGCTCTTTAACATGATCAACTAGATCTACCCTGGATCCAAGCACACCCCAAACAGAGTGAGTGAGTGAGTGTGTGTGTGTGTAAGAGAGAGAGAAATCTGCCTTTCCCTTGAACGTGATGACCAGTTTTCATGTAAATGGGGTTTGAATTCTTTAGTGTTAGGCAACACTAATATTTTAGCCCCACAGTTTCTATAAGTAGGTTTATTTTGGTGAAAGCAATATTGATGGTTGTCTTTCAGAGTGGTGTGTTACATAAAGTGGTTGCTGAAGATTGTGGATCGGCTTTAATCTTTAATCATCTATTCATTCATAGGCATAGAAAGTATGTGACTCGATATACCTGGCCTTTGTGGATCCTTACAGGATGCCTTGAGGTCCTACTATGTCCTGTTCTGGAAAGAAGCAAAATGATAGGAGAGGAACAGCAAAGGTGGTTCCTCCAGGCTGCCTAGAGAGGCCTCATGGAAGCAGCCAATCAGAGCCAAGTAGGCTCAGATAAAAGGAGCTGCCAGGCCTTAACAGTTCAGTTCTTGGCAGAAACCAGAGTAGGGTTGCCAGGCATCTGGTTTTTGACTGGAATGCCCGGTCGAAAAAGGACCCTGGTGGCTGCGGTCGGCACCGCCAATTGGACCATTAAAAGTCCAGTTGGCTGCGCAGCAGGGACACCGGGGCTAAGGCAGGCTCCCTTGCCTGCCCTAGCTCCACGCAACTCCCAGAAGTGGCCACTAGGTCCTTGCAGCCCCTAGGCACTGGGGCAGACAAGAAGGCTGTGCGTGCTGCCTCCGCCCCTAGTGCCGGCTCCGCAGCTCCCATTGGTCAGGAACCGCGACCAATGGGAGCTACGGCAGTGGCGTCTGTGGTCACGAGGGCAGCGCACGGAGCCTCCCTGGCTGCCCATGCTCCTAGGGACTGCAGGGACCTGGCAGCCACTTCCTGGGAGCTGCAGTAAACACCGCTGGGACCCTGCACCCCAAACCTCCTCCTGCACCCCAAACCCCTCATCCCTAGCCCCACCCCAGAGCCCCCCCTCAGCTGGAGCCCTTACACCCCCCAACCCCAACTCCATGCCCCAGCCTGGAGCCCCCTCCTGCATCCCAAACCCCTCATCCCTAGTCCCAACCCAGAGCCCCCCAACCCCATGCCCCAGCCCAGAGCCCCCTCCTGCACCCCAAGCCCCTCATCCGTGGCCCCACCACAGAGCCTGTACCCCAACCCCCTGACCCAGCCCAGAACCCACTCCCACACCCTGAACCCCTCATTTCTGGCCCCACCCAGAGCCTGCACCCCCTACCCCAGCCCAGAGACCTTTCCCACACCCCAAATCCC
This sequence comes from Chelydra serpentina, assembly GCA_037349315.1. Lineage (NCBI taxonomy): Eukaryota > Metazoa > Chordata > Testudines > Chelydridae > Chelydra > Chelydra serpentina. Next base: position 21,956,192 of record JBAIAC010000007.1, read on the forward strand.
TCATCCCTCACCCCACCCCAGAATCCACACCCCCAGCTGCAGCCCTCACCCCCTTCCTGCACCCCAACTCCCTGCCCCAGCCCGGTGGAGGAGAGTGAGCGATGGAGGGAGGGGGGATGGAGTGAGCAGGGGCTGGGATTTAGAGAAGGGGCGGGGTAGGGGTAGGATCTCTGGGTAGGGTGAGGGGCAGGCGTGTTCAGTTTTGCGTGATTAGAAAGTTGGCAACCCTAGACCAGAGGGGCAAGGTGAGGGTGTTCCTCTCTGATCAGAGGAACTCGAAGGGTATCCAGAGGTTGGGTCTGGCTGCATTTTACAAAGGTGGGTTTGCAGGGGGACAGGGCTTATTTGAGAGCCCAAACAAAGGGCTGAATTTAAAGAGCCCAGAGCTGTGGCTGAAGACCCTAGTGAGGGCAACGGGAGTGTTCACTTATTGGACTCTTTACTATCCTGGGAAGGGTTCATTTGGACTTTGTGACTTGGCCGGAGGACCAAGCTGTTGAAGTCTCACTAAGGTCGGCTGTCAGCCTGCAGGGGATGCCGGGAGTAAGAAAAGAACTACCCAGCCACCTGGAGGCACTCAAGAGGTGAGTACCCCATTGCACAGTGACAATGCTAGAGTCTCCTACGCTCCCCTGCCAGTATGCCTCAAACCTGAGCTAGCAGAACTACCTCAAGGGTTTGAGTGGATAGTCCAGGTTGCCAATTAGTTGTGAGTTGTGATTTGAAGAGTTGCAATGAGGGGGTTGTGGGGAAAATGCTGAATGGATTTCTCTTTGGATTCCTCCTCCGCCCCTCCAAGTATATAGAGCAGAAAAAGGGTGTTTCCCAGTCTTATTTGAAACTGGCTTGCTCATGTGCATTTGCCAAATCCCCAAGCACACAGCAGTTATCATTCATGAATAGTGCTAATTACCGCTCAGACAATTCAGCAGACTGGTTATATGGATGATCTGCAGCAAGAAGCAGGCACACAGGCAAAAACAGAATTCCACTTTATGTCCCTGTTTGTTTTCAGATTGAAAGCAGTGTCTCTTAATACCTAGTGCCTAACAGAAAACAGGAGAAAGAACTCAGAACATCTCTCCACCGCTTTTGAAAATACTGAGTTAGACTTTAGGAGCCAAATTCTGCCCTTCCTTACACCTGTGCAACCTCTGATTTCCTTGTGGCTGCACAGGTACAACACAGGACACAACGTTGTCTCAGATCTTTAAATGTTCTCCCTTCAACCCATGATGTGATTCTTGGCTATGAGAGAAGCCATAATGCAAAGTACTGCACTTAGCCAGGAAAAGTCAAATGCACAAATACAAAATGGGGAATAACTGGCTAGGCAGTAGTACTGCGGAAAAGGATCTCGAGGCTATGTGGATCACGTATTGAGTGAGTCAACAGTGTGATGCAGCTGCAAAAAAGCTAATATCACTCTGGGGTGTATTCAAAGGAATGTTGTATGTAAGGCTCGGAAGGTAATTATCCCACTCTACTCGGCACTGGTGTGGCCTCAGCTGGAGTACTGTGTCCAGTTCTGGGCGCCACACTTTAAGAAAGATGTGGACAAATTGGAGAGAGTCCAGAGGAGAGCAACAAAAATGAGACAAGCTTTAGAAAACTGGAGGAAAGGTTAACAAAGAGTATGTATAATCTTGAGGAAAAGAAGAGTGAGAGGGGGATCTGATAAGTCTACAGATATGTTGAGGACTGTCATAAAGAGGACTGTGATCAGTTGTTCTCCACGTCCATTGAAAGTAGGACAAGAAGTAATGGGCTCAATCTGCAGCAAAGGAGAGTTAAGTTGGATATCAGGAAAAACTTTCTAACTATAAGGATAGTTTTAAGTACTGGAAGAGGCTTCCAAGGGAGGTGGTGGAATCCTGTCATTGGAGGTTTTTAAGAACAGGTTAGACAAACACTTGTCAGGGATGGTCTAGGTATACTTGGTCCTGCCTAAGCACAAGGGGATGGTCTACTCTAGATGAGTTCCTTTTTAGGCCTACATTTCTATGATTCTGTAGCCTGTGGAAAGCAGTGCGATAGCATGAGAGGCAGATATTCTGGCTCTGGCCAAATGAGAGTGGACGCCGAAGAAAGTTAAGTTGAGTGGCACAAGAGTAATCTGGTTAGTTGGACTCCTCTGGGAGCTACAAGTACAGCACAGCACTTGCTGCCTGAGGAGAGAGGGGGGTTAAGGTGGTTTTTAGCCGCCTTTGCACCTTCTTGGGTCTGAGGTGCTCCAGATCTGGAGCAGCCCCCAATAGGCTCTCAGGGCTGTCCACATGCTATCTAAATTATCTCAAGTATCAGAGGGGTAGCCGTGTTAGTCTGGATCTGTAGAAGCAACAAAGGGTCCTGTGGCACCTTATAGACTAACAGAGGTATTGGAGCATAAGCTTTCGTGGGTAAATACCCACTTCTTCGGAGGCAAGCAGTGGAAAAGCTTTTCCACTGCTTGCATCCGAAGAAGTGGGTATTCACCCACGAAAGCTTATGCGCCAATACCTCTGTTAGTCTATAAGGTGCCACAGGATCCTTTATCTAAATTATGGCAGTCTGTTTGTGGCTGCCTATGGACAGCATCTCTGCCCAGAATCTCCACCATACTGTGTGCTGCGGCTTCAGCCCCCCAGGGAAAAAGTGAGAGAAATGGGAGGAGGGGAAAAACCCAAACAGGGAACATGAACCAAAACAAAAAAATTGTGACAATTAATTTTGGGCAAAGCCTTTTTTTGTGAAAGTGTTTTGATGGAAATTTCCCCCTCAGCTCCAGTTTTGAGCTTCTAGGTCCAGATTGTGCATAGACATCCCCCTCCCCACCCCAGTCTCATGCTTTGGTGCCTCTGGGCTGCTTACATTGTTGTGAACTGCCACAGTTCATGGAGTGATGCAGAGTGCTCCCCGACAGGCTTTCTGTCAACTCTCCGTCAACCCGCACATAATTCCAGTGGACTCTTATCCCTTTCAACTGGGCTTTGTTTCAGGAACTGGGATTTCCCTCCAAATTCTGTACCTCATGCCTGCATGCTCAGCTTAAACAAGGGCCCATAGTTTGGAGCAGGATTACTTCTGAACAGTGGTGTCAGTAGGCACCTGCAACCCATGCAGTCGTAGGGGGCCCAGAGGCAGTGAGCGGCCCCCTGAAAGCTAGATCTGGCCAATTAGCATCAGCTGCTCTGACCTACTTAGTGCCACGTGGGGCTCAGAATGGTGTCCTTCCCACAACGTGACCTTCAACACACTTTACGCGCAAGGTCATGCTGCATGGAGGAGGCCATTTATGGACCATGCATGCGAGGTCGCTGGTAGGGGCCTCAGCATTGAGCTTTAAAGGGCACTGCCACAGGACAAACACCATCACTGCATCTGAATGGTTTATTTGGTCTTTGCATATACATGTGATAGATGCAACCAGGAGAGGGCTAGGAGCTAGAATACACTGTCTAAATTTGACCTGAGAGGCCTCTTGGCCAAGGTTCAGCCAGTTCAGTCTCTTTTCCTATACCCTGTCTATCCACTCTGCTTCGGTCAGAGTCCAACTACCTGCCCTCAGTGCTTCCTCTTTAGTCCCCGCCTTACAGCTAAAGTTGTTGCAAGAGATATTGGGGCTCTTAAAGGACTGATGTCCAGTCTATACTTTCATAAATGATGGTGAGCTAGTCTGGAGAGGGCTTAATGAGGTTAATTCTTGTAAGGGTATTAGATATTAAAAGTCGCTGTCTGTAATAAAGAAAGGGATTTATGGGATTTGCACTCTTACGTGTGTATTTGCACTCTTACCTGCCTTTTTCTGTGGATCTTCTTTGCAGCCAGACTGTTGAATTGCCGAAAGCATTATGTCACTTGTTTATGTGCATGTCTGAAGGCCAGATTTGGCTCTTAATGCCATTAAATCCCAGAGGCAGTGGGGACTGAGAGGAAAACCAAATGAGATATGGCCTGATAAACTGATTTATTAATAGCTCTGCTGACTTAAAGATCCAATTCTCTGAACTGGGTAATAATGAGGCATATAATACAGGGCAGTCTGAGCCCACAGAAACTGATCACTTATGTCTGAGCAAGGCCACTTTCTCCCATAAACCCTATTTCCTGGACTGGAAAAATATACAGTGGCTTGGATTTGTTCTCTTCCTTGCATTCCAAGCCTCAGTCTGGACCATCATGACTACAGCTTTTCTCCCTGTGAGTGCAGTCTGCATTAGAAACTTTTGATCATTTCTGGGTTAGCTATGCTTGGGGGAGAAGGGTATAAGAATCTACACCTCACTCTTTAAAGACATTTCCCCTTACTTGTCAACTAAAATAATTTTTAAAAAAGAAGCCTGGGAAGCAGTTGGAGCTCAGAATTTTGGTTTTATAAGAAAATTACATGAAAATGGCATTAAAGAACCTAATATGAAGAGAGAACGTATTAGGAACACTTTAGCTGACAGTGAAAGGGTTTGTTTGCATATTTGGGTGGAAATAAAATATTTCTCTACAGCTTTGCAAACTCAGACATAGTATATTGTACTAGGGTGGGAGAATCCAGAGAGGGGAGCTGGCAATATACAACCACTATGATCCCTTCTGAGATTGGCTTGAAAGGGGCTCCCTGCCTTTTTTTGTATGTGGGAAAACTAGTATGCATAGTTGCCTGGCCGTTCCCATTTGAATAAAAACCATTCTTCTTATGGCTGAATCTTGTTGCAAATCCACCAGTGAAGTTTGTCTGGTGGGTTGATGCTGGGGTTGGAACTGGGAATAGGCCTGAGCCCTGATGTAACCAAAGAACCCTGGAAGTTGGTTTCCCTTCTACATTTGGGCTGGAGTGAGCCAAAATAAGTATTAATAATAAGACTTCCTGCTATCTGGGGGAAACACAAAAGGACACAATGTACTTGGTCACTATCTGCCAGAGTTAGACACAGTGGCTTAGGGAGAAAAGAAATTCTCCTACTTCTTCAGCTGCACATCAAATAATGCAACTGACATGCACCCCTTGCTCTCTCCCTTTGTGAGAAGCCAACTGAGAATGAGCCTAGGCTGAGTCTCGTGTTCATATGTGTCGGACAGCCAATTAGGGTCACAGGATTAATACCATTAATACTTTCACTATGTGTTTGGGGGTGTGGGGGGTCTGTTTCTGCTGGCAGGGTTCCAACCACGAGAGGGGAGCTGCAGAAAAGGTAATGCAGTCTGGAACTGTATTAGCCTCTTGGGTGCTGGGCTGAGTGACACACAGGGAGGGAATGATCCCACCATGATTAATGTATTTTTTTTGTTCATTCCCCCCATGCTCTTTGGACCTAATTTTTAGAGGTGCTGAGTATCTGTGATTCAGATGGTGTCACAGATGCTCGTTGTCTCTGAAAATCAGGCCTTGTGCAATCAAACCTTCTGGACTGTAAAGTCTTCAGGACCTTCTAGAACATAAGAACGACCATACTGGGTCAGACCAATGATCCATCTAGCCCAGTGTCCTGTCTTCTGATGGTGGCCAATGCCAGGTGCCCCAGAGGGAATGAACTGACCAGGCAATCATTGAGTGATCCATCCCGTCATCCACTCCCAGCTTCTGGCAGCTTAGACTCATAGACTTTAAGGTCAGAAGGGACCATTATGATCATCTAGTCTGACCTCCTCCACAATGCAGGCCACAGAATCTCACCCAGCCACTCCTGGAATAATCCTAACACATGCATGTAGCACGTTGAGTATTGTTGGGGCTACAGCAATACAAATACACATTATAGCAATCCTTAATAATTGTTATGGGTTTCAATTCTCAACCATAATGTGGCACTGTTTGTGAATATAGAGCATGCACGTGACTGCTCTTCCTCTGTGCTGATGGCAATAGTCAGCTATGTGTAATTACAAACATTTAACCCACTCTCCAAAATGCCAGAGCTTGCCAGATTGTTCGCAGTGTTGTAGCCATGTCGGCCCCAGGATATCAGAGAGAGAAGGTGGGTGAGGTCATATCTTTCATTGGACCAACTGCTGTTGGTGAAAGAGACAAGCTTTTGAGCTACACAGTGCACCTGAGGAAAAGCTGTGTGTAACTGAAAAGCTTTTCTTTTTCATCAACAGAAGTTGGTCCAATAAAAGAGATTACCTCACCCACCTTGAGTCTCAGATTGTCAGGGTTTAATGTGTGCAGTCCAAGACCAGAAAGTTAAATTAGAAAACTGACTTGTATGTTTTTTTTTTTACTGTATTAGAGAGTTGACTTCTTTCCAATTTGAAACAGATGATACATTGTATTAAAGGGTTGGGGTTGCACTTAATATTCTCATATAAAAGGAGGAAAGACACACAAGACTTTTCCGCTACATTGAGTTAGAGCTTTAAAAATATGTTTTTTACAAGTCTAACAGCAGTTTTTATTCCTCTGAGTCACGTGTGTTTTGGGGAAAACCATGTACTTTCAGTGTTGCTTGAAGCATAAAATGTGCAATAAATTTTTTTTAAAAAAAGAATTCATAGTATGTTTAGCTTTGAAAAGAAAACACAACAGTAAGTTAAACCTAATGCCATTAAGTTTTTGTGGTTTCCATGTAATTTGTAATCCAAAAAGCTTTTGGTATTAGAGGTCAAAATGGGGAAAAAAGACAACCCACACACAATAAGGGAAACTGCCATGCTGGGCCAGCATTTCATTTTGTAAGACAAAATATTGAATATTAAAATGTTCACGCATGCAGTGAGCTGGCAGCAATGTTGGTTCTCCAGTGCATAAACAGAACCTGTAACTTTCCATAAGTTTGAATAAGAAATTAAATGGGCTTCACAGCTCCAACCTAGATCACCTTCCCATTCCTATAGATGACATCACTGGGGGATAGAGAAGGGTTCATAGGAAGGGAGGAGGCACTTAAGGCATTGTATCTTAAAGGAGCCTTGCCAGAGTACCATTAGGACAACTGGCCAGTACTAAATTGCTTTTCTTTGATTCCAGAGTGGTCCCTTTCTTCCAAAGCACGTCCATGTTTGTGCTGGGTCATGCGCAGCAGGCAGCTCTAGGTCTGAGATGCATCCTAATATCTCTGTCACCAGCTTTCTGTGGTGGGGCACTTCAGCCAGTACAGGTGATTCATAAAGGAACTAAAGACACCTTCTGTTGGAACTCTTTTGTAGGAAGAAATTATACTAATGGGGGGCTGGGTGGTGCTGAGCTTGGCTAGAGGAATACTACCGGGACTGTTGGGGGAGGGAGCAGAAGGGGAAGTGGGGAAAATCTCTTTCTCTAAGGCATCAATGTATGTATGGTTCACTGTGCTCAAAGGCATCTGAGTGAATGGGCAGGCTGAGGGGCCTGGCCCAAGAGTGTTGCTGTTTAGGGGTTTAAATAGGGAAACAGCTTAAGCTATTCAGATAAAAGAGAGAGAGAAATCTGAATCTTTGGCAGACACTCACAATGGACCTTCTGAACCTTTAAAGAGGGAATTCAATAACACAATAAAGCATGCTGCAAGCACAGAGCAGCCTGTGGCATAATATGAAAAATGAAAGTAACTCATATTTGAAACACACTCTTTATCTCCCACAGCAGCAGTATCTGTCTGCAAGCTTTTTCATGTGGAGTTCAGATTACCAACTTTCCAGTACTTTTTACCAGTTCAATCAAAAAACAAGCTTGTTTTTTATGAGTCAATAAAAAGGACTAGCGTACTTATAATAAGGGACCAGGAGAAGCCAAAAAACTGGAAAGGCAGATCAGGGGAAATTATCAGTGTTAATACATAATGTTGCCAAATCCAATGAAGAAAATAAAATTTGATGCCCAGAACCTACTTTTTGGACAAGCAGTCACAATCAAATGGAACCCTCAGTAATCCCTGGGCAGGATTTTCTCAAATTCAATTTGGTGTTTTCAGCTTTTGATACATGTTGGGAGCAGACGGTTTTAAATAACAGACTTTAAACATGCACCGTAACCATACTGAGCTATAACACGCACACATCTAAACAAAGAAAAATATCAGTTACCGCAGCTTAACGTCCAGGGTCAAAAACGAAAATATTTTCATGGGATGATAAAAATGGCATAATTGAAAGGAAATGTTATTTTTTTTAAAGCACATATGTGACTGTTAAATCTGAGAATGGGGTTTCCCTTAGTGCTCACCCAACAGCACAAGTCTCTTTGTGAAATACATTCTGTGCAGTAAGAAGAGGCTGTGTCTAGACTACCAGTAAATGGGGTAACCAGAGAATATACCCCTAAACCCTTGGTAGTAGGACTGTGTAGTCTGATTGTATTTAACCTGAGTATTGAATGAGTAAGGAGTGAAGAATTTGGCCTCTGCACTGCCTACACTGTGAAGAGATGGAATAAGCATAGTCATTCATCTCAGTTCACCCAAAAAATAGACTTACAGTGAGAAAAGAGCTTGAATGCTACTGGTCTCTCAGTGGAGTCTGAAAAATCATTTACCCAAAGAAGGAAAGACATGCCAGCAGGATAAGATGCTATACTCCATCACGATCTAAGGGCACTAACTAGCCTAAACTGTACACAGCCTTTTGAAGGAGGTAAGCCCCAAAATCTGTTCAGGAGAGAGACCAGCGACTGGTGTGCAAGGGGAGAACTAAGGGGAAAAAAATCCAGCTTCTTCACAGCAGGGAGAAAAGGCTTCTCCCACTGTTCCTGATCTCTCATTCTCTACTTTCCACTCAGTCAGAGCCAGACAACCTGCAGCAGTTATTACAGGTGAGGCACAGAGGGGGCAAGTGGGAGAAAAATGACCATTATTGGCTGGATGCTCTTTGACTTCAGTCCTGCAAAGCACCAACTGGGGGCCACTTCAGATCACAGTTTCCTGTCCTGTGAGCATGTAGCACCTCTGCCATTCTCCTCCTCCATTCCCTAGCCTATATTCCACATCACACACCCCTATCGCTGTGTGAGAGAGAACCTACAGTTTGATGGGCCCATTGTCTTTGGCTGCAATCTCCATGTACTGTCAGCCAGCAGACATAGGGTCTAGTCTTGCAGCCCTTTCAAAACCCTTCTCTGGTAAATGACACCAGCCAACAGGGAAGATCTTCTCCCTCCATGTGAGGATGCTGGGGGTACACTGGGTTCCAGCCCCTCTCCGCTATTTTTTCCAAGATCCATAGGTTCATAAGGACATTATTATGTGTAGCAATCTCTTTGGATAGAGTACAGCCTCCACCTCAGGGCAGGAAGGGGTTGACCGAGGCATCCATATAATTGGTTTTACTCAGTTGTCTCCTGGATGGAAATATAGAATAGCCTCTGTGCCTGTTGAGCCTAGCAGATAACTTGAATCTAAAGAGGGCCCTATAATTTCAGAGGCAAGGATGACACATTTTAACATTAATGAAGGGTGGAATGTTCTTGGCAGTGATTAGCATATAAATAGGCTGGCTGGAGAAAAGACAGGTGTATCAGGATACACCTATTGTTAGAGAAAATCCATTCTGTCCCTTCCCAGGTGACAGATGTTACAAGGCCAATCAGCATGGTATGAGGTGCCAAATTGCAACCCATATATTCCATCACCCTGTAGCAAATGCATTGGGCCAGATACTGATCTTTGTTACACTGGTATAAAACTGGAGAAGCAGCTCCACTGAATCTGCCCACGTGTACAAGAGATCAGTTTCTGGTTTTCTATAGAAAATAATCACAGCTAGACAAATTGTACCTTGAGAAAACAATCCTTAACGATCCACGGGCCAGGTCAAGTAACCTTTATCCAGGGCATCCTTGCTCAATATGTATGTAGCAGAACCAGTATAAATTCATGTAGCTCCACTGGGGATCTGGCCTGATAATATTATATAATATAATCATCAGCATTTCTGTGCATTCTCATTCATCCTTCTGAAAAGAGTACTTGCTTTTCACCAATTGAAGGTGTTCATAGTAGGTTTAGCTTATTCCTTCATTTTTCCATTACTTTTTGAAAAGTAGGATTGACATGTACATTGCTTTTTTTTTTTAAAGGTGGACTGTCTCCTTCCCCTTTCTAGACATTCATGCACCCTTCTCTGCATGGCTAGCGTGTTTCCCAATACTGTATATGTGTTCAAAATGGAGGAGATATCACATCATTTACATTCAACAGGTCTAAAAATAGCCCCATTGTTTCCTTCAAACTAAGTTGAGATACTTGAAATGCATGGAAGGGAGATTAGATACAACATTTCTTATTTCCATCCATGGTGCAAAAAATAAAATAAAAATGAAGATACATGAAAATGCCTGTGCGAGATGAAAAGGCTATTATCTATATCTAGGTTTTTTTTGGTTTTTTACATATTTTTAGGAATAGATCTGTCCACAAATAACACCTTAGAAAAAATATGCATATAGTATTAAGCATGGGAATTGGCTTAAGTGTGAGCTACCAAAGTGAAAAAACTTGAATACAGATTTACTTTTTCCTTATAAGATGACAAGTAAAGTGAATATTTCTTCAGCACATATTTCCTAATATTTTATGAAGCAAATGTTGAACAGATGTATTTAAAGTGTGGAAAAATTAAATGAAAGGCACATTGAGGATTTATAGAGCGGTAAACCAAGACACCAATCGAAATTAGATCTTTGAACAGAAACTATGCTGTTAATGCAGAAATTTTGAACTGTAACTTTAAAAAAAAAATGGCTTCCAAGACCCCAAACTGCAACCTGGAACTATATAAACGTCAGTTAAAAAAGATGCAACTTTGGTTCTGAAAAATTAATATAGCTGGAAAGTATGTTTTTATGTTAATTTAAAATTAACAGCTAATGCAGCTATATTAAAGTGTCTTGATTCCCAGAATTATGGAAATCTACAAAAATCTTGGCGCTAAAAATGTAGACATTTTTCCAATCTGAAATCCTGCAATTAAGATTATTTAAAGATGACTATGGAGAATCCACATGGCCATCATTCAGTAAGAAACTCATGGCATAATCAAAACAACTGTGTCTCACCACATTATTGGAACTAGGGTAGTAAAACTTCACATAGCTACTAGGAGTGTCAGCTATAACAGTGCACCGTTGACTTCTGTAAAGCTGTAACATATTTCTATAACAAACTATGGTTGCGATTCAGGAAAGCACTTAAGCATAGGATTTATTCACATACTTAAGTACTTTCTTTAATTAGGGATGGATTTAAGCACGTGCTGAATCGGGCCTATGTGTGGCCTCATAAACAAGAGTTTTCAAAGGTTAATCAACCATTTGTATTAAACCACACAGTGAATGGAGCTCTGGTGGTTAATGCTAACTGAGAATCTGGCCCTGTAGTCTAACAGGACTGCCTGGCTTCTTGTTGTGCAATTATTAATTAAAATAAGAATGTGATACAAAAATACATATGATTCTGTTTGTGCTGAGATGAAGCATTGCTGAATGTTGTGTACTTTGTTTTCTAGCTAATCGTTGTGCAGGCCAAGAGGTCCAACCATACCGAGGGCACTGCAGATAGGCACATCTAGAGGAAAGGAGGAGCCTGCTGTTCAGTTCCTGACTCAGGCCCTGAATTGCTATGTGATCTTTAGGCAAGTCATTTAGGCCAAGCCTTTCAAGTTTGGGTGCTTAACCATAAGTGCCTAACTCAGAGGTTTGATTTCCAAAGGCACTGAGCCCCTGGAACTCCTATTGATTTCAGTGTGATTACTCATGAGATGAAGAATTGCTCACATCAGCAATAAGGATTTTCAGGATCAGGCCTCTATCTCTTATAATTTAGATACTGTCGGCCTTCAGTAAATGGGTTGAATTCTGTCCTGGCGCTTACAGACCTGTGCCACGTCATTGATTTCAGCAGGGTATCCAGTCAGGGCTGAATTTGGCCCTGTAATTATTAAACATCTGTGCTGGCATTTCTGGAGACTCTGACATTCCAGTGGGCACGGTCAGTGCCAGATGTGTAGAGCCAGGTAAATTGGGCTTGAGAGAGTGCCCCTTGTCTAGCTATGTCTACCCTGTCACATCTGAGGTGCTGCTCCCTTTGGCTGCTGGCAGAAACTGCACCGGGCTTCACTGCCGTTGTTGGAGCCTGACCTGCCCCCCGGACAGCTGAGAGCGATGGATTTTACTCCTTTTTTTCTCAGGCCCCAAAAAGATGATTGTATTCTTCCATGTGTCTCCAGCTCTTGGATTTTATGGTGGACATATCAATTCAGTAATTGCTGATCTCTGACCGTGTGTTGCTTTTACTTAGGGTGACCAGCTGTCCCAATGTTATAGGGACAGTCCCGATTTTTGGGTCTTTTTCTTATATAGGCTCCTATTACCCCCTCACCCCCATCTCAATTTTTCACATTTGCTGTCTGGTCACCCTACTTTTACTGTTGAAGGTATCCTCACAGGTTACTCTTAGAAGAGGCTGCTGTTTTGTGATCCTCTGCTTCAGGGGCACCCCCAGAAATTTTACCCATGATAAGCACCGTTAATCCCTGGGGAGCTGTCCCCGCTGCAGCCTATGGTCCCAGCATCTGCACCGTGCTCAGCCCTTACCTTCCAGCCCACCCATCCAGGTGCAGTGTCACTCCCCATCCCTGAGAGGGGACACAGGCAGCTGGAAGTGGAGCAAGGCTAGGCAGGCCCCCTAGGTGGGGAAGCCCTGGTGCAGGAGCCAGCCCCTTTGCAGCAGAGGGGCAGTGCTGTGTGCCTCACTGCCCACTGTGCCCACTCAGGTTTGGCGCTGTAGCCCTTTTGTTGTGGTGGGGGGGAGGGGACAGTGGGGCCTTGAGTGAGTGGTGTTGCAACATGGTACATGGGGGCATCACCGTTGCTCAGGTTTGGCCCCGCCTTCCCCCTTCTGCATGATGGAAGTCCAGTAGGGCCAAACCTGAGTGGGCAGTGGGGTGGCTTCTTGCCCATGTGGGCATCGCTGCTGTGTTTCACGTTCAGTTTAATAAGCAATTTCATCCCTTTGAGGCTGCTAGCATCTTCTCTCATAGCAATGCTAAGCTGAGTGATCCTAGCATGTGCACAGGGCGAGGAGCACAATGAAATAGACAAGTTGGGCACCAGCCAGATATGCTGGAGGTGAAAATGGAGGTGCTGATGTTTCTTGCAGCTAGAACTAGTAGCAGCCAGTCAGCTCCAAGCCATGTTCTGCCTGGAGGGCTCAGGCAGTTCCTTTTCTAGGCTAAGAATGTCTTTCTTGAAGACCATAACGCCAGGAAGATGCTCCCTAACCTGACTCACCCCATGGGGCTTGGATCAAGCTTGCCATTGAGGGTAAGAAGAGATTAATTAAAAACAAGATCCACATGGCACCCGATTGTACCAAGGAACGGACCCTCCTTGCACAGATTTTCCTCAATGGGAGTGAGGATCAGCCACGTCTGAAACATTCTCTCCTCTGTAGACTCCAAGTGTTGGTGTAGCCTCTGAGACCTTAGCCATTGAATTCCCAAGAACTCAGCTCAACTCCGAACTCATCACTGAGATGTGTTCAATTGTCTTACAATCAAACTACACTTGAGCTGATCAGGCTCAAGCATGGGGAGGGGGGCAGAACATGCCACACATCCAAAGTTACATGGCCAATCTCTTCCTTTATGTACATTTACACATTGCATCACACATTTTGGGATTGGTGTGGTCACTTTGCAGGAACCAATCCCTGTACAGCCCACTCTGGGCATGCACAGCTTACTCTTTACCTCCAGGCTTATCTTATCCGTTGTTATCTCATCCATTGTAAATGGTTCCCTGGGTGTTCCCCTGTATCTTATCTGCTACAGATGTTCTATTTCCAGCTTACTGATCCACTTACTTCCTAATCCTGTCTTCCAAAAAATGAGGCCTCACCCAAGTCCAATTACTTGTGTCAAGCCAGGCTTATGCTAACAGGGTGCAGTTTGAGGCTGGAGATTCACACATGGGGAGAGGCATGCCTTATTCCCTATTAATTTTGCATATCCCTCTGCATTCTGTGGAACCCTCCTTCAGTGGAGGGGCCAGGTACAGCAGTGGGCAGAGGTGTTCCTGGCAGGGTGGCACCAATGAAAATGCATTGGCAGAGAGCTGAGGAGCGAGGGGTGGAGGTAGATAGAGAGCAGCTACTGCTCCCAAAGAGCCACAGGGCCTCTGTGTAGACTGCCTCCAATGTATTCCCAAACACACTGCTGTGTGTGTATGTAAAATAATTTCCTCTCCTATCAACCAGGATGCCTGCTGCCTTCCCTGAGCTGACGGATTCTTTCAGATACACCTGGACTGTGCTATTAAAATCACTGTAATTATACAGGTGTAACTGAGGGTGGGATTGGCCCCAGAATTTTACATGTATCTCTTCTTCCTAAGAAAAGGAAGGATCCCAAGGATTGTGTCTGTTCGATAGCCATATTTCTCTAGTTTAACTGAAGTGCCAAATGCTTCCCCAAATAATATATGCAGATGAAGTCTGATCAGTTGCAGAACACTGAGCCAAACTGTGCCATCATGAGAAATTCTGATGAACTGATGGCATAATATGAGGGAAATATAGGCTGGCTGCTACCAGTGTATTACATAGTGCGCTCTCTCTCTCTCTCTCTCTCTCTCTCTCTCCATCTTCCTGTTACCCTCTTTTATTTTTTCATTTAATGCTGAGATTTTCAGGATTGAGTGTCATTATTTTTCCATCATTAAAGGGCATTAGCTTTGAGGGAAGTAGTCTCGCTCTTCCTAGAGTAAGGCTGTGGCTACACTAGTAACTAATAAACAAGTAAAGCACTGCAAGCTTTTACTGGTATAGTTGATTTCTCTCCCGCTCCCCTTACCTCCAGCACAAGCTATACCAGCAGAAGCACAGTTTTGCCACTAAAACTGCATCCACACTCAGAGCTTTTGCCAGCACAGCTATGTCAGTCAGGGGTCACACCACTTCACAACCCTGTCCAACAAAGCTATGCCAGCAGAAGTCTGTAGTGTAGACAAGGCCTAAGCAATAGTTTAATATTATGGCTAAGCAGGTGACCAGTAGAGATCACCGACCTCCAGAATGCTTTATCCTAAAACTTAAAAAACAGACTAAAGATGCTTTAAATAATTCAAAAGCCAGATGTGTTCACAGCCACTTTGGTGTAACTACCTGTTCATTTCATTGTTACCCTCACCTTCCTTCCGTTTCTATATTACTCTCTTGTCTTTTCTTAGTTTAGGACCCCTTCCTGCAACGATCTCCACGTGAGCCTCTGCAAAGCCCCACTGAAGTCATTGGGCCTCCATGCAGGCACAAGGGGTCTATCTACAGAGATTGTTGCAGGCCTTAAACTATAAACTATTCAGAACAAGGGCAGTGTCGGTCTAAGCATTTGTACAGTACTTAGCACAGCAGGGCTGCAATCCTGATATGAGCTTCTGTATGCTACTCTAATGCAATTTAATAACGTTCCATATGCCTATGTAGCCAGTTATGCCTCTGCTTTTGTCCTGGCATTGGAATTCTTGCCAGCTTGCACCTCTTGGTCTGAATTGCCTGGTATGATGATGACAAACACAAGGTGGGAGGCTGTATTTTGCATGGATGATATGCTCCTGTTTGCAGCCAGCCCATCAGTCTGCTGTAGCTGAGCATATTCATTTCTTTGTAAAGGATCTCGGTGTTTTGAACTGCTTTTTAATCTAATGCTATGGCATCTGTGTGTACTGTTGGATTCGCCAGGCGGTGCTAGGCCGCATGAATTCTGCAGCTCCGCAACTTGCTGCACATTCCGCCCCTTGCCACTGAATTGTGTTCAGAACCCAAGCTTTCATTCTAAGGAAAAAAGTGATACCCTGCGAGGGTATGAAGATAGACTTAAACATAATCCAGGTGCCCACTGGGGAAGTGGTGTGATCTTGAACCTGCGGACAACAGCTCGGAGAGATTTGAACTGGCCCAGTCATCGCACTAGATTGTTAAGTCTGAAACCTACATGTGACTGTTTAAATATCAGCATCCCTCATTATGTAACTGCTGAACATTTTAGCAGAAACATCCAGCTAATGTGCCTCTTGGTCTTGCAGGGGGGATTAAACTATACCCCTCTTTCAGGGTGTAATTTACTCCTCCGCTTGCACACAGCTAGCTCTTCTGCATAGAGGGAGGTGCAGCCATTGCTTTGCCAGCTCCTCATCTCTTTCTGCCACCTTCCATCCATTTGCCTGCAGCAGGGAACATCGGGCACCCAGCCCCTGCTCTCCCTACTTGTCAGCAGCTATGATGTGGGCACAACTAATATGGCCGTACAGGGAAGTCAAAGAGAAGGGCTTGCTCCCCTTTAACTCCTCTATGCAGCCAAGTAACCAAAGCCACACTGTAGCCTTACTGTGTCTCTCTAATATCCTGTGACCAACACGGCTACAACTACACTGAATATGATCTAGCCTTAAAGCACTTAATAACACTAATACAAATATTAGGATTTTAGTACATAAAAACTGGAGGTGGCTTTTGGAGGTAGTGTTCAGAATCAGGTTAAGGTTCAGGTCTGATTGCACTGAAATCTTGCAAGTTTTCACAAGGTTTTCTAGCATATTGAATGATGAAATTGTATCAGTTCAGCTGCTCTCATGAGAACTTGGACTCCACCCAAAGGGAGTAAAAAATAGGCCCCTTCTGGTTTGGGATTTGACCCAAAACTAAAACCATAAAGGGAGAGTCAGATCCAGAAACTTGAATCCCAACCCATCTCCCAGAAGTTCAAAAAGTTTCAGACTGGAGAGTTTTACTTTGCCCCCTTCACTGATTAAAAACATAATCCAGCAATAGAGACTCTTGCTTTTCATGAGTAGATTTCAAAGTGTTTTACAAAGGAGGTGACTATAATCCCCATTTTATAGATAGGGAAACTGAGGCACAGAGCAGAGAAGTGACTTGCCCAAGGTTATTCAGCAGACCAGTGGCAGAGCCAGGACTAGAATCCAGAACTCCTGAGTCCCAGTCCAGTGTACTATCTGTAAGACATTTTGTGTTTTAATTTTTTTAATTTCCCAGGAATTTGTTGTGTTTTATACAAAAGTTTTTAAAAGCAGGAGAATAAGTAAAAACCAGCAATGAAGGGCAGCTGGCAGGGATGCCCTCTACTCAGGGGAGCTAGGGGGTGCTCGTTATGTGGCAGTTGAGAGAGCCGTCCTCTCCCTGCAGCCATCGGGTGGTCTCAACTGCTGGGACGTGGCTCTCTGCTGGTCTCACTCTCCTGCCTACACAGAGGAAGCAAAGGAGCTATGCTGAAGGTCCCAGGGCCAGGAGGGGAGTTTAAGGCTGGACCCTGTGAGTACTGGCCCCCCTTCCAGACAGAGCCCCCTGCTGACCATGCCTGCCCTTCAGCGTGGTCTTATCTGCTTCCCCTGTGAAAAATTTCCAGCTCCCCAAAACCTCCAAATTTTGAGTGAAATCAATAAAACCCAAATATTCGCTTTTCCAAAAACCTAGCAATTTTTCAGGGGAAAAAAAAGGTAAATACCAATAATGAAGGGCCTTAACTGTCTGCTAGGCCAGAAAGTACAGCACAATCCACAAACCAATTATCTGGGACTCCAGGAAGCTGCAGCTAATATTAATTTCCACAGTAGCAATATTAGTTTGCAAACAATGTAATAGGCAAGGAGTTCAGATTACCAGCTTTCAAGTAGTATTTCAGTCCAAAAAAAAATCTTGTTTCCATTAGTCCAACAGAGAGTAGAAATAAAATATTCTTACTCCTGAAAGATCAAGGAGACAGTCTCAATGTACTGAACACACAGTATAACTTGATGTAATGTAATAAATAAAAGCCTTAGACCCAGAATCCACAGTTTGGGCAAGCAATCAAAATCTTTACAAACCCCAATAACTCACGTGCAAAGCTATCTGAAATGAGTTTTGCTTTATATTTTTATTATAAGCAGACAACATGAAAAAGATTCCACGTGTAATATAAACATACATTCTCACTACGTCAGCCCTGCTCCTATCCACCAAAATAGCTACACACTCAAAATACAATTTTTTTAAAGATTCTTTGTACCAGACCCGAGACTCTATAGCTATCACATCAAAATTACATTGATATATCTGTATGTTTTTTGATATTACATGAATGCGTTACAACTTCTAACCTTTCATGCAATAAGAAGGTCTTTATTAATTTATAATCAACTGCAAGTATGAAATGCTGCATTTAAAAATATGCAGTTGCACAGAGTGGCTGATGCTCATTTGAAGCTGTTGTAATCACATAAATTTGCTCATTGTTGAAAGGATTACAAAGATATGGAATGCAGGCTAAGCTAGGGGCTAGACCACGGGGCTGGGAGTCAAGAGACCTCTGGTCTGTTCTCTGCCCTGCCAGACACTCGTTCTGTAACCTTGGAAAAGTTACTTAACACCTCTGTGCTTCAGTTTCCCCAACTGTAAAATGAAATAAGATTCAAAGAGGTTGTGAGGCTTAATTAATATTTGCGGGCCTTTCCTTGCCCTGGCATTGTGAGAGTGCTAGTCAGGTGAGGAGAACAGAATAGCACTAAGGAGATGTCCTACAGGTTGGCAAGGTGAAGTTAGCTGTTCAGTTCCAATTTAATTGCTTTGTACTTTGGCTGATAACTCATTCTGGGTATTTCATCATTGCATACTTCCTAGGATTTCACGTGCCAAATGTTGAACAGATGTACTTCCACATTTAGGACATGGAGCTGAAACCTAGCAGGCAATGGACAAAAGAGTTTTGACGAGCTGTAGCTTGCAATTATGACAGATATATATATATATATATTTTTTGCTGTAAGACAAAGCTGCCTTCAAACAGCAGTATGGGAAGATTGTAAACTTCCCATGAGCTCATCCATTTGTCCAGGCTCAAATGCAGTACTCCACCCAGAGAACACCTCCTTAAGTACTACATAGAGCTGGCTTAGCCAGGAATCACAGGTGCATGGCCATTGCTCCATCAATTGCTCTTTTCAGGCTCTGACTCTTCATAGGCATGGCTGGAACACCCACCACTGCCTTACTGCAGCCACCTGAGATGCCTCACAACTGCTTTCGCAAACTCCAGCAGATATCTTCCTTGCGGAGGATTCATCCCAGCCTCCATTTTGAGAAAAGGTCTAGGAAATAATGCTGCAGCCCAAGGATTTACAAGGAGTTCCCACTGGTAGACTCTAGGAATTAACCTCTTCTCCCATAATTCCCCTAATCTCCCTAAAGGCTGACTGTTGAAATCTCCCAGAAGCTCCTGCTTCATGGAACCTTTCTGGGAGCACAGCAGCGCAACTGCGACAATGCAACGGGTGAAGTGCAGTGCAAGTGCAGATTTGGAGCAAAACTTATTGTGACTCAGCACGTGGACACTCTGCATCACTGGCTCTCACAGCCATGCTGTCTCACTTGTTCTCTTACCGGTAGTTCAGTCCTCTAGTGTAGGTGCAGCTCCAGTGCATCTTGGAAAGCTCTGGCATTGATAAAATAATAGCTCATGCCCCCTTCACATTAAGTACAGTAAACCACATTGCTTCCTGGTATTAAACAAATCATGCACTGTTTTGATGGAGCTATCTGACTATTTAATGTGCACGGAAATGTGAGCTCGGCACGATGAGTACAGGAAAAAACATTTGGGAAAACCATCTAATCCTGCTTTTTCCTTTTAACTCTGGAGAACCAGTGAAACAGCAGCACTTGAGGCTGCAATTTCCTCTTTGGTCTAATGATTATGGGAGTTGGAATAACTAACACAACAGAAAATGAACATTTAATGAAGGTATAAAAACTATCAAATAGACACCCCAAAATGCATACGCTCCATGTTTTGCTGCACTGTTAATGCTATAACTTTTAGAAATTCTACCTCCGTGTTACTATTTAACACACGAGTTTTAAAGATTCAAACCAGCAGACAGGTTTCATTAACATAGGAGGTCCCAGAAGAAATAAATGTTTATTAAAGTTTCAGTGATATGAGAGTTTTGGGGTATTTTTAACCACACTCTTGATTTGGTGCAAGGCCTGCCAAATGCATATCTGGTGAGCTATTTAGAAACTTCCTGTTCCATGTGCTAATTAACAGTCTATGAATTTTAACTGAAATCAGGGTGTCACCGCTAAAATGTATTGCAGAGGAGGCCTGCATTTGTCATTCAAAGACACGGCCACGGTGTTAAGGCCTAGCTATGGAGTGGATTTTGCAGCTTGAAAAACTAGTTTTCCAATAACTGCTGGGTGAAACCTGGGAGGAACTTGACTGCCTTGAATCACATGAGGGGAATTAGACTGGTGACATTTCAAGTCAGAGGTGGGCCAAAACTGGAACTTTTAATGCAAACCTCTTTGAATCTTGTGGGCAAGGTGGTGATAGATTCAAATCACTGAATCAGAACTTACCCCCATTTTGGTTCTGGTTCAGATTCACTGTATCATTAGCAGCATTCCTGGGGGAGGAATATGTCCTCCATAAATGAAACCAGGCCCTCTTGATATGTGTGTATTTTGGGGTAACTGGTAGCAGAGCAAGTATTTTCTTAGCAGCGACAAAGAGTCCTGTGGCACCTTGTAGACTAACAGACTTATTGGAGCATAAGCTTTCGTGGGTGAATACCCACTTCATCAGATGCAGTACTCTGGAACGCAGTATTTTCTTAGTTATCGTAGTCTCTTTGCCCAGGTCTACACTAACCCCCCCGTCGAACTAAGATATGCAACTTCAGCTACGTTAATAACGTAGCTGAAGTCGAAGTACCTTAGTTCGAACTTACCTGTGGTCCAGACGCGGCGCGCAGGCTCCCCCGTCGACTCCGCCTACTCCACTCGTCGAGCTGGATTACCAGCGTCGACGAGGGAGCACTTCCTGGTTCGATTTATCGCGTCTTGACAAGACGCGATAAATCGAACCCAGAACATCGATCCCGCGCCTCCGACGCGACGGGTAAGTATAGACATACCCTTAGTCATTGGAATAACTCTTTAGTGCATTTCAGCTGCTGCTGATTACTTTGTTGCTCTACTTCAAAGTCCAACTGGGCAAACTCTAGGTAAACTTCCCGTACAACTTAGTCATGCGTCACCTCAGGGCTTGCAAGGGCACCATTCTTTATTTATTAAACTGTGTAAGAAAGTGGCCCCACCTGGGAGTGGCTTCCACCAGCAGGCTGTGGCATGACAGGTGTGCCTGCCTCAGTGTCCCTCCTCCTGAGTCCTCTGAAATAGTCAGAACAGTCTTTCTTAGTGCAAATGGCCCTTGTAGGATTAATTTAATACAGAAGAAAGCCCCATGCACACAAGTCCCAACACAATTCAGGCAATTAACAAATGTAGCCCCAGCATCCCTCACTGTGCCCTGGCCCTCTGGCTCTGAGAGCCAGCAGGTATCTCCTTCTGCGGCTGTCATCATTCAGCCCTCTCCCCAGCTTTCTCTGGCCTTGGCTCTCTCTGACTCAGGAATGTCAGACAGCTAGCTCCTCCCTCAACTGACTCCTTGATAATTCCTCCCTCTTGCCAGGGAGGATCTGCACAGAACTTCCCCAGAGATAGGGTGACCAGATGTCCCGATTTTATAGGGACAGTCCCGATTTTGGGGTCTTTTTCTTATATAGGCTCCTAGTACCCACCACCCCCTGTCCCGATTTTTCACATTTGCTCTCTGGTCACCCTACTCAGAGACCTCATCGAGTCTTCTGACTCTCACCAGGACTCTGTCTCACTGGGTTGCTCCCTGATCTCTTTTAGCCTCCAGGTGCTGCCGCACCCTCTTAACTGGCCAAACTGAGAGCACCTGTGTGGACAGTGGACCTGCTTCATGTACAGGGGCCAGCCACTCTATGTCAGGATGCTATTTAACATTTTTATCAATGACCAAGAAGACATGAAATCTGTAGATTACACAAAGATTAGGGGTGTAGTAAATAATCAAGAGAACAGGTTACTGATAGAGTGATCTGGATCTCTTGGTAAACTGGGTGCAAACAAACAGTATTGTATGGCCAAATGTAAAGTCATACATCTAGGAACAAAGAATGTAGGCCACACTTACAGGAGGGGTGAGGGGAGGTCTGTCCTGGGAAGCAGTGACTCTGAAAAAGCCTGGGGGGCAATGGTGGTTAATCAGCTGAACATGAGTTCCAATGTGATGCTGAGGCCAAAAGGACTAGTACAATCCACAGATGAATAAACTGAGGAATTTTGAGTAGAAGTAGAGAGATTATATTACCTCTGTATTTGGCACTGGTTTGAACACTACTGGGATACTTTGTGTAGTTGTGGTGTCCAAAAATTGGAGAAGGTTCAGAGAACAGCATGAGTGATTACATTATTGTAAAGCATGTTTTATAGTGATCAATTTAAGGAGCTCAGTCTGTCTTAATTCTCCAATGGAAGGTTAAGTCGTCAGACTTGATCAGTTTATAAATACCTACATAAGGAAAGAAATTTGATAAGAAGGCTCCTCAGTCTAGTAGACAAAGGTATAACAAGATCCAATGAGTAGAAGTTGAAGGTAGACAAATTCAGACTTGAAATAAGGTGCAAATTATTAACAGTGAAGGTAACTAGCCATTGGAACAATTTACCAAGGGTTGTGGTGGATTTGTGAATTTGATATTTTTTCCTTCAAGTGAAGCACTTTGCACTTGCCTTTATTGAATTTCATCTTGTTGAATTCAGATCAATTCTCTAATTTGTCAAGGATGTTTTGAATTCTAGTCCTGTCTTGCAGTGCTTGCAAACCCTCCCAGCTCGGTGTCATCTGTACATTTTATAAGCATTCTCTCCACTCCATTATCCAGGTCATTAATGAAAATATTGAATAGTACCAGACCTAGGACAGAACCCACAGGGCCCTACTAGATAAGCAGTCCCAGTATGACTGAGAACCATTCGTAACTACTATGGTCTTTCAACCAGTTGTATGCCCACCTTATAGTAATTTTATCTAGAGCTCATTTCCCTAGTTTGCCTGTGGGAATGTCATGTGGGACTGTGTCAAAAGCCTAACCACAATCAAGATATATCACATCATCTGCTTCCCCCATATCCAATGGGCCCATTACCCTGTCAAAGAAGAAAATGAGGTAGGTTTGGTATGATTTGTTCTTCACAAATCCATGTTGGCTATTCCTTAGAACCCTATTATCCTCAAGGTGCTTGCAAATTGATTGATTGTTCCAGTACCTTTCCAGGTATCGGAGTTAGGCTGACTGTTCTATAATTCCCTGGGTCCTTTTTTTTTTTTTTTTTTTTTAAAAGATAGGTCCTATGTTTGCCCTTCTCCTGACTTCTGGGACCTCATCTGTCCTCCAGGAGTTCTCAAAGATAATAGTTCAGTGATTTTCAGCTAGTTCCTTAACTACTCTAGAATGAATTTCATCAGGCCCTGCTGACAAGATGGGTGGCAAGATGTCCCGATTTTAAAGGGATAGTTCCGATATTTGAGGCTTTTTCTTATATAGGCACCTATTATCCCCCACCCCATCCTGATTTTTCACACTTGCTATCTGATCACCCTAACTTGAATGCAACTAAATATTCTTGAATTTGTTCTTTCCTGTTTTGGCTTGCATTCCTTCCATCTTGCTGTTAATATTGCTTGTGTTAACTATCTAGTCTCCATAACCTTTTTAGTGAAGACTGAAGCAAAATAGGTATTAAACACCTCAGCTTTTTTTTAATGTTATCATTTATTAGCTCCCCTTCCCCTCTAAGTAGAGGACCTACTCTTTCCTTCATCTTTCTCTTGCTCTAAATGTATTTAAAGAACATCTTCTTTTAAGTGCCTTTTTATGTCACTTGTTAAGTGTAACTCATTTTGGGCTTCAGCCTTTCTGATTTTGCCCCTACATTCTTGTGCTATTTTTTTTGTACTCCTCCTTAGCAATTTGTCCATGTTTCCACTTTTTGTAGGATTTCTTTAATTTTTTCCAGGTTATTAAAGAACTCCTGATGGAGACATACTGGCCTCTTACTATTTTTCTTACCTTTCCTTTGCATTATGATAGTTTGCAGTTGTGCTTTTTAAATATTGTCTCATTGAAAAACTGCCAGCTCTCCGGAACTCCTTTTTCCCTTAGATTTTCTTCCCATGGGAACCTTCCCTATCAGTTCTCTGAGTTTGTGAAAATCTGCTTTTTTGAAGTCCGTTGTCCTTATTCTGCTGCTCTCACACCTTCGTTTCCTTAGCACAGGGGTTCCCAAACTTGGTTCGTGGCGTGTTCAGGGTAAGCCCCTGGCAGGCTGCAAGACGCTTTGTTTACCTGAGCGTCCACAGGTACGGCCTCTTGCAGCTCCCAGCCCCAGTGGCCACGGTTCGCCGTTCCTGGCCAATGGGAGCTGCGGGAAGCGGCACAGGCCGGGCCACTGCTTCCTCCAGCTCCCATTGGCTGGGAATAGTGAACCGTGGCCACTGGGAGCTGCGAGCGGCCGTACCTGTGGACGCTCAGGTAAACAAAGCGCCTTGCGGCCTGCCAGGGGCTTACCGTAAACAAGCCGCGAACCAAGTTTGGGAACGTCTGCCTTAGCATAATGAAATCTGTCACTTCATGATCACTTTCTCTCAAATTGCCTTCCACTTTCAGATTTGCTACTAACTCCTCTGTGTTTTTCAGAATCAAGTCTAGAATGGCCACACTTCTGGTTTCTTCCTCCACTTTCTGGAAGAAAAAGTTGTCCCCTGAACATTCCAAGAACTGAATGGAAATTGTGTTCTGCTGTATTACTTTAACTACCCAGATATCTGTTGGATAAGTCCCCGATTACTACTAGGTCTTGTGTTTTGGGTATTTCTGTTATTTTTTCTAGAAATGCTTCTTCCTGTTTTGGTGGTCTAAAGTAGACCCCTACCATAATGCCACTCATATTTTTTATTTTACCCCTTCTTGCTTTATGCAGAGACTTTCAACCGGTCTGCCTCCCTCCTCCTAATGCACCTCAGAACAAGTTTGTATATGCTTGATGTATAATGAATGCCACAGCTTCTCTTTTTATCATATCTGTCCTTCCTGAACAAGCTATACTCCTCTATGCCAATTTTCCAGTCATGAAACTTATCCCACCAAGTCTCTGTGATGCCAATTAAGTAATAATTTAGTTTATGTACTAATACTTTCAGTTCCTCCTGTCAATCCCCATAATCCCCTTGCATTTGTGTATAGATAGCTAAAATGTTGAGCACATTCCATCACTGCTTTCCCTGTTGTTGCTCTTATGATCCTATTGTAATTTTCCATGTCCCCCCAACATGTAACCCTCTGTTAAGGTCATCTTTTTTTCTTTTTTTTTAATACTTACCTGTAGGTTTTTGTCTCCTGCCTGGCTGCCCCCTTTGAACCTAGTTTGAAGCCCTCCTCACTAGATTGGGGAGTTAGTGCAGGAAAATGCTCTTCCCCTTCCTGGTCAGGTGGACCCCATCTCTTTCCAGCAGACCCTCTTCCTGTTTGGTGGAACTTCTTCCTGGAACAGCATCCCATGATGAAGAAAGCCAAAGCACTTCCATTGATGCCATCTGCACAGCCATGCATTCACCTCCACGATGTAGGTATCCCTGCCTGGGCCCTGACCTTCAGTGGGGAGGATGGACGAGAACGCAACCTGCACCCCTGACCCCTTCACTCAGCTCCCAGAGTCCTGTAGTCATTTCTGATCTGCTTAGGATCAGACGTGGCAGTATCATTAGTGTCCACGTGAATGAGCAGCATGGGGTGTTGGTCAGAGGTATGGATGAGCCGCAGCAACCTTTCTGTAATGTCTCAGACACGGGCTCCAGGCAAGCATCCTACCTTCAGTGTATTGAACAATTTCCTTTCAGAGAAGGCAGAGCTGATAAAGTCTAGACCTTCATCATGCTGAAAACAGCCATCTCGCTTCCTGTGAGCAGAAGTTATTGCTAGGAGATGTATGCATTCTATGGAAAAAATAGAGTTCATGGCTTAGCTCTCAGAACGTCACTGGCCCGCATTAGGACAAAGTGCTGCTGGGTCATGGAACGCACTGTAAAATACTGTTCTTAGGAGTGGAAAGCCTATTGAACTAATGTTTTTGTGTCCCTTGAACCATTACAGCTGTCTGTTTCCAAACTTTTATTATGTAGTCTATGAATATGAATCTTTTAAAATATCTGATCTGCGGTTTTCAGCTCTTGCACTGGTGCAGTGAGGAAATAATATTTGCTTTGGTGCCACCTAGTGTAAATGTGCTTCCTCAATTCTGAATGCTTTCCAGTCCTTTCCTTTTTACAATACTTTTCTCATGAAAGAATCTCAGGCTTCTTACCAGGTCTGTTTCACAAGATAAAGCACAATAAAATCATTGGAGCTTTCTCCCAAACCACCTGCAATGGATGCATTAATATTCATTTTCCCTTCAGTGTTTCTGGTGTAAATTCTTTACTGAGTGAAACGGTCAAGCTGTTTGTGCTTACACAAGGGTGCATAGTACAGTGGAACTGAAGTATTTTTGCTGAATGGACAGAGGCAAAGCAACAGAGAACCCATGTGCTATTGCCACCACCGCTGCACACTGGAGATGGGCATCTGTGGTTGATGTCTGTAGCAGATTCATCGATTCTAAGGCTAGAAGGAATCATTGTGATTATCTAGTTTGACCTCCTGTATAGCACACGCCATAGAACTTCCCCAAACTAATTCCTAGAACATATATTTTAGAAAAAACATCCCATCTTGTTTTTAAAATGGCCAGTGATGGAGAATCCACTAGGACTCTTGGTAAATTGTTCCAAAGAGTAATTACTTTCATCATTAAAAATTTACACCTTATTTCCAGTCTGATTTGTCTAGCTTCAAATTCCAACCATTGGATCATGTCATACCTCTCTCTGGTAGATTGAAGAGCTCATTATTAAATATTTGTTTCCCATGTAGGTACTTACAGACAGTGATCGAGTCACCCCTTAACCCTTTCTTTGTTAAGCTAAATAGATTGAGCTCCTGGAGTTTATCGCTATATGGCAGGTTTTCTCATTTTTTAATCATTCTCCTGGCACTTCTCTGAACCCTATCTAATTTATCAACAACCTTTCTGAACGCTGAATAGCAGAACTGGACACACAATTCCAGTAGTGTCACTCCAGTAGCAAATGCACAGGCAATATAACCTCCCTACTCCGACCCAAGATTCCTCTGTTTATACATCTCAGGATGGTATGAGCTCTTTTGGCCACAGCATTACATATTTTGTGTAATGAACTTATCTTACGCTGATTATCCACCAGGACCCACAAATCTTTTTCAATCTCTGCTTCCCAGGAGCGATTCCCCCATCCTGTAAAAATGTCCTACATTCTTTGTTCCCAGATGTATAAATTTCCATTTAGCCATATTAAAATACACATTGTTTGCTTGCGCCAAATATATCAAGCGATCTAGATAGTTCTGAATCAGGGACCTGTCCTCTTCATTATTTTCCACTCTTCTAATTTTTGTATCATCTGCAAACTTCATCAGCAATGATTTTATTTTTGATTCCAGGTTATTGATAAGGATGTTAAATAGTGCAGGGCCAAGAACCCATATCTGTAGGACCTCACTGGAAACAGGCCTGATCAGGGATGATTCCCCATTTACAGTTACATTTTGAGATATGTCAGTTAGCTAGTTTATAGTCTGTGTGCCATGTTAATTTTATATACCTCTAGTTTTTTTAATCAAAATGTCATAGTCACCAAGTCCCAGGATATTATGTCCGCACTAGTACCTTTCTCAACCAAACTTGTAATCTCATCAGAAAAAAATATGAGTTAGTGTCACAGGATCTATTTTCTGTAAACTCATGTTGATTTGCATTAGTCACAGTACCCTCCTTTAGTTCATTATTAACCAAGTCCCATATCAGCTGCTACATTGTCTTGCCCGGGATTAATGTCAGGCTTTCATCCCATTTACCATTTTTAAAAATTGGCACAACATGAGCTTTCTTCCAGTTTTCTGGAACTTCCCCAGTGTTCTAAGACTTATTGAAAATCAACTTGAGCGGTCCAGCGAGCTCCTCAGTCAGCCCAGGTATGAAGAGGGATGAGGGAGCAAATTTATCACCTCCCAAAAAAGTGTGGTCAGAGGGTCTCTGGGCCACATGTATCCCAGGGCCACAGTTACATTAGCTAGGATTTTAAAAAGTAAGGAATATATACCCTTAGGCCAGTAGCGCAGCCAGGTCCGGAGTGCAGGGGGAGCGGCGCTATAAAAAGGCGCCTCCCCCTGTACTCACCCGGCGGCGCTCCGGGTCTTCGGCGGCTCACTCCGGGTCTTTGGTGGTACCCGCCGCCAAAATGCCGCTGAAGACCCGGAGCGCCGCCGGGTGAGTGCAAGAAGCGGCGCTTGAAAAGAAGCGGCGCCTTTTTTTAGTGCTGCTAAAAAAAAGGCGCCGCTTCCATCGCTTCTGCTCAAGGGGGAGCGGCTGCGACCCCTGCTCCCCCCGTGGCTACGCTACTGCCTTAGGCTGCAAGGCATAGGCCAACCTTCTGAGCTGCTGTTAAGGAGATTTGTGTTCCTCAGCCTGCTCAAGCTGATTTACACTGTAGTCCCAAGTGGGCCTGGCTTAGTTATGTCAAGGGGGAAGAAGGCACAAAGAGCCACAGTAAGGCTGGGGATCCCCCAGTAGAAATGGTCTTGATAAAGACAGGAGTTCACTGTCTGCCCTTTCGAGGGTGATAATCTTGCTGCTGCAACATGGAGTCCTGTGCAGCTCAGCCTTTCTGCCTCCTCCAGGGCTATTCTTTCAAGGCATAAGCTTTCAGTAGCTCCCTTTTTTTCAACTGATCAGTTAATCTTCAGCTCACCCTCTTGGGGTACGTCCCGTCGGAGGAGTCCAATCGATCTTCTGGGTTCGATTTATCGCGTCTTGTCTAGACACGATAAATCGAACCAGGAAGTGCTCCCCCGTCAACGCTTGTAATCCTGCTCCACGAACGGAGTAGGCGGAGTCAACGGGGGAGCCTGCGCGCCGCATGTGGACCCCGGGTAAGTGCTTTTTCATTCGAACTAAGATAGTTCGACTTCAGCTACGTTATTCACGTAGCTGAAGTTGCGTATCTTAGTTCGAATTGGGGGGTTAGTGTAGACCAGCCCTTGGTGAATGTAGAAACTGTCCAGACCCCCAAAAGGATCAAACATATGCCATGTCTTACAACTTTATTTTGTATAGCATCTTTCGTACACACCGTATCTCCAAGTGCTTTACAAGGTTGAACACTGCACAGTAATAGAGATAAAATAATAGCAGGAGGGTGAGAGTGATAACAAAGAAGTGCCTGGAAGTGGCATGTAGCGTATAATGTACAGCAAAGTGCACTGTTAATACAGTTTTTGTTTGGTTCTCACTTCTTCCCAAGAGTTAATATTTGGCAGGGCTAGTGATGAGCGAATAGGCTCAGAGAAAGTAAAAACCAGCTGGATCGATTCCTTATACCTTGAATTAGCACTAAACCCAGTCGGGGCACATGGGGCCCAGCAAACCCTGCTGAACTGTATCTTTAAATTTAAAAATACCGTTGTGGTTTAGCTGCAGTTTTCACCCCAGGATCCCCTTGAGAACTGTAAAATCTCAGTGTGTGCCAGAGTCCCCCTGTCTCCTTCCTGAGAGGTCCGCAGCTCCAGCAGGAAAAGAGAGTGGGATCCTCACATGCTGCAGGGTTTTACGGTCCCACAGTGCAGTGTGGGGCTGGCTCAGGTTTGGGGATGCCCTAGAGTACTGCTAAATTTTCAAAGACAGTTCAGTGGCGCCAGTAGAAGGAGTGCTGGCTCCTGTGGGCTTCTGCCTGCTTCGTAGGAATGGGGAGTCACCATGCAGATGCTGCCTTCCCACAGAGCCACCTGGCCACCTTCTAGAAAGGACTTTTGCTCAGAGGTTGTGGAGAAGGGGAAGGAAACATTATACTACAAATGGATGCTCTTGCCTTATCTACCTGCTACGGTGCACCGAAGACACCCAAGCTGACCCAAATCTATTGCCTACAGTATGGGTTATATGCTGCTTTTGCCCTCCATCTACTCCTCCGATATATATAATATAATAAAACACGCACACATAACTACGTGGGTGTTTGTGTTATACCCAATTAGAGCTGGATGGCAAATGGTTTTCCTGTCCCATTAATATTTTTGAGATTTAAAAAAAAAATTCCTGTACTGTATTGGGACATTTTTTTTTCAAAAAGAGAGCAGTGTGAACCCAGCATAGCCAGTAGCCTGGTGGTCAGGGAATCCTTGCTCTGCCTGATCTAGGGCGGGGACCCTAACCACTGGGCTGTTGGCCGTTCTCCACTGGTCTCTCTCAGAGACTGACTATAAGACTGGGTCAGTCTCTATGCAATAATCACGTAAACCTCTTTGCTCCCCGTAAAAATTAATTCACAGAAAATATTATTTTTACATGACGTAAAATATACATTTTTATTTCTCCAGGTTTTCATGTTTAGTTCAAAGGGTGGCTATATAGAAGCAGAGCTAGATAAAATTCAATCCCTACTGTAAATCCATTCAGTAGTTACTCCAAAGATGAATTTATCCTATTATGCTCTAACAAGTAAATGAATACAACTATTTTTTGGTAGCGGGAGGGAAATATAGGAAACATAATCAAGTCCATCTCCTCAGCCCCACATCGGTTTGTGCAGTCAGCTGAGCGGAGGGACAAGAAAAAGGAGACTTGCGTGGAGAACGAATAATATGAATTTAACGGTTTAATAAATGCCATAATTTGCACATTTAACTTTAAACAATTAAATCCCATCCCTACCCACAGCCCCTAAGTTTGGCTGCATGTGAAATTTTCAAATCTAAAGAAAAAGAAACATCTGGTGCATCATCTGGCCAAATAGCCCATATGTATCACGCTGCAATAAGTCATGACAATACATTTGATGTTTTTATTGCAGATATGAATAATGTGTATTGCTTTGTCTATGTATTTGTCATTATAATTTTTCCTGCTGTAACTAATCCACAAATCATGCTGCAGAAATATATGGATGACTGAATTAGTTGGGGTTCCCCACTAATAGGTTGACATTTGAATACCAGAGTTGAAGATGGCTTGTGTGTAGGAAGTATAGTAGCTACGTTACTAAATGTGTACCTAGCAAGACAAATATGGGTGCATCCCTAATTTTTGTGTGTGCATATACTCTGTAGTCTTTATATGGGATTTTATCACTGTTCCATCTCATTTAACATGATGTATACTGCATTCGTTATCATTTTTTTGAGCAGCGTTTTCTCTATAGAAGGACCAGCTTTTGCCCTCAGTGTGGCCTAATTGATAAAGCACTGAATTGGGAGTCAAGAGACCTGGCTTCTATTCCTGATTAGGGGTCTGCTGGCTGACCCTGGGAGAGTCACATCCCTGCTCTATGCCCCAATTTCCCATCTGTAAAATGGGGATTCTGATACTGACCTCCATTGAAAAACACTTTTGAGATCGACTGATGAAAAGCTCTATGAATAGAATAGAATACATGGAGATATGCCAATCTCCTAGAACTAGAAGGACCTTGAAAGGTCATTGAGTCCAGTCCCCTGCCTTCACTAGCAGGACCAAGTACTGTCCCCTGACAGATTTTTGCCCCAGATTCCTAAATGGCCCCCTCAAGGATTGAACTCACAACTCTGGGTTTAGCAGGCCAATGCTCAAACCACTGAGCTATACCTCTCCCCAAAATATATAAATGGAGATATGCCAATCTCCTAGAACTAGAAGGACCTTGAAAGGTCATCGAGTCCAGTCCCCTGCCTTCACTAGCAGGACCAAGTACTGTCCCCTGACAGATTTTTGCCCCAGATCCCTAAGTGGCCCCCTCAAGGATTGAACTCACAAGCCCGCTGTATCTTTTTGGCCCTACATTCTGTAATGACACCTGTGCATATGGGATGAGATTGTGATTGCTTCAGGCATATGTGCTTCTTTCCTTGGAGTGCAGAAGGAAAGCAAGATCCAGCCCCTTTATAAGTAATGGCTATTGGACAAAGGAACAGCTAAATTCTTCCCCCCACCCCTGCCCCACAACAAATAGACTAAACTCCACCCCTTCTGCAAAGTTCTTGGAAACCACTTACCCAAGTTTGAGCCTGGGAGTGATGAAAGGCTGGCGTTGCAAGCGTAATAGAGGTTTTGGTAGGTTGTCTGAGGAGAGTGGTAATTACGTTAGTGGTGACGCATCTCTCTGGAAGGAGTAGAGGTTAGGTGGCTTCATGTTCTGTCTGTCTTTCTGCTTTTGAAGCTTGATGTCATGTATGTTACATGTACAGCAAACTAAATTGAGCCACTGTAAAGATTTTGTGTGTGTTTTACATTGTTTTTTAGTTCCAGAAAAAATCTCTTTTGTACGGTGTCTATCACAATAGGATCCTGGTCCAGGACTAGTGCTCCTAAACCCTATGGTAATATAAATACTAAATAAACAATAACACAGCAGTGGTTCCTCCTTTTATGAGCTACAGTTTCTTGTCTACACTAGAAAGTTGTAGTGCTCTAACCACACTCATACAGTTAAAGCAATACATCCTCATGAGTGTGGATGCAGTTATACTGGTATGAATGGGCATATATGGGTATAGCCTATTCCCATATGGGATTGGGAATAAGATATACTGGTACAAGGCAGCTTTTTACCAGTGTAACTGTGCCCACACTACTGGTTGTACTGGTATAACTATTTCAGTTTAAAAAAAAATTATACCTCTGACTAAACTATTTATAGGCGTACAAAAATTGTGTGTGGGTCAGGCTTTTGGGAAGGTGCTCTCCATCTGAACTGCCTGGGTACTTTCCCAAAGATCCCGATCTTTGGCAAAGAAGTCACTGGTATCTGGCAAATAAAACACTTTCCCCATGGCCATAAGAGCCAAGAAACATAATTTTGGGTTTAAATGAAAACTTAGGTTCTGGAGCATCCATTCAACATTAAAAATATTTGACGGTTATCACTGTAACAATCACGTGTTACCAAGCAACTGTCTTGCCCAAAAGAAATAGTTAACTTTTAAACCAGCACCATATTGATGGTTTTACTAACTTTTTAATATTTTTTTTGCAAGTGAAATGCTGCAGTTTATGGGATTATCTATAATTATTAGCCAAACAGCTCAGAAAACAGCCACATTCACCCCACATTTATAAGTTTTGCAGAAGTTTGTCAGATCAAGACAGCTAAAGTAAACATGACAAATGTAATTTTGTAGTTCTTAATACCATTAATCCTTAAAGCATGGAACCAGGAAACCCTTATTCGTAGTGGTATTTGAAACCTGTAAGCAATATCGTGTTTCTAATGCTGATTTTCTTTTTATTTCACAAAGAAAACAGTATCAAGGCCCTTTTTCCTGGAATATTACTTGAGGCTATTCAGAAAAAAAAATACAACAGGAAATTTGGCTCTTTAGCCCTAATAATGGTCTCCTTATTGAACAGAGACTTGCTTTTTTGTTAAACAGATTTTCTTATGAAAGGGTTAGAAGTGAATAAACGACAAGTTCAGGCTCATCTGATTTCTTTTGATTTATGCTGACCTTGAGAGAGAGAGAGGTCATGCTGTTGGCAGGTAATAAGAACTAATCTGTTACTAACCGAGTAATTAAAAGTGAGGCCTTATATATTTTTGTAGTGAGCTGACAGCATTTTCCATCCCCATGTCATACTGTTGGTCTAATCAACATGGTCATGGTATTTAATGCCAAATGACAAGTTTATAAGAAGTCAGATGACAAACCCTGAAATGTGCTGTTCTTTCATCAGATGAATAATCTGACTATATTGTCAATGGGGGAAAGATTCCAATAAAAATTGTCAGCTTGATGTGTACAGGTAAGAATACTAAACTTTTCTAATGAATTGGAGGAAATACAGTTGGTAAAAAAGTAGAGCTGTGTTCAGTACAGATTATGAGTGCTTGACTCTGACATCAGATGTGACAGTATCATCTGACTTCTTATAAAGTTGTTCTTTTCTTTAGCACCAAATAGCCTGTAAAATAGCACCATTGTCAAGACATGCTGGCAGCTTGGTGACTGAGATCAGAATCATGCCCCGTGTTTGATTCAGGACTTCAATCCTGCAAGGTACGGAAGTGACAACTCTGACCCCAGTCCAGCAAAGGTCTTAAGCAGCTGCTTAACTTTAAGCATGTGAGTAGCCTAATTTCAAAAGCACTATTTGCATGTTGAAAGCTAAGCATGTGCTTAAATGCATTTCTAACTGAGGGCCAGGTTGCTCACTCAGCCCCTTGCAGGGTTAAGCCCCCAAAAAGCACAGACTTTTCTGTAAAATAGCTCCCATATATAATGTGGACTATAAGATTTGAAAACACTTCAGGAAATAAGATAGCATTCAAAGTCACACCTCTTATATGTGGATGTTGGTACATACTCTTCACGATGGAGAAGGGAGACAAAGATACCCAGGGGTGATCTGTCTCAGAAAGAACGATAAAATTCTTCCAGCTCTTAGCCCATAGAGACAAACATTTTGTCTCCTCCTGTCAGGC
Organism: Chelydra serpentina; assembly: GCA_037349315.1. Lineage (NCBI taxonomy): Eukaryota > Metazoa > Chordata > Testudines > Chelydridae > Chelydra > Chelydra serpentina. The sequence goes on from JBAIAC010000007.1 coordinate 21,990,578, forward strand.
ATCTCTCTTGTCTTAGCAGAGAAACCACTGTGAGGAAAGACTTCAGCACGGATATAGATTAACCTGAGAAACCTGTGAGCATCACTGTCACATCTGGAATGTCCTCCTCCTGTCCATCAAAGAAATAGCACAGTTATTTTCACAGATGTCCCTCGTGGTTTGAAAAATATAAACTGGGACACTGCTGCCTTGATTCTTTTTTATTTGATTTTACTCCCAGGGGTCTCTAGTCACAGTGCCTCCATCTAGATTTCTAGACATCTGCTGTGCTACCAACCATTCTCTCAGCCAAAAGTGCCTACAAACCACTCCTCCTGTTATCCATTGTTTGCTCTTTATGGCACATACGTTTCAGTAGCTGTGATCAAATCTACAAATACATATGATGGCAATGTGGCAGGGATTACTTTCAGGAAGAAGATACCTTCTATCTTCTGCAAAAGGTGACAGCACAATCCCCTACCTATGCATGTGTTTGCTTGGCACCTAAACTATCATGAAACTGCCTGGAACTATTTGGGAATGGGCAAGTCTGCCTAACAGATGGCCGTGTGTAAAGGCAGCCAAGAGACCATGTATAAGCATCACATGTTTGTTGGGGGCATGAGTCCTAGCCAGAAATGTCTAAATAGACTCTGCCCTGAGCTTTCTGATCTATGACTAGCAGATATGTCCTTTCTTATTCAACTTTGGAAAAATTAACTTCCAAAATGCTTTAAAAAAAGTGTCTGCAGCTCTTTGAGAAGGGTGTTTGTCTTTGATTTTAGGGTGGTTATGTTATATTATTTATTTATTTATTGTGTTCAAGAGAAAGACAGCAATGTGGTGCAGGGGATTTGAAAAAGGTGTTCTATTAGAACGGCCATCTCCTTTAGCATTTCCTAGTGAAACACCTGGACCCCAGCCAGCTTTCCACAGAGTAGGTTGGCAGGGTACCGGGACAGGGTTATGCAGCTGTCTGCTGCCATGGACTCCTGCATGCATAATGTTCCTGCTGGATAAAGCCATTAGAGTCCAAATTACAGAAAACACAGGGTTTTGTTTCATAGCTTTTATTTGTTGTTCCATTTCCTGTTTCATTCCTACTTAACCTCTGCTCTCTCTAGTTCAAAAATAGTATCCATGTGAATTTGGAAATGAACTTCATATGGATGAGAATGAGTTGTAAAATGTAATATGTACTCTATCCTATATTGTGTATTGCTTTAAGACAATAACCTCTAATTATGGTTTACTAAATTGGAGGATTTTATTCATCTAGTGTTCTTTAATAATAGTTCACTCCCCCCTCTCCAATATCGTCTCATGTACAGATTTCTCCTTCTGAGCACATCAAGAGTCAGGTTTTTAAGCTCTTTGGGGGCAGGGATTGTCTTTTCATTATGTGTGCATACAGGGCCTAACACGTTGCTGCCTGGTCCCTGATTGGGGCTGCTGGGCACTACTGGGGTGCAAATAAATATACCGTTTAGATGGCCCACCTACAGTGACAAAGGTCATCATGAGCTTGGACACCCCTTAAAGAGGTAGGAAAAGTGTCTTTAAAAAGCTGGGGTATTCGAGGGAAATAAGTGAAAGGAGGATCCTGGTTTGGTGAATCTCTTTAACTCTGGCCCCAGGTTTTTAAAGGCATTTAGGTGCCTAACTCCCACAGAAACTAATGGGAGTTAAATGACTAAATGTCTTAAAAAATCTGTCCATTTCTTCCCTATTTGCTCACCCTCAGAACAGCTAGGTATAGAAAGCAGTGCCTGAAACAGTGGTGGTGAGCATACAGACGTGGACGCACAATGGTTGGAGCTTTGCTTCAGAAGTTGCATTTCCTTAGGGCACTCTTTTCTGCAATTGCCATAATGGATCAGACCTGAGGTCCATCTAGTCCAGTATCCTGAGAGCGCTCAGCTACAGATGCTTCAGAGAAAGGTGTAAGAACCCTATAGCAGGCAGATACTGAGTAAGCCCCAACTCCCCATCATTGGGTCTTATCCTGACTTCTGGTAATAGATTGGCTTAAGCCCTGAAACATGAGGTTTAATATCCATTCCAAACATTTTTGCAGGCATTAATTATAACTGGATATTCTTGATAGCCATATAAATATCAAATCCCTTTTAAAAATCCTGCTAAGGTCTTGGCAGCGAATTCCAGTCTAATTGCACATAGTATGTAAAAGTATTTCCTTGTGTCAGTTTTGGATTGTATACCTTTCAATTTTAATTGAAAGTCATCTTGTTCTTGTGTTATGAGACAGAATGGAAGTTCCCTATCTACCTTATCTATACCATTCATTACTTTAAATACTTTTATCGTGTCTCCTCTTATTCATCTTCTTTCTAAAATAATCCCAATCTGTTCAATTTATCTTCCTATGCCCTTGATCTTTCTGATCACCTTTCTTTAAACCCCTCTAGTTTGCAATATCCTTTTTGAGATGGGAGTGATCAGGTAAGTGGCCGGACCACTGGGCTATCGGATATTCTGGGGTGGTCTCTCTCAAGCTCTCCTGTTCCACTTTGTATAAAATACGTGAGTAGTCATTGAACCAGAGAGCGTAAAAGACTCTATAGCCTAGTGGTTAGGACCCTTACCTGGGAAAGGGGAGACTCAAATTCATGTCTATATGCAGTGACTATTTAATTATTGATACAAAATGGAACAGCTTTAGCAGGAGAGCCAGAGAACCAATGGTTAGGGCAATCTTCTACAGTGTGAGAGACCCAAATTCAAATCCTTTCTCCACATCAGTGAGAGGGTGGAATTGACCCTAGGTCTCACAAATGAGTGTCTTAGCTCAGAGGTTAACAGCTATAAAGGAACCACACCCAACTTCTCTTCCCTCCCACATTTTGTGAACCTAGCTCTCCATTTCCTTGGCTTTTATATTTAAAATATATTTAAAAGGTTTTGTTGTGGATTGAACAAAATGTATTTTTGTTCAACCTTTTTGGTATGCCAACATTTTTAGTTTTCTTTTGACCCACACTGATTTTCTTTCTATTTTTCAGAACTGCCAGTGAACCAAAAATCAATTATTCACCCAGTCTTACATTCAAGCCACCCATAAGAATTTTATTTTTAACGTTGTGGTTTTTCTATCCTTATTTTATGGAAATCTTCTTGAATTCACTCCTGTATGTTACTTAGGCTATTCGTGATGTAGTCTTATTTTCTTATGTTCTCTAGAATTAGCAGTTAGGCTCAGATTTTTAAAGGTATTTGGGCACTGCTGCGCTCAGTGTTGTAATGTCTAATTTATTTAGGAGCCTAAATCTCAATTTCAAAAGGAATTTTGGCAGTCAAGAGCCACAATCCCATTGACAGTCAGTTGCTAATAGCACACTAAGTGAGGTGTATAACATGGGCCAGTGCCATTTTAATTTGGAGTGAAGTCCTACCTCCCAACGTGACTGTGACTAGAAGGTGGTGGCCCATTCCACTACATCTGGTATTTCCTAGGAATGTTCTTCAGAATGTTATAACAATTGAACAATTTTGCATTTGTTCTTGATTATTACATAATTTCCTCCTCTATGCCATGTATCATTAGAGAGCCTATTCTATCAGCTCAGCTATAAGCAGGAAGGACTAGAAATGTTGTGACAGAAAAGGTTGTGTAGTTTGTGACGTTTCCATACAAGTTCTTCCATCTTGTGTGGCTTAATAAGGCGCACAGACTTTTAGACATTTAACTGAACTGTTGGATCTTCTGACATTCAGCCAACAATTAGTTCCACGATGATCAATTAAAATGGTTGGCAGTCGCATTAAGATTAAATCTGACCACCCATAGACCTAGGGACAAGATTCAAGATCTGAACAGCTATGCCTGTCTGTGGTTGGCCCCTGAACTTTTCCAGTATTCTAATATAGAGAAATGGCTAGAATTTTATTTTTTGGAGGGGTTATAAAGTATTTGGATGAGTCTCTGTTTAATTTTTTGAAGGTTTGCCTCTGGTTTTCTTTAAGAATTTTTTTTTTTGTTTAGCAATTTCTTTGACAGCCTGGCATTCTTTATGACTAAAGCCAAAAGAGCTATTGAGATTGTTTCCAGAATTGACTAATCTATTCTGAAGCAATTTCTTTCCAAAAGGTAAAAGAGACTTCAAGTTATTCCAACAGGAAGAAAGTAGCTGAGATCTGGAAGCCATGTCTGGAACATTCTGCAAGAAAAATAGGCACTGGTAACTATGTCTTAAATGAGTAATTTATTTTGGAGAAAGGCTTTTGAGATTGATGTTTTTGAGATATGAACCTGAAATGACTGTTTCCTCTGAGTAATAGTGGAAGTTGTTCTGTCTAGGCAGAGGAATTGCTGGTATTCTAGTTTTACATTGTGGAAAGGATCATGACAAGTGTAAGAAATGAAATATCTTGCAAGATTTTCAATTTGCTTCTCATGTGAGACAGCACCATTCCCAAAAAGATTTTTCCCATTAAGTTCATTTGGAAAATATATCCACATCATATTGGTGGTCTCTGTTCTATTTTTTTTTACCACCTACTCTGCAGAGATTCCTATATTTGTGTTTACATTATCTGCATCACACTTATTGTATCCCAAGAAATTTAAAAATCCAAAACAATGCCTTAACCACATAATTCCTTTCAAGCCTTCATTGCTGCAGAATAGGTTACTGGTCGTCTTTACTAGCTGTTTCATTTTGCACCAGATATGGGATTTCTCTGCTTAACATGCTGGGTCTTGAGAGAGTGCTGTGATCTATTGCTTGTTTACACATAGTTACACCCATTTTAGAGAATGTGGACAGAGCCCTTTCTGGAGCAGTGGAAATGGCATCACAAATAGGAGTATCAGCAACATCAGTTTGTGGGATAACACTTTCAAGACTAGCAAAGGAACAAAACCGAGGGAGCTGATAAGATGGGGGTAAGTCTTTATTATCCTCATTTTACAGATGGGGAAACGGAAGCACAAAGCAATGTGTTTTTTTACTCCAGGTCACGGAAGAATTCAGTGGCACAGCCAAGAATAAAATCAGTGTCTTCTAACTCCAGGTTCTGTGCTTTTGCCATATCATTATCCCTTTATTTTCTTTACTTTGTGAGGAATGGAGAATGCTAAGGTAAAAATGCCCACTTCCCTGTAAACAGCCTTTCATACTGGACCCTGCTTTGTAAAAACATTGTTAGAGCTGGTTGGAAAAAAGATGGGTGCATTTCTCAAAAAATCCTCCCCTGCCTCCAGTCCATCTCTAATCATTGAACAGTTCAGGAGGTTATTTATACATCAATGAATAAGAAGCAAACTTTTAACTGCTTTGAATTAACTTGGCAACTCAATCTTTTATAATACAAACAAAGTATTTCTCTGTCCGGGACTGAAATCCACCCTAAATTTTGCATTCTGGCAAACCCTGCAGTGACAGCAATTTTTGGATCTCTTGGTAATGATGATTATGCACTCACATATAAAAGTAAATCTGTGGCTGTGAAAGTACATTCTAATGTCCAGGGATTTCAGTAGATGGGAACTGTGCAGTTAATTTCAAACTTTGTGCTGCAGATGTTAATCAGTCGGTATCCACTTTAAACACTGTGAGAGAGAATGAACTATTCCTACAACTGAATAATCATCTGTCCTTTTAATTATTTGCTTAGTTTCCCATCTTAAATTCATACAATATATTTCTGAAAAGGAGGATGATGGGAATTTGACAGTATCATGTCATCTAGCCTGTTGGCCTCAGTTGTTAGTTTACTGTATGTCTCACGGCTCATTTAGTAGGGTGTTACCCTGACAATACATAAGTGGCAGGCAGAGGTGAATACAGATGAACTGCAGAGCTATTGGTGTTTTTTGTGTTCTCACTTTCCTAATTTTAAATATGGTCTTAATAATTGTGATCAGTGTAGACAGTGCAATTTAGTTAGTTCAATTTAGTTAGTTCCTCTCCAGTCAGAGATGTGAATGCCAAGCTTAGTTGTGGAAGATTTTTTCCAGCAACGGCATGTGGCTCTCTTTGGCAGACTCCTCCCAACCATTTTGCTGGCAGCTGCTAAGTAGTCTCTGGATCTGTTATGTGGGAAGACTACTGAGGGGCTTCTGATCTACATGTTTCTCTGGAAACAATTTTACTGAGCTACCTTTTGATTCTGCAAATGTTCATTTGTTCTGTATTTATCCATTTGGTTCCAAACCCCACATAAGTCTGTGCCTGCATACAGATCCTTTTATAGCTGAAAGAGCAATTTTATGGACTAGAATTCCCTGCTGTTATTTCTTTGCCCCACCCAGTACATTTCTCACTTGTACATCATCTTTTCTCTGAGAATCAGAAAGTAGTTTCCCTCCTCACTGGAAACAACATAATCTAATTATGGGTTAGATTCTGGCTGCCCTGTGCACCAGACTAAGGCTGCAGAGTGCCCCTTTTCCATCCACTGAGCCCATGTGGGAAGCAACCAGAAATGAGGGGCAACTAGACAGGTTGAGGGAATGACCAGGGCTCTTCTCTCTCCCATGCCAATGCTGAGCTGAAAACCCATGATGGTACTGCAACTTTTTAAAGGTGTACTAGTGATTGCATTTGAGTACACTTCCTCCAGCACCCTGGAGGCGTCCTGTCTCTCTCTGCCTTCCCCACAGTGCAGAACACCTCTGACCCTTACTGTCCGAGCACATCCACCACTTTGAAGGGCTGCCGCCAATGAAGTAAGTATGTAAGTATATCTCCTATTTCCTCTTGGCAACCAGATGCTCTTCATGCAGTGCTTGTATTTGTACTTATATGGGAAATTCTGTCCAAAGATCTCAAAGTGCTTTAGAAACACAAGTGAGTTAAACCTCAAAAAATCCTTGTGATTTAGGGAATTATCCCAGTTTTACATATGAGGAAGCTGAGATGCTGTGAAGGCAAGAAGTCCATATGGAGCCAGGGACAGAATCTGACACTTTGAGAATAAACATCTCACTGTACATTGCATTGTACACATACCTATCCCTACAACTTGCTGTCACTCTCCGTTTTAGAATTGGGTGCATTGGGATGCCTAGTAGTAGACTTCATATTGTGTTTATTGACCATAGCTTTGTGGACAAACCTACTGCCATCAGCACAAAGCCTCATTGTGACTTCCTCTGTTTACAAACTGGCATATTCTGTGCTATTTGTGTAGTCTTGATTCAATGACGTTCAATAGTTCCTCTATGGACAATAAAGAGCTCCTAAAAGTGCTTACAATCATCATCCAAGATATGAACTCACCAGACGTGGTCTCAACAATGACCTTTGATTGACACCTTGGGCCACATTTTGCTCTGAGTTACATTCGTGCAGCCCCTTTGAAGTCAAAGGGGATGCATGGTGGTAACAGAGATCAGAATTTGATCCCAAACACTTTGTTGTTTGATTTGAAATTTTATACTTCCAAAGTGCAAGGTGTGAGTAGGGTTTTCCACCACCTCTCTCCTTTGTCAATGTATGGAAAAGTATGGCAGTGGCCGTGTTGTCCCAAGTACATAGCTCATTCTCGAAGTAGTAAGAAAAAATAGGCTTGCTTTAACGTACTGGCACCGTGTCAGAAATTGCTGTACCTCTGAGACAAATGCATTGTTAAGGTCTGAGTGAAGCTGCCTAATGCCATCCAGGAATTATTGCTATTCACATATTCTTGGGGCAGGCGTTCTATGTTAACATGATGAAAATATCTGGCGATTTACTGATTTTTTTTTGAGGATTCTAATGAGTTTCAGACACAGAGGCACCAAAGAGCAAACTTGTTGTGTCTTCCATCTGCCAAGACATGGGAGTTCTTATCAATAGCCTGCTGTAGCAGGGACTTCCAAAATATGGCTGTGTGATTGCCTTTAAAAACATTGCCCTTAGAGTTGCTGGTCTCCTGGTTAAGTTTTTTAGGATTCTCAGTATATCTTCCTAGCCAGTTTTTTGCTGCCCTGTGTCAAGATATCAATGCCAACAGCAGAGCCTTGTCTTTAAAATTAAGTAGGTGCAGTATCTCGGTGAAGTGCTAAGATTAATCTCTCTGGGTGCACTAGAGAGTGTAGATTGTTAAGATTTCTCTTGTGGCAAAATAACATGAAGGGAACCTAGTCATCAAGCTGCCAGTTGTGTCTTTAGGTCTGAATTTTTCTTCCAGCAGCCTGTCTAGACAGGAGTACTGTGTGCCCTTATCTGCTTTTGAATCAGTGACTGCAAACGTTATGCAGATACTATAGCTACAGGGTGAGGTGACCACAGCTCAGCACAGCGCACTACAGTACAACTGTTCTACAGTTGGGAACCAATGGAGCATTATGTAAATTTGCAGTCACTGCATAATAGCACTTTTGCTGGGTAATTCGGAATCTTTCAACACTATTTTTCCACCTAATTGCTGCTGTTCACAGGTCTGCCTGGAGACCAGGAGTACCGGTAGAGCCAAGTTACTGCAGCTAATTATGTAGAGCCCGATCCTGAAAGCTTTCCTCACACCAGTAGTACCACTGAAGTCAATGGGATTGCCTGAGTCAGTACAGGTTTCCAGGGTCGGCCGTTTACAGTGTAAAACTCTGAGGGTCATACATAGCCTTACCTCTCTGTTCCCTGGGTGGAGTGCCTTGATCTCCATTCTCCAGCTGGACTTTTGCCTACTCAATTCCTGACATCATAAAATCCAAGGCTATGAGATTTCATAACTTCCAGGCCCAGACTGAAGTAGGTAAATATGTTGCTATCAAACAGACCCCTCATTGGTTGGAGTGCCTGGAGCCCGTATTGATTGACTGTAGGAGTCAGCTGCAACATGCGGGAGGAGACCTTTAGCTCCTGTCCAGTGGCACTAGTGTTACCTGCAATGATTTCTCTGCAATGTGAGCAGACAGACACAAGTATTGGAGCTGCACCAAGGTCAGCTTGTTCTCCGGACTCTATCCCTCAATGCTATGGCTCACATTCAGAAATTACCCCAAAGCCTCTGCTCCTGTCAACGATGCTGGGTACTGTGTGGTATGTATTTCAGGAGTCCCAAAATGCACTGGTACAAATGTTGTTGTAAAGTGCACTCAGTGTGTTGAGGTACTAAAATGGGTTCTGTCTGAAAGAGTGTTGCTGTGTGGTTGCACTAAACTGTTGCAAAGACAAGCTGTGCAGAAAACCACTTTATGCAAAAGTGTCCCCTGCAAGTCTTCTCTCTTGGAGTTCAGTCCTGAAGGGTGCTGAGCACCACACTGAGAGCACTCAGCACCTACCAGAAGTGCTCACAATCTTTCAGAATCAGGCCCTTAGCATGGGCACACCCTTCGTATACTACCTTTCATGCAGTGACGTATTTTGACAGACAACAGTATGGGGTCTAAATATCACAGACTAAAACAATGTTACAAGATTAGTGTCAAACACTGAAATTAAGACATTGAAAGTTTTAAGGTGATGATAAGACAACAGAAAACCATCTGTAAGAGGCAACTACTGTGGTTACTATGGCAACCAATAGGAGAAAAAATATTGGAAACAATTTTGTTTTTGCAGTGCCATGGGGATTAAAAAAGTAAGCAAGCAATGAAGTGGGAAGCTACTGCTACGGTGATAGCAGTGTGGGAGTGAAAAATACTGGTTTAAATATGTATTAACTAATAGTTAGGTAAAATTACTGCCCTCAAATATAGGGAGGTCACAGCTGTATGTTCCTTTCATTGATTTTGACAATACACATCTGCACACATAAAAACGCCTAAGGCACAACCTATTTTACAAATAATCAGCTTGCTAAATCATTATAATATTAAGGATGAAGGAAACCCCACAAGATAGGCAACAGTCAAAGACAGGTAAGAGAAATCGAACAAATCGAAGAAATCGGGCCTAGAGTAACACCATTAAGCTATTGCATGTAAACATCACCAGATGTCCTAAGACTAGTCCTAAAAGCACATTAAAGTGGGTTCAGAATTACTTCCCAGGGTCTCTACACCTAGAATTACTAAGATCTTACACATATCTTCCCTTAATGTGGCAGAGAAGAAGAATGCTTAGTAGAGGAAAATAAACAATAGCTGCAGGGTGGAAAGAAGTAGGATGTGTTAACAGTTGTAGCACAAGACTGGAAATCAGGAGTCTTGGGGTGAAATCCTGGCCCCGTTAAAGGCAGCGGCAAAGCTCCTATTGACATCAGTAGGGTCAGGATTTCACCCTGGGGTTCTCTCCCCTGCTATATTAACTTGCTAGGTCCAGTCCTGCCAACAGTTTCTCATGTGTGTGTGTGTATGTATGTATGTATGTGTGTGTGCATGCATACACTTAATCTTGAGGAAATCACGTGACTTCTGTGTGGCTCACTTTTTTCCAATTGTGGTTTTTTTTAATTACAAATACTTTCCACACAAGGGATTTTTAAGATGAATTAATAGTGCTTGGAAATCCTTGAAAGAAAGGTGCGATAAGGCATACTATCAGTGACCAACGAGCAATCCAGATGGTTAATAGTAAGCATGATTTTCTAAGCACCATCTGAAGAAACAATGCTGAAGCAAAGTTTGCCCCACATTTAAGGAATACTGTATCACCAGTATGAAAAGTTGGAGCGCTTACTTCAGAACACAACACATAACTAAGGACTATATGGTATGGTATAAAGTACACCTGCATTAATGGAGGGAAAATAAGCAGAGAACAGAACCTCTTTGAAAACCCATTTGGGATTACTATTACAAGCTGGTTGTTGCCTAAAATTATATTTCCCAAAGGCATCACATTTGTTGAGTCTGCATGGCTGTAAATGGGAACACAGCAGGGAAGAATGTTGATATTTTGTAACTCTCGGCAGCTAACACAGCCAAGAAAATAACTGCACAGAAAGGAAGAAAAAAATTTAAATTGTTTTTCAAGATCTGCCACCAAGACTAGAGCAGGTTGGGATTAGCGTGGCCCTTCCCCGGTGGTGCAAGTAGAAATCATTTCTTGCCAATATGCTGCACTCATGGGAAGGACACAAAGGGGAGGCACGTGACTTCCCCATGTAACTCCTCCCCGCTCACCCAGCCTGGGGCCCCCGGGCTCTCCCCATGATCCACATCCATCCCACGTTACCTGGGGAGGACAGGAGGGCTCTGTCCTCCTCCGGCTGCGCCGGAGACTTCTGCTGTACAGACCCCCAGGCAGGAGGACTCAGGAGACGCAGCTGCATGGAAGGGCAGCAGGCGGGGCTGGTGCTGGTACAGAAGCCGCGCTGGAGTAGCTGCCGGCATGGGGCACATCCTGCTCCTTTCGCCGCTGCGGTTGTTGGGAGATCAGGGCTCTCCGGAACTGCAGCGGCGAAAGGAGCGAAGAATGTGGGGCCGCTGGGCAGCCCCACGCCGGCAGCTCCTCCGGCACGGCTGCTGTACCACCCCCAGCCCCTGCCCTTCCACAGAGCTGCGTCTCCTCCGCCATTACAGCAGCCCTGCTGGAGGTGGTTCCCAGTGGGGAAAGGAGCAGAACGCAGGCAGCTCCTCCAGCGGCTGCTCCCCCCTGTCCTCCGGCAAGGTTGCCGTGAAGACAGAGGAGACATGGCTCCGTGGAAGGGTTGGGGCGGGGCTGGGCGCAGGCTCTTCCTCTGTCTTTCCAGTACACCGTACCAGCTGTAAATATCTTACTGGTACGGCGTACTGGACTGTACCACTGTCCTTGCACCACTGCCCTTCCCTATATGGCCCTGGAACTGGATGGAGCTCAGAATTGGGGGAAGGAACAAATTATGGGTCAAATTCTGCTCAATTTGTTTTCCCTTTGACATCAGTGGGACTGCCTGTCTGAGCAAGGTGAGAAGGTTTTGCACTATGTACGCACACCCATATAGTGGATAGTAGCAAGCAAAGCACTTCCTCTTGAGCCAATTTATATAGAGTATGAGTGTCTCTTATTCTCAGATAGTTCCATCTCCTAAAGAAAATGAAGCTAGCTGCATCAGTGAATGTTTTTGTGAGATGTTTGACAATTCTTTAAATAGATTCTGGCCATGGAATACATGCTGGTCAGGTTAAATGTTTTTTAATTGCAAATCCCTCTAAAAAGGGGGAAGATCAGCTAAATATAATTTAAAATTTTGCTAGGTCCTGACTCTTTGCATTTGCAGAATGAAAGCTTATTCACTACCTGAATGAATTAGTCCAAGATCTGACATTTGTCTCATTTCAGGAAAACAAAATAAAATGGTTCTCAAAGGATCTTTATTGTAAAAAAAAAAGTCAATGCACTTACTCATAGGCAGCATGAGTATAGAATTCCAGCATGGTGCCTGGGGAGTTACACGTATGTCTTGTTTTCCCTGCCCTTTATAGACTGACTCACAGGCACACGCTTTCGTATTGCTTCCTGAGCACTACACTACTACTCCATTATATTCAAATTGTCACATGACGACCAGCTAGAGAGATGCAGAGCCCATTCCTTAGCCTATGCTCCAAACTGTACCAGTAGATGGCATTACAGTATTTACACATCCACCAAAGGGCTGAAGTTTCAAATGTGATTTTTAATTGTGAGTACTTTCATTTTTTGAGGCACACTTTAACACACTGAGGGCCTGATTTTTCAGAGGTTCTGAGTCCCCCATAGTTCCCATGGTCTTCAGTTGGTGTTGAGGGTGCTCAGCATAGTTGAAGAGCAGCCCATAGATGACCACTTGTGTCAGTGTTATATGATAGGGTCTGGGACATAAAGACAAGTCTCTTGCCCATCGCTCTTGTGAGTCACACCTTTATTAAAAGACCCCCAAAATTAGAAGCCACTTGAAAATTTGGACCCAAGTTGCCTCTTATCAATACATCACTGTCAAATGAAAATTATGACTCCCTTTTTAATGCTATAGCGATTCCTGTTAAATCTGCCGAATAAACGTTTTATCCTATTTCTCAGTTATTGTAATTAAAAGTTATTGCTCTTACTTAATCCACTTGTTGCCAGCACCCTAAGCACTGGGCAATGAAAAGGATGCAAAATATCTTTACAAGCTTTAAAAGATTTTTATCTGTCAAATGCAACATAAGACATCAAGAGACATAGGCAACCGAGTGCCCCTATAAAGGGATCATATCCCAACTAATGAGACGGTTTAGGATCAACAGTAATGTTGGGTAATTTGGAACCTATACAGAGCAGGCCACATTCACTGCTGTTACAAACGGGCGCAGCTCCATTGAAGTCTTGGGTAGCAATTAACTTGGCTCAGAATTACAGAATTACTATTCTGTATTTAACCTGTAACATAAACGTAAAAGAAAACAGCAATTGTCACGCTGTTAACTTCCTAATTGATTCAAATACATAAGCATGAAGATGGAGCTAGGCAAACTTTCAGAGACTGAAATTATGTCAACTTCTCAGTGCTTCCTTGATGAAAACTCTGGTGTAACAAATTTACCCAAGACAAATTACATGGGAGTTATGTTCAGATCAGTCACTTTCAATGGTGTTATGTCAGGGGTGAATTTGCTCTGTATGTTGATATTAATAATTCACAGACAAAATAACACATTCTTCTTTCAGGCAGGGACTACTAAATATGTCTACAGGAATAATGGGGTTTTAAATGGGTTTAAACTCAAGCTCTATAATAATAATAGGTTTCATGTACTTTGAATCTGAAAAACAGATTCACCAGTAGATGGTGCAAATCTCTTGATTTGGCATTAGAGTGCTGAGTGTAAGGAATATATTGAGTAAGTAATAGTTTGATCTTGCATTAAAGTTTGCTTATTTATAGCTATTGAATATATATATATATATAGCGGCCAGTGGGAGCTGCGATCGGACGAACGTGCGGATGCGGCAGGTAAACAAACCGGCCCGGCCCGCCAGGGGCTTACCCTGGCAGGCCATGTGCCAAAGGTTGCCAATCCCTGGATTAAAGGCTTGATCCAATACTAGTGTCTTCAAATCCCCCTGATGTCAGCTGAGGGCATTCAATACTTTGCCGAAGCGCTCTGCACCTTGCAAGATCAAGCCCCAAATTCTTATCACAAACTGTGAAGAAACCAAAGAAGCGTAATTGAGACAAAACTCCTGCCTAACTCTCATCTCTCCCCTTCCACCCCTATTCCCCCCAAAAAACCCTAAGTAGACAGGTTTTGCAAGGGGAGCTTAACCGGGTGGTTGGGCAAATGCAAGCCTTAGCCCACAGACCACAGCCACAATGCTGAGCAGCTGAGCAGTCACTCTGTGGCTGTTATTGCAACATCTGGGCTGTACAGTAGCAGCAGCTGCAGCCAACTATGGTCCCTTCATGTGGGGCTTTTGACCAGAAGAGCCATATAGTTTTACAGAGCTACCAGCCCCATCCCTGCCCTTTCTCGGGACTTGTCGCTCCCCCACTGCTGCAGAGCAACGCAACACAGTCTGTCTGTCATTGTCATTTTGTTCTTTTATATTACATCTATCACTTGGATTGATTTGTGTCTCTCCTCCATGCTTTCTGCATTGCTTTCCCACTACCTGTTGGCTGTGGAGCAGCACCATAATGATTCCATTGCATGTCAGGCTTTTCGGGCCTTTGCAAGGACAGGCTTTGCCCCTAAAAGACATGGTCTATATACATTTGTCACAACCGGAGACAATTTTACAAGGAGTGGTAAAAGGTAAGAAAAGAAAAATGATAGTCAGATGTGCTAATTGGACCTGCTTTAAAGTTCATTGTGTCAGCCTGTGAAGGTTTAATTTGATTCTGTTACTCAGCGAAGAGATTCAAAATCAACCCAGCTGTCTTTTAAAAGATCAGAAATAATTGGATGACAGTTGCTAGGAGGAGTGGATTCACACTACCTTGAAACAATGCTATTCTATTAATTGAAAGGCAGAACAGTGGCTAATTATCCATGGGGAAAAAAGAAAAAAAATCCCCCTCATAAATAAGGTTGCTAATACCTCTCGAGTTGAAGAGTTTGTGTAACTCAGACCCACATTTGCCCAGTTATAAACTTCCAAAAAGAGCAAATGGCATGTTATTGTCTGATAAAGGGAAAACCTAAAGAACCTCCACTTCCTATTAACTTCTGTAAGTCTGTGTCTAATGAAAATATTTGTACATCTAAGGGCAAGGTTTGCTCTCTGTTACACCCCAAGGAACTCAGTTGAAGTCAAGGGAGAATGCAAAGTGGTATTTGATCCATAGTGTCTGAACAGAAGAGTTGAGAGTCTCTGGCAAGAGAGCTTTTCTTTTATTCTTCAATCAAGTGGTGGAAATAGAGGTGTGCAGGTGGTCCTCTGGGCACTCTGCATGCCACTGTGCAGTGCTCTAGCTGTTCTATTTGGAGCAATACAGTAGGGGAACTTGTAGGCAAAATGAAGGACTGCTCAGTGAATCCATTGCTATGTCTGTCCATTACCCAGATCTCCTACAAAGAGCACAGAGGTGAGCAATGCTTACAGCAGCCTGCAGTCAGAGTTGTTTTGTTGGCGCTCCGTGGCTTTGGGAGGTTTACTCCGATTTTGAGGATTTGGCATTAAAAAAATAGAACTTTTAAAAAATGATGAAACAGGGAAAAACTCAAATTTTGGGGGATAACAAAGTTGCTGAGGTAAAAGCTCCGTGATGCGAGTACCGTGGAAGGTATCTAGATTACACTGGAACAAACCTGTGTGCTGCTGTACTAATGTGAGCATGTACTGACAAATTTCCTCTGGGATCTTGTTTGGCTGCTACTTTGAGATTACAGTGAAACAGTGATTATATAAACACTTTAATAGACGTGGTCCTAAACAGTATTGCAGCGACTGGGATGAGAAAAAAGCTCTCTCCTATATACAAACTATAGCTTCTATCTTGCATCCTTGAAGGAGTTTGTGATCCTTTGGGAATGAAAGGTGATATGAAAGTCTATATTACTAGTATAGTACTATATACAATGTGAATTTATAATATATACAATCCTACATTGGTGAAATGGAGATTTAACTATGGAGTTAGTCCTTCTGCGGTCATAATCTGGATATTATAACTGTTAAGCTATTCATTTGTTCAATGCTAGCCTTATATAGAGAAATGCACAGTTCATGTCCCACAAGGCTAAGGATGTAAAACACACCCCAGACAGATAAAATGTGTCCTGGATGCTCATCAAAGCATTGTATTTATTTATTATTATTATTTATTGTTGGTTGTGTAACCGCATTAATGACTGCACTGGCAGGCTTGGTGGAAGGCAGTGTGTTTTAAGGGAGGGTTTTGATGAAATAGCTCGAGGCACTGGGAGAGTGAAGGGAGTGAGAAAAGCAGTAGGAGGTAGTGGGAGTGGATGTGTAGACAGGACAGACTTGTTCAGGGCCAGAAGGATTTCCCCTCGCCTTTGCTACATTTCCCATACAAATGCAGACTCCTTAGTGTGGCGCACAACGTCATTCCCCCCAGGCTGTGTCCAAAATCACCAGGTTTAGTCCTCCTCTGACTCACACTGGTGTAAACTGAATTGAGGGTGAATTTGCTGAATCGGACACTGGATGTTTCTCATGTCACCAGTGCTGAGCACCTATGGTAACCAGTGGTGCAGTAAAATTCATTTCTTACCGGTACGCTGCACTCAAGGGAGGGACACAAAGGGGGGGCACCAGTTAAAGGGCGGGGGCACGTGGCCTCCCCACGTGACCCCCCCATGTGACTCCTCCCCACCCCGCCACCAGCCTGGGGCCCCCACGCTCTCCCCATCCCCTCCCCGTGATCCACATCCACCCCACGTTACCTGGGGCGGGGGCCCTGTCCTCCCACTGTGCCAGAGGCTTCTGAACCGCAAGGCTCTCTGGAACCACAGCAGTGAAGGGAGCAGAATTTGGGGCCACCAACTCCTCCAGCATGGCTGTACCGCCCCCATGCTCACTCCCAGCCCTTTCACGCAGCTGTGTCTCCTGTCTGGGGTCTGTACAGCAGCCCCACTGGAGAATGGGGCTTGTAGAGGCCGGGGCTTGGAGTGGTACAGCCACGTCGGAGGAGCTGCCAGCGTGGGGCCACTCCACATTCTGCTCCTCCTGTGTCTTTCCGGTATGGAATATCAGCTATAAATATCTTTCTGGTACGGCATACTGTACCCTACTGCCGTACTTGTACCACTGATGGTAACCATACAGGTACCGAACAGTGACTCATAATGCACATACACCTACAAGTATACATGCCTCTGCAGTCGGGCTAACCTGGAGAGTCAGAAAGAGTTACAGTGAGGCTGACTGTCAGTGGTGGCAAGAAGGTGTGGCGGTAGATCATGGTATGGGTGAGTTCCCACACGCATCATGAATCAGATGTGTGGTCTTATTTCTGCAAGGGAAGCAGCCGAGCAGTAGGTCAAAGACACAGGCAGGGAGGAGCATTGCACTGCCCCCATACCTGTCACAGCAAGTCACTAAAAGATAATGGGAGGGAGAGTGGGAGGTGGGGCAAGAGGGGGTTGGAGCAAACAGCCAGTCGGCACCGGGGAAAGAAAGTTCAGAGTCAGCACTCTGGCACCGTAAGTGTGACTGATTGCCCCAATGCTAGAGCACATGCTGAGGCCACATCTGTGTCTGCTCCTGCCACATGGAGCATTTCTCTGGTTTTGGGGGTTGGCTTTACACAAACTCTACTGTTTTTCTTCTCCAAGCCCATAGAGCTCAGCATGGGGCACTGCATGGGTCCTAGGGCCGCTGGAGTGGTGGGAGTCAACTGTGCTTAATTTCATAGTCATGGGACTATGCTGCAGGACCCTCAGAAGCCGGCAGGAGTGCCCGTGTAAGTGGTCAGTGAAAGCAATGCTAGGGCTGTGAGTAACAAATGTAGAGATCTATTATAAGTCATGGTAGATAACCACAGGTGAGACCACACCTAAAGGAGGGATGAAAAGAGAAGGCATCAGTGTCCACAGCACTGCGTCACCCACAAGTTCCAATCAAGCAGGATGCCTGCAAGCAGTATCAGCCAAATCAAGAAGAAGGGTTTATAGAAGGGAATAAGTAAGGGCCTGTAATACGTAGTCCAGATAGTGGCCATACAGGTGGTGGCAGCTAACTAGGAGCTAACAAAGAGCACTAGAAGAAATATGGTTATAGGCAAGATGTACAGCAAAGAGCAAATGACAGGAGTCTCACTCATGGCAAACAAGCACATATGACAATATGGGGTTGGATGTGTTTTGGGATTTATTGTGAGATGTGGGAGGGAAGGTGTTCACCTAGGACAGCAACCATCACTGTGAGCAGCACGCAGCAGGCCATTACAGCAACATAAGGAATATAAAGATTGAATAATGTTACCTGAGAGAGAAGCCCTGATCGCCCATGTTGATTGAAGCAGTAGATGAGTACCTGGCTGGTGGTAGTACCAGATGCTTTTCCATCCTAACAGCATAGCAGGCACTTATACACGGGCTTAGCAAGCTCTGGGTAGTAAGCAGCTCATTGGCCCATTCACACCATGTAGTTAACATCCCAGTGTTGCATTTAGTGGTGGCCTTACTGCGTATGTCTACACGGCATTTTGTAGCCCATGGGAGCGAGTCCCCCTTCCCAGGCTTCAGAGTCTGAGCTCCAGCCCAAGACTTCAAAGCACTGTCTACACAGCTATTTTTAGAGCGCTAGCCTGAGCCCCTCTAGTCCAAGTCTGTCAGCCCGGGCTGGGACGCTCGCTCCCACGGGCTCCAAAATGCTCTGTAGATGTACCCACTATGTCTGTGAGCAAGCTCTGCAGTGTCTGTGCAGTCATGTTATGATCGGAGCGCCACAGTGATCACACACACAGGCTGCTCCATGCATTTCAATGCACAGTATTCTGAACAGTGTGCTCTTGTTGATGACATGCCTAGTCGCTGAGCAGTCAATTAATTAGGCTGCTGTAGTTGATTGCTCCCCTTCATAGGATGTCAAATGATTAGAGGAAGCCTCCTTATCACCACTCAAGATTATCTAATCTATGTTCCACTCATCCCTGTGATATGTGAGTGCCTGTGATGCAGGTGGTTATCAGGGTCTCATCTCATGGTAGCTGTGGCCTCATCCCAGGCTATGAAGTCAACATCATTAGCAACATCCTGTTGTTGCAGATCTTGCTGTGCTGATGGCACTGTGCTAAACAATAAAGAACACCTCTGTGTACCAGAACGGCATCCAGTTCTGAAATGCTTCCTTATGATGGGCACACATTTTACAGGCTCAGTGGCCTAGCAACTCTGTTGGTGCTTTGGGATCCACAATTTCAGGGGTGCTAGGGCTGATCCTTATTAGCCTGTTGCAGGAAAGGAGGGGGCAGAGGTGAAAGCAGAGGGAAAAGGATGGGGAAAGTTGCCAAATCCCTACTCTCAACTGCTGTTGAGCAAGGAAAGAGGCTGACAGATTCTTTGGAGCTGCTTGCGAGGCCATCTAGCTGCCTGCTCCTCCCATCCCAGCTTCCACAAAAGCTGAGCCTGGATCAGAGCAGCAGAGCATAGAGAATGGCAGCCACCACCCTAGCGAGTAGCAGGTAGTAGTAGTTGTCTCTTTTCCTTATAACCAGTTGTCATAAATATAAAGGGAAGGGGGAGAGGGTCTGATGCAGTGCTATAAAATCCTCTTACCAGTAAAGGGTTAAGAAATGCAGGTAGCCAGACTGACACCTGACCTGGCTGGCATCTGACCAATGGGGGGACAAGATACTTTCAAATCTTGGGAGGGGGAAAGCTGTGCGTATGGCTTTGTCTGAGTCAGAGTGATCTTGGAAGACAGAAAGAACCTACAGAAAACCAGTCTCCTCACCAAACCTCACTTTTCTAAAGTAAGTGTAGTCAGCACTGCGAGTAAATTTCTGTTTATTTTGCTTGGTGATACATTCCCTGTGGGAGAGGGAAGGGTTATTCCTGTTTTTCTGTAACTTTAAGGTTTTGTCCAGGGGCGGGGGGATCTCTCTGAGTTTGGAAATTGAGTGCCCTGTAATTAATTACCATCCTGATTTTACAGAGATGATTTTACCTTCTTTGTTTTAATAAAATCCTTCTTTTAAGAAGCTGACTGTTTTCTGTGGTATTAAAATCCAGGGGGTGGGTTTTTAGATCACTGTGTAACCAATTGGTTGGGAGATTGTTCTCAAGCTTCCCAGGAAATGGGGGGTACGGCTTGAGGGGGTATTTGGGGGGGGGGGAGGAAGTTCAAGTGATTCCTTTCCTGGATTCCTGTTAGACACTTGATGGTGGCAGCGAAAGAAGCATTTCTCAGGGTGCAGGGAATTTTGTACCTTGGGGGTTTTAACCTAAGCTGGTAAAAATAAGCTTAGGGGCTCTTAATGCGGGTCCCCATGTCTTTACCCTAGAGTTTAGAGTGGGGAGGGAACCCTGACACCAGTGCAAGCAGAGCAGGTGAGATGGTGAACAGAGAGGCAGAAGTATCGGTGAGGGGAATGCACAGCCAAAACTGTCCTGCACTCTGTGGTGAAACTAATCTTAATGGTGCTGGAATGATTAGAGGTGGCTAGCCAATGAAAACTATGATTACAAGGTCGTAGGAATGAGGTTCCAGATCTGACAACCAGATGAGAGTATAACCATATCTGTGTTGTGCCTGTTTTGCTTCTTGACTTTTGCCTGTTAGCAGAAAGTAACTGCTAGTCCCCATGAAAAGCCAAGACAGTGACACAGTGCCCTGTGCTCTTCCATACTACTGACTGTCTAGTGGTGTGGACTTGCTGGGGTCCCTTCTGAAAGGGTCTTGAAGTGGTCAGTCACTTTGAGTAACCATCAGGTTCATTTCATGCTCCTCTGAAGATGAGTGACGTGTTGCCACCTTCCTTCAGCAGGAATACCAGTGATGCAGCTAAGCCATGATGAGCTGCCTATATGGAACAGCCATTTCAACTGCATCTCTAGGCAGGACATTTCATCAGGTGAAAATATTTCTTAGGGTGGGGGCTGAAACAGTCCTACATTCACCCCTGCAGTGGCAGCTCCTGTCCCGTAGGGCTGGGCCTAGCTCCCCACTCCAGCATGTTGCTCTGGCCACTCAAAATTGTGGTGCCTGCCATAGTGTCACTAGATGTTCATGTCTGTGTGGAAATAGGACCCTCCCTCCCAAGATGTCCCACCTTGCCCCCTTCCTGGCCCTGCTGGATGTGGGTCCTCAGGACCGTCCCTCCTCCCCTGGGACTTCCCTTCCCCTTACAGTCACCAGGATTCCCCCCTGCCCCAGGAATCTCCTTCACTCCCAAACCCCTCACAATCTCCCCTCTTCCCCATTCACCTCATTGTTCTCCCCCAATCACTTCAGGATCCCCCCTTTCCATTCCTGGGAAGCACGGCTCAGGAGCCAGCACCACCTGCCAGGACTGAGGAATCTAGCTCCACCTGCGGGGAATGGAATCCTCCCATTGCATCGCTCACCTCTTTCCTGGCCCTGGCACTGCCAGAGATGGAGTTGAGGGGACTAAGCCCCATCTAGCCCTAGCCACTCACCTCCTGTGACATTGTTGGTGGCTGGTCATCTCATTTTTCTGTAGGACTCACTGCTCTAGTTACGAGACATGGTTATAGTACTGAACTGACGGTTGGCACTGGTAGGTCGTTGTATGCTGGCTAAGGTGGCTTTTGTGCATGCTGGTTAGTGCTATAGCTCCTGTTGCCAAGCAGCTTTGGTGTGCTAAAGGTGATTGTCAGCTGGAGATGCCAGTGATTGGTTGTGCTGATAGCTATATGATGCCTCACTTATGACAGGAATTTGTCTCATCACGAGACCAAGCTTGTTTCATGGCTTGTGATGACAATATCCGCACCAGGGAGGCTGGGAATTGCAAGCACTGTCAGGTCATACTGATTGTTGAAGCATTGTATTGTGGAGCTTGTCAGTAAATAATTGCACAGCACAGTGTTTCAGATGCTGCATGACAAATAGCATATACCAGTCTATAAGCCAGATTTGTCTGTTCATTGCTATCACCATGATACCCATGCTTGCCTCTGTAGAGTCTCTTCTGAGTGTTTGTACAGGTCAGAAAATTAAGGCCATATTTTCAAAAGAGAGGCTTGGCCTCTCTTTTGTGAGGGCATTTCATGCCTGCAAAACTCCACTTTCAGTTTGCACCCAGAGTTGAATTTTTGCAACAAATCTGAGCATTTGCCTTCTCGCTACAAGATTTCCGAACAAATAGGCAGTTAGATGTGCAAGTACCTTGATTGTCAACTGCAACTGCAAGAGCAAAAACGTGGATACAACTCTCACTCCCAAAAAGCCATTCAGGCATTCAAACATGCCCTAAAAATATACCCCTTACCATTAACATTGGTTAGTCCCCATCTCCTCTTTGCCATAGCATGACACGTTCTTGGACAACACTAAATTCTATGGGCGAAATCCTGCTCCCAGTGGCAGTCAACGGCAGAACTCACATTGAGTTCAGCAGGGTCAGTATTTCATATTAAATCTCTGGGTATCAACATGCCACTTGGGAATCAAGACAGAAGGAAAACATCACCCCACCCTCCAGCTCCTGTGCACTACACCAGTGGCATGCAGAGGTCCTGAAAGGCTGCAGTGGCCTCTAGGGAAATTCTTTCATTGCAGGAGTGGAAGGGTAAGTGCTCTGGCTATTCAGAGCTGTAAAGCAGTCCACAGGCAGCTGTAGTGAGACTTCTGAAAGTTAGACGAGTCTTGGTGATTGGTCAACATTACATTGTACCTCATTGAGAAGCCTGGAATCCAGGAGGTACATGCGTGGCTCAAATCCACCTTTCCTTTGTCCCATGCAGTGCCTTATGAGAGGTCCAGAACAGAATCTAGCTTATTGTTTATAGCAGTGCTGGGCAATCTGCTGTCCGTCAGAGTAATCCGCTGGCGGGCCGTGAGACAATTTGTTTACATTGACCGTCTGCAGGCACGGCCGCCCGCAGCTCCCAGTGGCCGCGGTTCGCTGTTCCCGGCCAATGGGAGCTGTGGGAAGTGGCATGGTTGGCAGAGACGTGCTGGATGCTGCTTCCTGCAGCTCCCATTGTCTGGGAATGGGGAACTGTGGCCACTGGGAGCTGCAGGCGGCCGTGCCCATGGATGGTCAATGTAAACAAACGGTCTCGCGGCCCGCCAGCAGATTACCTTGATGGGCCACGTGCAGGCCACAGGTTGCCCACCACTGGTTTATAGGCATTTCATCATGACTGCCCGGCTCATTACATTTGCCTGTGAATAACACACCTATGATTGTTATGGCAGGATGGAGTAGATTGAAACTAGAGCTGGTCAGGAAGAGAATTTTTCAGCAGGATGTTTTGCTGTCGGAAAATGTTGATTCATCAAACATTTCTCAGGTCCAGGATGGAATTTCTGGTCAAAAGGATAGAGAAAGAGAGACACGTGTCTGAGAATAGCCAATAGGCTGGTGGTTAGAGTGCCCAATGGGGATATGGAAGACACAGGTTTGAGTTCCTGGTGAGTGCCCTAACCACTGGGCTATAGGATGAGTCAGTCTCTCTCTCTCTCTATGGCCCACTGAATATTTAATAATTTATAAAAAAAACATAACAGCTCCAATAAGAGAGTTTGAGACTGACCCTCGCAGGGGTTCTCATAACAAATTTTTTGCTGGCCTCAGAGTGCAGCCATCAACTCTTGCTGGTGGCCGCACTGACACTTTTTCCTTAAATACTTAATTAACTTTAGGAAAAACAAATAAATATGCATGTCTACACATCCAGATCATTGTAATTTATTTAAGTAGGGTTGGGTTTTTTTGCAGACTCAATAAAAATAATGCTGTGAAAAGTGATATTTGTATATTAGTTAATATCACTTTTCATGGCAAGTTCAGACCGGGGCTAGGAGTCAGTGTCCTGAGCCAGCATCCGCTGGAGCCAGCTGCTGCACAACTGGGACTGGAGGTCAACATCCAGGGCCAGCACCTGCCGGAGCCTGGGTTGGTACCCGCTGCTGTGTGACCGGGGCTGGGCATCTGCACCCGGGGCTGGGGATCGGCACCCATGGCCAGCACCTGCCGGAACCCAGGGTCAACATCCAGGAGCAGTGCCCAAGGTCAATGGCCAGGGGTGGGGGTTGGAGCGTGCTGCCGGGGGTTGGCTGCCGCCAGGGTTGGGGCTGGTGCTTGGGGTCTGCGCCTGCTGCCGCATAGCCAAGGCTAGGGGTCAGCATCCAGAACCAGCCTCCGCCCGAGCCCAAGGCCAGCGCCAGGGATCTGCACCCAGGGCCGGCAGCTGCTGGAGGTCAGAGTCGGTGCCTAGTGTCGGCACCCGGGGTCAGTGACTGGGGCTGGGGGTCGGAGCACACTCCGATCCCTGGCTCTGGCCAACAGCCACCGACAGGATTGGAGGTTGGCACCACATGGCCAGAGCCAGGGATTGGAGCCCACCGCCTTGTGGCCAAGGTTGGAGTCTGAAGCCCCATGACTGGAACCCTAGTCTGCAGCCAGGCTCCCTAAGTCCCTGCCACCCAACCAAGTGCGAGCCCCACTAAGCCTGTTCCCCGTTAGAGAACTCACCTTGCTCCTTCAGCGTCGTGCTGCCGCTCCCCCGCCACCCATCACCACCCAGGAAGCTGTGATGGCTGCAGGGAAACCCCCTCCCCCACATTTGAGAAATGGTGCTCTAGAGCCTGGGAGGAGACCCAAGTTCAAGGCCTTGGTTTGCCTAATTCAGAGCAGGGACTAGAACTGGGTCTCCCACATGCTAGGTGAATGTCCTGGCTATTCCATGGTTTATTCATGAACATTTTTGAAAGGTCTCAGTTTTGTTCCATGCAGAATGAAAATATTTCAAAACCTAGAAACTTTTCATGAAACAATTCTTGTTTTCTGGCTAGCCCTCGCTGAGAGATGTTGTCTTGTGTGTACTTGAATCCATTTTGTTGGACAACACTACAGCTGCTGTGGGTGTATCTGTATGGGTGAAGGGTGAGATGTATGGGTGGTGTATGAGTGAGGGTGGTATAAATAGGACCTTCACACATCTGATAACGCATGGGCAGTTCTCTGAATTCGTTCTTCTATCACTGATGTGATTGAAACGTTACGGGGTGTAGACTCCATTCTGTCGTGTAGTCCCTTACTCATCTCTGAGGACTATGCCGTCACTAGAGGGAGGTGTGTGTGTGTGTGTGTGACATGAATGGGTGAATGTGTGAGCAAATATTTGCCAGGGCTCTGTGAATAAGGCATGTCTGATTCAGAATGTATAGAATATCACTGTTTCATTTGGATCAATGGGAAATCATTTATTTATGTGACCTGCTGTCCCATCAACATTCTTCTGTTTCTTATCACCCTTGCAACATTGCTTGTTTGTAGGAGATGTTAGGCTCCTTAAGCATGTTTGGAATGCTTGAATCATTCCAGCTGATGTCATAGATAGAAGGCAGCTTCTGGCGGTTGACAATCCACTCATCTGTGTCATGTGTCTAGAGTTTATAGAAGTCATGGTGCTCCAAAGGGCTGATTTAATTGCTTTCCTCATTGATGTAACCCAACCAAATGCACTGAAGCAATCATTTGTGGACATACAGTAGCTGATTTTCCAAATGTGACTGGACCAATCAGTTGAACACACATGGTTACTCGGCCCTTAGCTGCTCTAGAGAGAAGATATAGGAAAGGACAGCATTTCCATGGTGTACATGGCAGTCATAGAATCTCAGGGTTGGAAGGGACCTCAGAAGGTCATCTAGTCCAACCCCCTGCTCAAAGCAGTCACGGGGTTATATCTAATATAGTGTAAACAATGCACCATGCATCTATTTTCTGTAAATTATCATGTGAGGGACATAATCAGAGTGTCTGGAATGAGCTTTTCTGCTTGCATGATGTATGTTAGCTGTTCTAAATCCCTCTGTGTGTCCCGTGATCCACCTGAGCTATGTCTCCGTTGCTCATGAGACTGACACTGTTTCTACATGCAGTATTTGGATGTTGCCTTTTTTTTTGAGTGAAGCTACAAGTTCCTTCTGTGCAACTGCTACATTTCTTATTTACATACTTGTGATCAAGAGAATCTAGACATTGTGCACCAGTTAACATTAGCACTCTGATGGTACAATTGTTATCTTCATAGAATTGTTTGAGTGCATTGAATAAGTTAGAGGATCCATTGTGGTCAGGTGCACTCTGTGCTCAGCCAATTATGCCGCCACACGGTGCTGTCATTCACCTTTAATTAATTAGCTAACATGTGCAGAGTGGTTTGAAGATGTAAAGTACTACATAAATGCTGAGTAGCATTATCCTGCACAAATTGTTCCTGGACCGCCTTTTGATGTTTATTGATTATTAATTATTATAATGACAATTTCTTTTTATTATCTATGTAGTGCCCCAAAGCATGCGAAGCAGTTTACAAAACAAATGCAAAGAGGTAGTCCCTGCCCCAATGATCTTGCAAGCTAATTTTAGACATGCCACAATGAGTCAGAGTAACAAAGACCAGAAGGAATGGAAAGACTCCGCATGGGAGTTCTGTGTCAGTACAGTACCTATCACAATGGGGTCCTGGTCTATGACTAGGGCTCCTACCAAGGCACTACAGTAATACAAATACATTAAGCTGTAATAAGAACACATGTTAAGCAAGTTTTGGCATGTGCATTTCTTGGTGGCTCCTCTTTCTCCATATTTGTAAATTCCCTCATTTCTTGTAGCAGTGTGGAAAAAATAAGTCCTTAGAAAGTATATAACTGAGGAGATGATGTTGACTTGGTATGCCATATATACAGGCCGCATGGAGAACAATGTGGAGATGGGAGACGGGCATCAACAGAGTCATTGGCAAAATGATAGGATGGAGAGAGGAGCAGACAGAAGGAAACAAAGTCCATGTCATGGTCTGTTACAGAGTGGCATATGGATCTGTGTCATGTCTCATGAACTTATGCCCACTTCTTCCACCTGCATTCAGACCCATGTTTGACTGACAATCATGTATGCTTGTTGTAGGGAATCACAATGATCACCTTTGCTAGCGGCTCTGTTTCATACAATCAGAACATGTGTGCCTGTCTCAAAATGATGTTCATGCATCTGGAAATAGTTGCTGCCTTCAAGTGCTCGAGTATGCCATCTAACAATAGTGGTATCAGCAATCTCCCTTTATGTCTTTATACAAGTTTGGTTTGGTTCTTGTACCATATGTGTTTAACATATCTGCACACATCCGTTGCTCCTAATACTATGAATCTTATATCCTAGGCAATAACACCCATTGTTAACATACCTCTACAGGCGCATAAGGTTCCACAGCTTCTTCAGCTTAAACTTCATACAGTGTGGTTTATAACATGTATGAGAAGTGTGAAGGATTTTGGCATGCTGAAAATATGGTTCAGTGTCTACACAGGAGTGGAGAATGCATTTTAATGGAGCGCCAAATGGTATGCCATGTGTCGTGTGTAAGTGTACTGCTTAATATTGCAGCGGGTTACCACGTTCCCATGTGTCTGCATGGATTTTCAGGTCTGTGAGGAGAAGGCTAAGGCTATGGATAGTGTGGCCAAGCCACCAAATAACAGAAAGCAATGAATATGGGCTTATAAGACCAGAGATTTCTTTAGGTACGTATGCGCCCTCTTAAGGTATATCTACACTGCAAAAAAGGCATGTTCTTAACTAGGGTTAAAATAGCATTGAAGACACAGCAACTCCGCTTTTAACTGGAGTTAGCAGTTCAAGTTCCACTCCAGGCTGTCCTATAGTCTTCAACTCTTGCTGCTAACCAAGTTAAAAGCCGAGTTGCCCTGTCTTGACTGCTATTTTGACCTCAGGTAGCTAACCCAAGTTAAGAACACATCTTTCTTTTTGCAGTGTACACCTACTGTCTGACTGCAGAGGCAGAGTTCTGTGCTTGTACGTTACCACATAATAATGCCAACATGATGCATGTAGGGATTTATGTCAGGTGGTATATGTTACAGATGTTGCTTCTCACATTGTTTTCTTTTCATAGAAAGCTTCCGTTTTGCGGGAGATATATGCTTCTCTTGCACACATTTCCTGCGTTTTGATCTCTATTCAATCTTCCTTGGCTATGATTTCCTTCATAATGAGGATCTGTGCAAACCTGCTAATTCTGTGGCATAAACCCACTCCTTATACCACACCTGCCAGCTGCTTTATGGTATCTGTGCCAGCTGTGTGCATGGAGATCTGTGATCATCTACCTTAACCTGCTAACCACTGTGATCAGACTAGCAAGCATTATGTGGCCAGTGTTGTTTACAGTCATCTGGCATATGACTATTTTGCTTCCCATCTCTGTGACATGACAATGTACAGATATAATTATTTTTACAGCCTCACAACTGAATGTGATGCTTGTTGGTTAATGGTTGATTTGTGATATACTGTATTTTGATCCATAGCATATTTTGATGGTTGTCATTGTTCATGTCTCCTTGAAGATGAACGAGGAGTTTAATGGCAACTTCTTCAAACTACTTCATACTCTTCAAATATAGTGGTATCTGGAGAGATGAACACAGATTGTGTCCATAAGTGCCCTGGTTGTGGGTCTATATCAAATATCTGGGTTTACAATTTCCCCATGCTCTTTTTAAAACTAGTAAACTCACTACAGGTTTCTAAGCAACATGCAATAACAAATTCCTGCATATAAACAGGAGGCTTAGAAGGTGCTTACTTATTATTATTACCCAATATTCTGTCTAAAGCAAAAAATATTTATTGTGAAACTAGAGCGTGGGACAAAATATCTGCCAGCATTATTTTGGAGAAAGACTTGTTTTAGTAAGATATTATTGTGAGTTGATTTTTCATTAACATGTAAATAGCTATTTAGTAACAAGTCGCATACACAGATTTATGCCGTGTGCATGTAAGGAAGGAATGAAGAAAAAAGCAAGCAAGCAAGACTAGGTATATTGGTCTATACTTAAATCATTAAAATATTTAAAGGGAGTTGTACCTTTAAAACACAGTATGACAATTGAGATGTTTTTCCTGTCTTTACAGACAATGTATTATATTAGATGATTTTTTTAAACAAGAAGAAATGAGTGGAGTGATGGTAGAATTACTATGAATTATTAGTCTGAAGTGATTATGTATTATTTGAAAGGCAAACTTATGTATCAAGGTTAAATTTTTAAAAAGGACCTGTGTAACTTGGTGGCTAAGTCCCATTTTCAGAAGCAATCTTTTCCTCCTCTCTGCACCCTTTCCCTTTCTTCCTCCTCTTCTGTTCCTTTTTTTTTTCTGTTCTCATCTTGTTTGCTTGACATTCCCCCAGCACTTTTTGTTTAACCCTTTATATTTATTTCATTAGCTCTCTCTTTTGGTATGGTTTTACAGTATTCAGTATTCTGAAAGAATAATATAGTTTCATTGATTAAATATAAAAAAGGCTGACAGACAGCATTGCTGAAATATACTGTGTATGTTATATTTATAATGTGTATGCTATATTTATAATGCAAATTCTTGATTTTTTTACAATGTGTATTTTGGTGATCTAATTATTATAACTATATTTCCCTCCTTTATATTTGTGATTTTGTATTTTCACTCCTTTTTCTGTTCTCTCTTTACTATTAGAAAAAGGAAAAAAATCAATAAAATATACATGGAAAAAATAGTGCCATTGGAACTTAAGAGCAGAGCTGGTCAAAACTCAGAATTTCCAAATTGTGAGAATTTTTGAATTTTTTTGTTCCAATTCATAGTGAACACAAATATTTTCAAAATTACCCACAAAACAAAATTCCCAAAAAATTTCAGTTTCAGAAAATGTTTCTTTTGGTATTTTGGAATTTTGGAATTTCAAAATTCTGTTTGAAATTTTATTGTATGGGTTTTTATTATTTTTTTGATATTTTTATTCTTTTTGTATTATTTCATGACATGTCGGCTAGTAGTAGTGCATAATACTCTGTACTTTAATATGCCCTATTATTAACGTGTCGTAATATGACATAATATAATAGTTGACATTTTATTTTTAAAGTAATTAAGCAGCTGCTACGTAGTACTGATTGAGACATCTTGTCTAGATCACAGTGTCTTCTGTCTGTATTGTAGCAAAACAGTTTAATACTGTCAAATAGAGTGGGGGATTTGAACCTAGGTCTCTCACATGCAGAATGAGAGCTCTCAGCACTTTGTTGTGGAGTGGGAGGGAACACCACTACCAGTGCCACTGATATAGGATTGCCAATTTTGATTGGAGGTATTCCTGGAGGTTTCATCACATGACATAATATTTAATTAAAGATTAATCTTTAATTCCTGGAGACTCCAGCACAATCCTGGAGGGTTGGCAACCCTACACTGGCACCATCTCTTCCTTGCTTTTTCTCAAACAATGTCTGACCTGGCATAGGCACCTAACTCCAGAAGAGGGTTCATTGCTGTGAGCGGAGATGACATCTCCATGTGACCCAGAGTTAGGTGCCTTTCTCACTTTGAGGGACAGGGCCTAAATCACAACCCTCTCGTCCGCATTTCCTATTGGCTAGCTTGGGCAACTTCCCACACAGCATGCTGGCTTCTGTGAATCCCATTCTTAGGCACTTATGCTTGGGCACCTAACTTGGGGGCTGTGAATTCTAGTAGGTGCCAGCATGTCCCAAAAGTTAGGTGCTGCAATATTCATTGTTGTAATGCCTAAATCCCTCTTGTGAATCTAGTGCTAGTGGGATCATCAAAAGTGCCTAAGCCAGGGATCAGCAACCTTTGGCACATAGTCCATCAGGGAAATCCGTTGGCAGGCTGAGATGGTTTGTTTACCTGCAGCGTCCGCAGTTTGGGTCGATTGCAGCTCCCACTGGCTCCCATTTCAGGCCAATGGGGGCTGCGGGAAGTGGCGGCCAGCACATCCCTCGGCCCGCGCCGCTTCCCGCAGCCCCCATTGGCCGGGGATGGCGAACTGTGGCCAGTGTGAGCTGCGATCAACCGAACCTGCCAGTAAACAAACCGCTCCAGCCCGCCAGTAGATTTCCCTGACGGGCTGCATGCCAAAGGTTGCCGATCCCTGGCCTAAGCAGATTAGATGCCTAACCTGCTTATGTGCTTTTGAAAATCTCACTAGGTGCTTATCTGCATCTTTAGGTTCCTAGATGCCTTTAAAAACCTGTTCCCCGAGTGTCTAACTCACTTTGGAAAACTAATTCTCTTCTGGAACTTAAGCTTCCATGTCACTTAGGCCTGATCCACATTTAAAACCTAACTATGGTGTTGAGGGGTGTGAAAAATCCACAACCCTGAGAACCTTAGCTATGCCAATGCAACCCCCAATATAAACACAGCTTGATTGATGGAACGATGCTTCCATGAACGAACCTACCTATCATCACTCAGGGAGGTGAAGTTCTTACTGTGATGGAAAAGTCCCTTTTATTGCTGTAGACAGCATCTACACTATGGACTATGCTGGCATAACTACAAAGCCATAGCTATGAGGCTGTAGCCCCTGTAGTGTAGCCTTGGTCTTAGACACTTTTGAAAATATTACCCTGTGTCGTCTTCTCAAAGTTTGCTCCCTTGAGCTGCGGCATGGGAAAATTACGTTTAAGGGACTGCTGACAATGCTGCTTCTGCCTCCAGAATGGGTATTTTGGTAGCCACAATTTTTTTTTTAGGAAAGTGCAAAAACTGGAATGGTATATTTAGAAGATCTATAAAGGAAACCCCACTTAGGCTTCCAAATTCAGAATCTAAATGCTTTAAAACTGGCAGGAGACAGGAGTGGAATATGGTCTTTTACCCCCTTAATGAATTTAGAAATGTACATTAATCATGATTCCAGGTGGAAGATGGAACCACACTATCCTATTATGTGTGAAGAAGGAGCCAACAAAAGCTGAACCATTCTCAAATCAAAAGCAAGAGATACTGTCTGCCATCTGTATGCTTCTTATTATTTGTGTTGATGTATGTAAATCTGACTGCTGTCTCCCTGGAACTCATACAAAATAGAAATGTGTAACTCAGGGAAACCATCCCAGTGGGCAAAATTGTAAAGTAAGACTGGGATTTTGAAAGGAGTCTAAGGGAGTTTGGCACCTAACTCCCATTGAAAATCCAAGACTTAGGGCTGGTCTACACTACGGGGTGGGGGGGGTCGATGTAAGGTACGCTCGACTTATCTCGCCGTGAGGACGCTGCAATGTCGAAGGCTGCCGCTCCCCCGTCAACTTCACTTCCGCCTCGCGTCGGGGTGGATTACCGGAGTTGACGGGGAGCGCATTCTGGGATCGATTTATCGCGTCTAGATAAGACGTGAAAAATCGATCCCCAAAAGATCAATTGCTACCTGCCAAATCGGCGGGTAGTGTAGACATAGCCAAAGTAATTAAAGATGGAAGTTTCTCTATTGACTTCAAAGGGCTTTGGATCAGGTCCCCGCTCCACAATAACCAGAATAGAATACTGCAATCTCATAGGAATTCACAGGCGATGCTTATCTAGTTTGCAACAAACAATAAGCATGGACATATGAGACCAAATTCACACGAATGTGACCATGGGGCTTTGCTCTTGCATGAGCTGTTGGTGAATTTACAGTTTGCTATGTGGACTGACAGGAATTTGTGCGTACCCCAATAGGGGTATGATTCGAAGAAAGCCCTTTGAAGTTAACAAGAAAGATTCCCATTGATTCAGTGGACTTTAGATGAGACTCTAGGATGGGATCCAGAACAGCAGCCACCAGCAAAACCCTCAAGAATGTGGATGATTTGTACTCCACCCCCTCCCACCCAAAAATGCTAAAACTCCACCTGTTTTAGCAGCTGCTGCCGCAAAGGATCCTTTCATCTTACAGCTGTTGAGCAACTATTGCATTTTTATTCTCTTTCATGCCACAGCCCTCTGTTGGGAAACTTTTAAAAAAATATGTATAATGGCTGGCTGGTGTGTTGGAGGAAGAGATACAAGAGATAGGTGCATGGGGCAGGGTTTGGTCTTGTTAAGTCCTAGAGAAACAAAGCTGTTGGATGTTTTTGTTTTCCTTCTCGGAGACTCCTGCTTCTCTCATTATGGCACTTGGAAATATTTGGTTTCACATTCAGGTCTGAGCTACCCCCATGCACTGGAATCAATGGTGTGGAGGGGGTGGGTGGCAGTGTAACCAAAAGCAAAATTTGCACCAGTTTTTATCTCACTCTGAAACCTCATAAGTGCCAGAGTGGGGAACATGCTCACGCAGTAAGCTGCTCATGCACATGTTCAGCAGATGAATGGCCAACAGAGAAATCATGAGCAGGTACCTGCAGGATCTGTATGTGGACATGCTGTGGGAGGAGACGAGGTGTGTTCAGAGCAATGGTGCTGACCCTTCCTCCATGCTACTGAAATAAGAAGTACAGAGGTCATTTTCTTGAGGAACCAGTACTTCTGCATGCCAGTGGTGTGCAGCCTTGCCTCCATGGAATGCCCTAACCTGAGCCGCCTTCTTATGGTTAATGCTATTCCTATTGTACTTCCTTCTGTCTCTGCGTTGGAGTAAGTTCACACTGTGCTATGTCTGAAGTATTTTGGAAGGTTGCTGCCAAAAGCCTCTTGTGAAACAAATTGATCTGAATCATTTGGGGCAGAGAATGTGGTCTGGTGCAACGAGCACAGGATTGGGAGCCAGGATCCAGTTAACCTCCCTGGGCCTCAGTTTTCCCATCTGTAAAATGGGGATAATGATGCTTGCAATAACTCTCTATAGTTTCTTGCAATATAAGAATACTGTAATTTGAGAGTAGAAGCTATCCTGGCAAGTTGCACACAACAAGTAGTATTTTAAATATGTATATTTTGGAAATGGGTTCCTATAGTAAAGGAGGGTGTGTACTAAGGGAGGAAATAGATAAGAAAGAAATGAAGGAAAGCTTCAGTAGTCGTCTGGCATGTCAGGTTATTTAGTATTAAATGCCCCATTGTGGAGATGCATGTTGTGCCATAGAGTTGCCAGTGATTTGTTGGTGGAGGCTGCTGTTAAAATTCCACAACCAAACTGGAGGGAAGATGGGAGTCATTTTCTGCCTCTGATTCAGCTCGCCCCTAACCTATCGCTAACTACTGCTATAGCATCTCTGACAAATTTAACATCCCTCAGACTCATGGAGTTACTTCTGAAGAACAAAATGTTGCATTATGATGCACCAGAGTGCATCAACTAGCATGTGCACACACCTTGCAAATTACAGAAGCCGAATGCTCTACTTTACTATCAAGAGACTCGGTATATTTTTCCAAAAGAAAGTATCCACCGCCCCAGCCACATGCAGCTTGGTATAAGTTTGCTTGTCAAATCTTGTTGCCTCCCTCTTTAATTATGGTTTTGAGGAAGTGCTTTAGTTTCAATGGGACAACAAATTAAGAGACTCCTCAATCTCAGATTAAGAGACTCCTCTGAAATCACAATCATACCTAATGTATTGGGTTTGGCACAGGCTAACGTGGAGCCTTTTTGGTGCCACCTGTACAGGAAATTTTGTCAAAATTCCCCACTATTGCTAACACTGGTTCAGTGCAGAGCTGGCGCTTCCATTAGGCGACCCTAGGTGGTCGCCTAGGGCATCGGCATTTGGGGGGGCGGCCACTTCCGGTGGCGATGTGGCAACTGCTGGTGCCGGCGGAGGTGAGCTGCTGCTGCAGGGGGATGGGGAGCTGCCGCAGACGGGGGCGCGGGAGGCTGCCGCGGCCCGCGGGTTAGCTGCCACGGCGGGGAGGGGGGAGCAGGGAGCCGGCCGCCGCGGCCCATGCACAGCTGGCTGGCCGCCGCTGGGGGGAAAAGCCACCGCGGGCGGGGGGCTGAGGAGCTGCCATGGCCCACGGGCAGGGGGCTGCCTCGGAGGGATGGGGAGCTGGCTGCCATGGGCGGGGGGCGGGGGTTAGCCGCCGTGGGGAGCTGAGGAGCTGCTGCGGGGGATGGGGAGCTGCCTCGGGGCCCGGGGAGGATGGGGAGCTGGCTGCCGCGGGGGGGAGGGGGTAGGCTGGCCGCCGCGGGGGAGGGGGATGGCGTTAGCTGGGGGGGAGTGGGGGCGCAGTGCTGGTGCAAGGAAGTTTCGCCTAGGGCGCAAAACTTCCTTGCACCGGCCTTAGTTCAGTGCCACAAAGTATATCAAAGTTTAGAGTCAGCCCTAGTGTAGACAGTTCTCTTGTTGACAATCCTGTGTTATGGAACCCTTCTCAAAGCAGATTTAATCAGCACAACACAGGTGGCAGCTGGTGGTCCATCTACACTAGGGCTACTATTGCTGCTAGCACTAGTGGGGTTGAACCTATGTTAGCTACAATAGGAACTTTCAGAAATTTCCCAAGTGCAGACAAGGGCTCAGTGGGAGCACCTTGTTATGCTATTAGCAGCACATCTCTGGCACATATCAGCATAGTCTTGGAATGAAATGGTCAAATTCTCGGTGAATCAGTGTTCCTAGCTATCATCTCTCTAGATTTTAGTATCATGATGGTATGTGAGTGTGTTTCTCATTTCCTTATCTCCTGTCCCCTGTAGTTGGATTCTGGGGATTATCCCATCTGAAGCTCAGATACAGACTTCCACCGCTGGTATGGTAGTGTCAGGAAATGCTCA
This sequence comes from Chelydra serpentina, assembly GCA_037349315.1. NCBI lineage: Eukaryota > Metazoa > Chordata > Testudines > Chelydridae > Chelydra > Chelydra serpentina. Next base: position 22,026,009 of record JBAIAC010000007.1, read on the forward strand.
TTCCCAGCATATCAGTATAAATAGCATTTGTTTTCTTTTCTTCTCTGTGTGCAGGTGCATGCACAATGTGCTGAATGTAGCAGCTTTCCTCCTGCGCACACTTTGAGGTGTGGTGCCATCACATTGTCATTATCACGGCGTCTATATTTAATGTGGTTTACAGTCCTTCATCAGAAATCCATCTCGGCAAAATGAAAACTACAGCCCAATTTGAAAAGCCGTTTCTGAGTGGGATTGGTGACATTTACACGAAATAAGAAGCACTGAAAATAAAATCATAAACGCTGTTCCAGGTGAATACTGTGTCCTTGTGGGGTTTAGATTCATCACATTTGAATCAGCCTTGTATCCAAGAAAGCCTTTTATTTCTCAGTCCTTGGTTCAAAAAGCCATTTATATTTCCCTTTAAAGGGTTAATTCTGCAAGGCACTGAGTACCTGCTGTGAGGTGCTAATCACCCTCAACTCTTATTGATCCAGTCACCTCAATTCAGTGGGTGTTGCAGGTGCCTGGCATTTCACAGGCCAGGCCTTAGCATTTTCTAAGGACTATATAAACACTAGGTTATCTGATTATTATTATTATTATTAATTATTTGTACCACAGACATACCTAGTGGCCCCAGCTGAGATCAGAACCCCATTGCACTATGCTTTGAACATATGCATAGTCAGAAATGGTCCCTGCCCTGAAGAGATTACATAGTAAAACTGACACATGCTGGGAGTAAGGATGTATAAGTATTCCACGTTTGCAGATGGAGACCCGAAGCACAGAGAGGTTAAGTGACTTGCCCAAGGTCATGCAGGGAATCTATAGCAGAACTAGGACTTGAAGCCTGCCTCCTGAGTGCAAGTCCAGTGCCTTAACCATATGTTCATCCTTTCTCTTTAATTGCACATTAGTTGTAAGTTGTAAAAAATAGCAAGTTATGTAGGGTCTCTGTAACAGATTCTTTAAACCAATATCATTTTTGCATATAAATACGCAGAGGAGGTATCTGGTTTCATACTCTTATGTCTGGTTTTACATTCGTTTCTGTGAGAAAGCATAAGAAGAGACAGGCACATGTTTAAACATAGCAGGGTAGATTCTCTGAGCCAACTCAGCTACACTTGCACAGAATCAGAAGTGTCTGCTCCCCCAGTCCCAGTGCTGCCAGACAACAGCCTAGTCCTCAGCATAAACATAAGAACATAAGAAGGCCCTACTGGGTCAGACCAAAGGTCCATCTAGCCCAGTATCCTGTCTTCTGACAGTGGCCAGTGCCAGGTGCCCCAGAGGGAATGAATAGAACAGGTAATCATGGAGTGATCCATCCCTTGTAGCCAGAGCTGAAAGTAAGCGGATCCGTTCCGGCGTACCGGTAAAAGCCGGTACACAGCCGACTGTACCAGCAGGGCCACTGATGGATGGGGCCAAAAGGGGCAGCTTCCCGGGGCCTGGCAATTTAAAAGGGCCCGGGGCTCCCGCCAGCAACTGGAGCCCCTGGCCCTTTAAATTGCCGCCAGAGCCCCAGGGCTCCTGGCCACCAGCGCTGCTACTGCTACCATGGGGCTCCGGCGATGATTTAAAGGGCCTGAGACTCCAGTTGCTGCCGCGGTAGTAGTGGAGGCAGCGGCAGCAGGGAGCCCCGGGGCTCCAGCAGCAATTTAAAGGGCCCAGGGCTCCTGGCTGCCGCCGCTACTACCACACCAGTAGATAGAGCCCCGGACCTTTTAAATCACTGCGGGAGCCCTGGGGTAGCAGCAGTGGCTGGGAGCCCTGGGGCTCTGGCGGCAATTTAAATCACTGCTGGAGCCTCGGGGTAGCACTAGCAACGGCGGCGACCGGGAGCCGCGGGCCCTTTAAATCGCCACTGGAACCCCGGCTGGCGCAGGCCAGGCAGTGCTGAAGGGCTAGCTGCGGGAGTCTGGCCCCAGCCCCACCCCTTCTGCCTGAGGCCCTACCCCTTTCAGGGGCCCAGAGCCGCCCTCCCCCATCTTGCTCAGGACCCTGGCTGCCCTGCGTACCGGTAAGTCCCTTAAGTTGCTTTCACCCCTGCTTGTCGCCCATTCCCAGCTTCTGGCAAACAGAGGCTAGGGACACCATCCCTGCCCATCCTGGCTAATACCCATTGATGGACCTAATCTCCATGAATGTATCTAGTTCTCTTTTGAACCCTCTTATAGTCTTGGCCTTCACAACATCCTCTGGCAAGGAGTTCCACAGGTTGACTGTGTGTTGTGTGAAAAAATACTTCCTTTTGTTTGTTTTAAACCTGCTGTCTATTAATTTCATTTGGTGACCCCTAGTCCTTGAGTTATGAGAAGAAGTAAATAACACTTCCTACTTTACTTTCTCCACACCAGTCATGATTTTATAGGCCTCTATCATATCCCCCCTTAGTCGTCTCTTTTCCAAGCTGAGAAGTCCCAGTCTTATTAATCTCTCCTCATATGGCAGCCGTTCCATACCCCTAATCATTTTTGTTGCCCTTTTCTGAACCTTTTCCAATTCTGAACCTTTTCTAAAGGCTGCTCTGTTTGGCACCCAGATTCCCATGGTCCCTGAGGACCATTCTTATAACTGGGGACCAGCTAAATGCAGCAGCATCCTAGCCATGTCCCCTTTCATCTGGCTCCCCGTCCCCTATATGGTATGGAGCCCCTACACCAACCCAGTGCTACCAGAGGATTTCTCCATACGGGGGAGATCCTCAAGTGGCTCTTTATGCTGGGTTTATGGCTGTTTTGTACCAATGCCTTGGCAGGGATGAGGATCTTGCTGAGTGGTTTAAGCCCTGCTCCCACTAGAACCAAATCAGAGTTTTGCCATTGACGTCAACTGGAGCAAGATCATACCCAATACACAATGAACCCACATAACTTCAAATTGTTCCTGTAGACTAAATATTGCAAACATTGTCCTTATGGCATATTGGCTGAAGCACTTGAGTTATTACAAACCTCATTCAAGGTATTGGATGTAATCTGTTATTTTTGATGGCTCCTTTTGTTTAAACACAGATGGGAGATTTCAACAATTCAGGTTGCTGATGTAAATATTCAGCCGGTTTGAGGGAAACCAGTTCAAAACATCAAAGAGAGTTTTGAGACAATCTTGAGTAATATAAAAAGTCACATGTGGGACAAGCATATTCAGCAAAATTAGGTGTCCAGTAAAACTAGTTTCACCACTGCTTGCTCTACCTCATCTCTGAAATTGAGTTCTGAGTCATAGCCCTTAGCTGATGTCATTAGCATTTACTAGTGGGTGCCCTGCTGTATGTTCAGCAGCATAAACAACAGAGCAAGGAGCAGTGCGGACCTGGAGAACACAAGAAGACTCTGTTGATCGCACTGTAAGTAATGTTTTTTCCCTTGGAAAATTGTAATCCATGTTCCCTGTGCTACATGCAGGTTGGTTCATGGATAATCAGTTGTGGAGTTGTTCCATCCACACGCAGGTTGCTTTTGTTCAATCTCAACCTTTTTTTAAAAAAAATCTGTGCTACAGAACCTCTTTGTATGCAATAGCTCCTTTCAGATAAACTCTATCTCCAAATGTTTTCAGTAGTTAAATAATACAAGAGAGTTATGGTACCAAATGTCACATGTGGCATAAAGAGATTGTATAGCGAATATATTAAAGTGTTATGCCGCAAGTCCAAGGCAGAGGGAGAGAGAAAAGAGAGGCTGATGTAAGTAGGAAAAGATATGATTTAACATGAGACTTCGAGAGAGAGAGAGAGAGAGAGAGAGAGCTGATGAGGCAGAGGGTTACACAAAGGCTTTTGGAGAATGCAGAGCTGGGTAGAAAAGGTTCGTGCACCAGCAGTAGAGGAAGTGCCTGGAGGCAGAGTCTGGAAAACAGACTGAGAGGGAAGCTGGAGCAAGCCTGAAATGCTGTAAGATCAATTAGGACAAATTTAAACGTGTTGCTGACATGACAGCGGAGTCATGGTGGGTTTGCTATAGTTGTACCTCCTAGCATTCTGAGCTGGCTGGGTTTTGGAGAAAGGGGCTTTGATGGAATATGGTGGAGGAAAATGCCACGGGCAAGGTGAGAATTGTTGGAGGTAATCAAATTAAGTCAAAGAGAGGTGCCCATTCCCACTGAACGTTAACATTGTACACATAACTAACTCCCTTTGACCCCTTTGAAAATCCCAGACACTATGTTTGTTCATTCAGTGTATTTTATTTTAAAAACATCCCCTGGATGGAGTGGCAACTGGGCATATTTACATATATGCAAGACTGTTATTTACTTTTTATTTGGTCCCAGACACCAAATATTAGCACAGTTTGTGCCCAATAATGTCATTTCAGTATTTAAAGATGCTGTTACCACAGGTACATTGAGACTGACAGTTCCCACACCACTTTGGAAAACCCTCTCCTGTTGTTTTGGTTGCTACTGTCCTTTTCCATTGGTTTTGTTTATTCAGCGTTCCGTTATTTGTAATTTCTCAAGATTTTTCCAGTTCGGCCTTATCACCCCCACTCAGGGCCGGGTCCAGGCACCAGCAAAACAAGCTGGTGCTTGTGGCGGCACATTTCTAGGGGTGGCATTCTGGCACCAGCCATGCCACCCCTAGAAATGTGCCCCGGCCGGCCGCCCCAACTCACCCCCGCTCTGCGCCGCCAGCTTTCGCGCACCGCCGCCGGCTCGGCTTCTCCTCGAGCGGTGGCGCGCGAAACAGCTGTTTCACGCTCCACCTCTAAGAGAACCTGAGTGGCCGTGGCGCGTGTCTCCCCCTCCCAGCCATGCCCCGCTCGCCCCGGTGCTCAGGCCAGGGAGAGCGGGGCCGCGGGCATGCCCGCTCGCTCCCCGCCCGCGCTCCGGCCGGGGAGAGCGGTGCAGCCTCGCTTTTCGCCGGCCGGGGAGAGCGGGGCCGCAGGCATGCCGACCTCCCCGCCGGCGCTCCGGCTGGGGAGAGCGAGGCAGCGTTGCTCCCCGCCGGCCGGGGAGAGCGGGGCCGTGGGCATGCCCCGCTCGCTCCCTGCCCACGGGGCCGCAGGCATGCCGCCGGCCCTCCGAGTGGGAGAGGCGGGAGGTTGTTTTTTTTTGTTTGGGGGGGCGGCGTTTGGGGGTTTTGGTTTTTTTTGCTTGGGGCGGCCAAAACGTTAGAGCCGTCCCTACCCCCACTATCAGCATGACACTTTCCTCCCTTTTTTATGATCTCTAGGATCTCCTCAGTTCTCCATGATTTTTCAAAAATAATTGTCATTGGTTTGGTACATTCATTAACAATTCCGCTAACACTTTGGTATGCACATCACCTGGACTTGTTGATATGTGTGTATACACATTTTCTGTGTATTCCGTTACCTATTTGTGTTTTACCACTTGCTACAGTATATTCACTAGGGTTTTAATAGGTTTTAACTGCCCAGAGCAATTTTTTTTCTCTTGTTAATTACAGATTTTTTTAAAAACGTGTTCACCCATTATGGAACCATAATTATTTTTCACCCATTCCTCATCCATTAATGGAGCTATTTTCTCTTTGGTGTATGTATTTCTCCTCAACACATTTGACATTGAACAAAGTCGTTCTTTGTTCCCCTTTTGCTAACGGTAATACTGCTTTCTTTCTGCCTTATCTTTGCCTGCAAAACTTAACTGAATATTCTTTGACTCCCTCCCCCTTTCTGTTGCATGCCAAATTTCTTTTAACCCTCAGTCTCTCACTGAAAAATGGAAACAAACGGAATGACTGATTTCAAATGAATTCTAGTCTACTGCACCTTAATTATGGTGTCTTTTAAGATACTTCAGTCTTCTTCCACATTCATGGATTTTAACATTTCTTCTATCACAATTCACTCAGTAATATCCCAAAATTTGTTTCCTTGAAATATAATATTGCTAGTACTCAGAATCCTTTCTTCACTGTATTGAATTCAAGTAGCCTGTGGTCACTGCTTTCATGCCTCCTCATAGTATGTTCAGGTTCTTAAATAATTCCTTCCTGTTGATGAGCATATGTTGAAAATTATTAAAGATTTGTAGACCAAATATGTTTTCTTTCTTACAGAATCTTAGAAAAATGAAGTCAATCTTTTACCTGTGTTTTTTGATTGCTGGGATTCATGCTAATAAACCTTGCCAACAGAATTCTAGCTACAACAACAGTCCTGAAAATTACCACCATGGAAACAGAAACCAAGTAGGTCCAGCACATGAAAACATGCTGGGTCATAAAGTAGGGAGACGCATTTGTCAGTTTGCATTTTATTTTTATAAGGAGGCTTCTTCTCAGAGAAACAACAGGAATGTGATCTTCTCTCCCATCAGCATCTCCACTGCCATTGCAATGCTGACCCTGGGTGCTAAATCAGAGACACTGCAACAGATTCTTAGAGTGCTCCAATTTCAACCAAATGAGATTCAGCAAAGGGAGATACACGAAGGTTTCCGTCAGCTCATGCAAACACTAAACCGCCAGAATGCTAACTTCCAGCTGGATATGGGGAATGTCCTGTTTGTGAAAGACCAGCTGAAACTGCAACTGCAATTTTTAAATGATCTAAAAAATTTTTACAGTGGAGAAGCTTACCCAGAAAACTTCAAGAATGTCAGACCAGCTCAGCAGAAGATCAATAGTTACATAGAGAACAAAACACATGGGAAAATTATCAACCTACTCAATAATCTGGATCCAGTTACTGAAATTCTTCTTGTTAGTTATATTTACCTTAAGGGTAAGACAAAATCATAGGACATCCCACCTCAGGTCATTTGGCCATCCTTGTGCCAACTCTAGACTTCAGCACTTCCTTTGCAGTACTATTTTTGGAGGGGGAATCACAATCTGCTTCACAATTGGCCTTTTATTCACAGTGTTAATTATGAATAGAGTTGGTCAACACATTTTCATTGAAAATAATTTTCTGATTGAAAATGTTGACTGTTTTTTGACAAAATTTTGGTGATTTTTTCCCCCCATTTTCTAATCAAAGCCAGAGCTGATAAAAAATTAGTAAAAAATTTAAAATGTTTTTCTGATGAAAGGGTACGTAAAATATACATTCACCCAGGCCCAGATTCAGGAGAGCATCCCTGTTCAACAAAACACTTAATCATATACCTAGGGCCCACTGAAGTCAGTAGGACTCATTGCTTAAGTGCTTTCCTGAATTGGCACCCTAAACAAATGCTATGAAAATTTCTGCTAAGCAGGTTTAGAGTGTAGTTTGCAAAATGCTGTAAGATACCTAAACAACGTATTGAGTGGAAAAATCTATATTCTGTCCCAGCAACAGCAAACAGCACAGAGGCAGGTATATAAAAGAACTTCTGCTTCTCCTCAAAGCCCACCTCTTTGTAACTAAGGGCTTGGGTACACTTACATTTTATAGCGCTCTAACTTGCTGGCTCAGGGGTGTGAAAAATCACCCGCCTGAGAGCAGCAAGTCTGAGTGCTTTAAAGCCCTAGTGTGGACAGTCTCCGAGTGCTGGGAGCCGCGCTCGTAGCTAATCCCCTCGTGGAGGTGGATTACCAGGAGCGCTGGGAGAGCTCTCTCCAAGCGCTCGCACACGACCACACTCACACTTCAAAGCGCTGCCACGGGAGTGTTCCCGCAACAGCACTTTAAAGTTTCCAGTGTAGCCAAGCCCCAAGGTAACTGATTACACCTTTTATCACATTCTGAAACCTGACCAGAGCCCCCAGTTGTGCCAGTGTTTGCACATGTGAGTCTCTTTACTCACACAAGTTGTCTTGACTTCTAAATTTTGAAAATAATTTTTAAAAACTGCATTTCTTTTTGATTTTAAAGAAATTGCAAAGAATTACACTTAAAATCCAAACTATTGCTCCTATTGTTTCCACATGGAAAATAAGAATGGGCTAAAATATTGACTGGTTCAGAGGCTGGGTTTGGTTTGGAGAAGAATCTGAAATTTTAGAAGCTTTTATAAAGTCTGACCTAACATTTAATGGCTCTGTACCATCCTCTGTGCCATGTGATTATTCCCCCCGCAGTCCTGATGACTCTTCTCCATAGTGCATTGTAGCTTACATTGAGTTGTTGTCTGAGGATGGAGGCTTGGTGGCATTCTATCTTGCATTGTACTGCGGGTTTCACTGGATGATTTGCTACTCTTCTTGTTTGCCTTGGGGCTTAGATAGTGAGCATGCTCTTCCCTCTCTCCCCTCACCCCATCCAAAAAAACCCTGTCATTTTACTTGCCCCCATAATCCAGCAAGGAATTGTTGTCCAACCCACTGGAAAGGGCAAGCTCTGGGTTTCCTTTTGTCCCTGGAGCATTGTAAAGAATTTCAGAGGCAAGACCTCTCCGAAAAGTGCCCTGCTAAGAGGAAGGGACGCACAGGCATATCTGGGTTTGGATGGAGGAGGAGGGAAGAATTAACGAATGTCCCCAATATGCAATCAGTCTGCCAAATTCTGACATCCTTACTCCGTTTTAACCAAAGCTGTGTATGAAACCAGTAGGAATTTTGTAATTTTGTCCGAGTAAGCAGTAAGTAATAGCTGCCTGAGCATATCAGGATTTGGGGCTGTGACTTACCACAAAATGTTGTGACTCATTATGAAATTTCCCTAAAACATGACAAGGCAATACTTCTGCTGTGTTAAAGAAGAGTCCAGGGGCTCTGACCTGACAGTACAAAAATTGGAAACTTCTTTTAACAGACAGACTTACTCTAAAATTACATACATCATGTTTGTGGACACACTGTTTATGGAGAAACTTACAGTCACAATATAGCAATTTTCTCCTCTTTAAAAGAATAATGCTTTGCACTTTATATCTTGAAAGTCCCATACAAGCATTAATTAATAATAATGACACCCTTAAGTACTATGTAACTATTATTATGCTAGTTTTATAGCTGAGGAAACAAAGGGTAGAGATGACATGATTTGCCCAAGGCCTCAGAGTAACTCAGGGTTGGAGCAGGGATTAGAATTCCAGAGGACTTTGTTCTCAGTCCAGGGTTTAGTCAACTAGACCAATTTTACCCAGCAGGGTAATCTTGCTGCCCATGTACTTTGATTAAGAAGCAAAGTGTAACTTAGAGTTAGAGCTGGTTAGAAAATAGGGATTGGTTTCTGTAGAAAATTTCAAAAACTTTTCATTGAAATATCAAATACCAAAATATTTTGGTGTTCAGGGATTCAGTTTTTCCACAAAAGTTTCCCCAGAAAGCAGATATTTTTCACAAAAAGGGTTCTAGTCAAAACCCCTATTTTCCATGAAAAACAGTTAGATGGAAAATTGTCAACAACTCCTACTTACAGTATCCTCTGTTCTTCATGACATTTTGTATGATGGCAGACTGCATCCAAAGCTTGTAAATGCAGATTCTGTCTCTGCATTACGAAGAGCTGCAAAGGCTAGTAGTCATAAAGGGGTCATTTCTGGATGAACTTTGAGGAATTTGCAATCCAGATCCAGATCTGAATTTTGGGGTTTAGGATTAGAGTTGGGCAGGAATTTTCCATCTGGTTTTTTTTTAAATGGAAAATGCAGTTGCTACAAAATCAAAAATTTCTGTGGAAAAATTTTGATTGTTGCCTTAATTTTTTGATTTTTTATCTGGAAAATCTAAATTAAATATTTCATTTTGTGTTCGGTTCAAAACATTTTGGTTTGTCAAACCAAATCAAAACATTTCATTTTAGATCAATTGCACATTAATCTATGTTTGCCCAGGGGCGGCTCTTACAATTCTGCCGCCCCAAGCAGGGGTGGCGGCGCCCCGCCCCCGACGCAGGCAGTCCCATTCCGGAGCGGCAAGGGGACAGCGGCGGACCTGCTGCCCCTTTGCCGCCGCGGCAGGCGAGACTGGGGCGGCAGTCCGAGTCCCGCGGCAGCAATTCGGCGGCGGGAAGAGCGGACCTGCCGCCGAATTGCCGCCGCGGGACTCGGACTGCCGCCCCCTTCTCACCTGCCGCCCCAAGCACCAGCTTGGCAAGCTGGTGCCTGGAGTCGGCCCTGTGTTTGCCTGAACTGCCACAGTGCCTCATGGGAGTTGTCGTCCAGCCAGGGAGCTTAGCCCATAGAGGAGAATAGGGGCACAAGGCACCTGAACTACAGCTTCCATGACACATCACAGCAGCTCAAGGGACACATTAATTGTAGAACCACCATGAAAAGAAATATTTTGAGGTTCAACATACCAAAATGAAACATTTTGATTCAGGAATACTGAAACATTTCATTTTGATCAGAAATATCAAAATGACACATTTCAACAATTCTGAATCTAAATGTTTCAGAACTTTCCATTCCGCTGTTTTTGATATTTTGACATTGTCTTGATTTGGCAAGAAAACATCAGAATTTCCTGCAGGACAGAGATGCCAATTTTTAACCAGCTCCACTTGGGACCATTTCTAGTTTGACGAGATTAGTCACTTCTGTAATTCAGTTAAACAAGATTTATTTCGAGCTAATGTCTTTGAGGTATTTTTAAGGCTCCCATCATCATATATCTAGGCATTAACACACTATTTTAGTATCATTAAGGGCAGTGTCTGAGGTAGGACTAGAACTCAAGGTATCTCACCTCTAAATTCTTACAAGAAAGGCGTGTATTTTTGCACGCACGTGTGTACACCCACCTACCCATTATCTAGTGGGAACATATAGCATTACAGTGGAAGCATATGAATGCATTCTAATGCTCTGTTTTCAGTCATTCAGTACTTTCTGAAAAATACATCAGTTGGGAAAGTCTAAGCAAAACTGATTAATAGATCAACTGTTTTTTAGTACACACATTTGGGAGGACAGGGAACAATTTATTTCCGTATTATAAGAAACATCATTGCAATGCTTTATTGTTTTTCTAGCTGTTTGTTAACAGCTCTATGGCTGCAGTGAATCAGGGTGAATAGTTGGATTTTGGCTTGGAAGTTCTCACTGAGAAGAAGACACTTCCTGAAAACACTTTGAGTGCTTCAGAAAAGACTGGTTTTGTTTTGACCAAGCTTTTGAAAATCCGACTTTTCTGCTTGCATAGTACATTTTGCAAGAGGGTTTTCACCAAGCAGCATGAAAGCTGGAGTAAACATCTCCTGCCACCACATTGTCTGGGGAGCAGAGCAGACCAACATTTAAAACATCCCCCCAAACCTAATTTGGATGGGAAAAGCTATAAGTAGATTGTCCCTGCTCCCATCTCTCAGAAACACCCTCACCTGAATCTGGTTTAGGTGTGGGACTAGGTAGAGGAGTTTTCAGCCCGACTGATCCCTTTTTTCCACTTGGCTGAAGTCCATCCCCTTGAACAAGAGCTCTTTTATGGACTTCAGCCACATGGAAGAAAGGGATCAGTCGGGCTGAAAACTCCTCTACCTAGTCCCACATCTAAACCAGACTGAGGTGAGGGGAGATTGTGAGGGTGTTTCTTAGAGATGGGAGCAGGACACAGTCTACTTATAGCTTTTCCCACCCAAATTAGGTTTTGGGGGGTGTTTGGCTGGGTAGCAGACCAACATTTTAATGTGGTGGCAGGAGATGTTTACTCCAGCTTTCATGCAGCTTGGTGTCACTTGAAAAGTGCTGCCAGATGTGCAGGATCAACTCATATCCCATGTGAGGACACTGGGGAATGTTTTAAGCCTCTTCCCTGAGAATAGTCTGGCAATTCCTTCTGGCATGAGGACAGGCATTGGGTTATATGATGGCTATCTAAGATGAAAGCACCACCCTTTTACTACAGAACAGCTTCTGGGTTTGTTTAAACCACTCCCAACCCAACCACCCCCATGTGCATATTGCAGTTAAGTTATTCTGATTAATGCATTTAGGGCCAGATCCTCAGTTGGTGTGAATTGGTGTAGCTCTGAAAGCAAATGCAGCTACTGCAGTTAATGCCAACTAAGGATGGTTTCTTGTTCCCAGAACATCCAGTAACTCTCTCTCTTTCTTTGAATCATAAGCCACATGGGATAAAACTTTCAATCCAAAATACACTAAAGACGATGACTTCTTTGTGGATGGAAACACAGTTGTTAAAGTCCCTATGATGTTCCGGATGGGCATGTGCAAACATGCTTATGATGACGAGCTGTCTAGCACCGTGGTGCAAATGGATTATAAAGAAGAAGGCACTAAAGCATATTTTATTCTGCCTGATGAAGGACAAATGAGGAAGTTGGAGAATGGCTTGTCATGTGAAAGTCTGCTTAAATGGAGAACATTACTTTCAGAAAGGTAAAATCTTTCAGCTCTTTGCTCTGGTGTCATAGAATCATAGAATCATAGAATCTCAGGGTTGGAAGGGACCTCAGGAGGTCATCTAGTCCAACCCCCTGCTCAAAGCAGGACCAACCCCAACTAGATCATCCCAGCCAGGGCTTTGTCAAGCCTGACCTTAAAAACCTCCAAGGAAGGAGACTCCACCACCTCCCTAGGAAACCCATTCCAGTGCTTCACCACCCTACTAGTGAAAAAGTTTTTCCTAATATCCAACCTAAACCTCCCCCTCTGCAACTTGAGACCATTACTCCTTGTTCTGTCATCTTCTACCACTGAGAACAGTCTAGATCCATCCTCTTTGGAACCCCCTTTTAGGTAGTTGAAAGCAGCTATCAAATCCCCCCTCACTCTTCTCTTCTGCAGGCTAAACAATCTCAGTTCCCTCAGCCTCTCCTCATAAGTCATGTGCTCCAGCCCCCTAATCATTTTTGTTGCCCTCCGTTGGACTCTTTCCAATTTATCCACATCCTTCTTGTAGTGTGGGGCCCAAAACTGGACACAGTACTCCAAATGAGGCCTCACCAGTGCCGAATAGAGGGGAATAATCACGTCCCTCGATCTGCTGGAAATGCCCCTACTTATACAGCCCAAAATGCCGTTAGCCTTCTTGGCAACAAGGGCACACTGTTGACTCATATTCAGCTTTTCGTCCACTGTAACCCCTAGGTCCTTTTCTGCAGAACTGCTGCCCAGCCATTCGGTCCCTAGTCTGTAGCAGTGCATGGGATTCTTCCGTCCTAAGTGCAGGACTCTGCACTTGTCCTTGTTGAACCTAATCAGATTTCTTTTGGCCCAATCCTCTAATTTGTCTAGGTCCCTCTGTATCCTATCCCTACCCTCCAGCGTATCAACCACTCCTCCCAGTTTAGTGTCATCTGCAAACTTGCTAAGGGTGCAGTCCACACCATCCTCCAGGTCGTTGATGAAGATATTGAACAAAACCGGTGGCAGGCAGTCCCTTTAGATCAAGGATGTTGGACAAATTCTTGGAGAAGGATGATTGTATTTTTAACTATGATCCCTGGGCTGTGGTATAGAATTTAGGACTAATGTGCTATCCTCAGTGAGGTTAATGCACAAAGATCAAGGCTAGAATATGGCCTTTATGTAGTTACATTTTTTAGTTATTTTCAAGGGCTTGTCTACGCATTTAGCACTGCACTGATGCAGCTGCACCACTGTAGTGCAGTGAAGACACTATCTATGCCAAAGGGAGAGCTTTTCCCATCAGTGTAGGTACTCCACCTCCCCGACAGGTGGTAGCTCTCTTGATGGGAGAAGCCCTCCTGTCGGCATAGCACTGTCTACACCAGGAGTTCTGTCGGTATAACTGTGTCACTCAGGGGTGTGGACAGAGCTGGTGTAACCATTAGGTGAAGTGGCCTAGGGCGCCAAGATTTGGGGGCGCCAAAAAGCGGTGCCCCAAAATTTTTTTTTACACTGTTGCTGGAAAACGAATGAATAAAGAAAAGAGAAACATCATTGAACTTGCATTTTAACTTGTCGTTCTCTCGTACATTAGCGCTATAGCCTATGCGAGCTCTGCGTTGCGGTCACAAGCGTACTGCTTCACCCTACGGAACAAAGTGGCAATGATGTCATTTTTCTCGTCGCGCGCAGCCGGGGGGAGGGGAGGAGTAGGGGGGCAAGGTGGAAGTTTTGCCTAGGGCGCAAAATATCCTTGCACCGGCCCTGGGTGTGGATTTTCCACACCCCTGAGCAATGTAGTTATACTGACATAAGTCTGTAGTGTAGACCAAGCCCAAGACATGTTATTTGTTCAGTATCCTATTGTCACATTCTGTATCACTCAGTGTGAAAATCTTCTTCCCTTTAGGACCACTGCCATTTCTGCATTTTGTTTCTTTTGCTTCCCTATATGTCTTTCTCTGTAGCCTGTTGTTCTCCCTTTATCTCATTTTTTTCCCCTTCTGCGTTTCCCTCCCTGTGGCAGCTTTAATTTCCAGCTCCCCTGGATTCTCTCTCCTATGCTTTCCCCCATCCCACCTGCTAAGATGATTATTAATGAAAAAGTTAATGCTAATATTTTAAGTCTCAACATTTGTCTTCAAAATTACCACCCCATTGAGACTAAAGCAGTGGGGGTGGGGGGAAGAGTTCATGCATCTCAAAGCCATTGTTTCAGGCTCTGGCAGACCCAAGAAGATGGCATTTCATTGATTACATTCATGTAACATTATCCTTGCAACCATGAGAGCTAGAATTTTAACTCGCTTTTAAAGGGGCAAATTTAGGCTCCAGCGCTAAAAACATGCTTGGCTTTTTGCATGTCTTCAGTGGGACTGTTTATGTGCATAAAATTAAGCATGTACCTGTTGGCGGACTCAGGGCCTTTCATTCTGGAGAGTAAGAATGTGCTGCATAAATGCACCAAGCAGGTTGAATGCTTGACAGCACTGCCTTAGATTACCAAACCCAAGCTTTAAGACAAAGAATTGAATTAAATTAAATACACAGTTTACAGTTCTTTACGTTGACTAGCTGGCAGAGCTTTTTGAAACGTGGCAACACTTTTTCATAAAAACTTTCACTGAAAAATGTGAACTGTTATTCATTGAAACGTCAAACATGTAAAAATGTCATCTAGCTCAGTGGTGCTGGAACAATTTTTATAGTGAGGGCAGAAACCATGTATTTGGGTTGTTATGTTGCTACTTCAAGCCAGGGGGTGCGGTAGCAACCCCACACCGCTAGTTTCAGCCCTAATGCTCATGATTGTTCCTAAAATCAGTACTGGGCAATGAAACAGCTTAACCAAAATATCAGTGGTGTTATCCCTGTCAAATAAACATGAATTATACAAAGAGGAGCTGCCTTAGTATTCAGTAGCGCAGCCAGGTCTGGAGCGCAGGGGGAGCGGCGCTATAAAAAGGCGCCTCCCCCTGTACTCACCCGGCGGTGCTCCGGGTCTTCGGCGGCTCACTCCTGGTCTTCGGTGGTACCCGCCGCCGAAATGCCGCCGAAGACCCGGAGCACCGCCGGGTGAGTGTAAGAAGCGGCGCTTAAAAAGAAGCGGCACCTTTTTTTAGTGCTGCTAAAAAAAGGCGCCGCTTCCACCGCTTCTGCTCAAGGAGGAGCGGCTGCTCCCCCTGCTCCCCCCCTGGCTACGCTACTGTTAGTATTAACAGACAAGGAACTAAGCAAAATGTCTTACCTTTCCCAAAACTGGAATAATCTCTCTATAAAGCATCAGTGGGGGTTCTATGATTTGTACTATAGAAAGACCTCATTATTAGAGACCCCAATGAGCTGGCTTTGTGAGGACACGCTCACTCATTGAAATTCACTGGAGTTTGGCACTCATGCAAACCGATGACCAGTAAACACCTCCTCTCTCCCCACATAGTCTTCAGAGCAGTTGCTTGGTCCATTTTGCATCTTTCAGAGGGTGTAGTAAATCCATTCACTCCCTAATTCAAACCCATTTAAGGGCCTTCAGGGGAGCAGGCTACCTACCTGTTTTTCTGTTCGGCAGCAATACAGTTGGAACTCCTTGGGTCCTGTTCTCTTTTTGTCACCTTCACCTCAGTCTGCAGCCTGATGCCCCACACCCCACTGCAGTAGTGAAGAGAGTTTTCAAGGGGAGGTCATTTGACTTTCACAAACCCAGCTGAGTTATGCCTGGTTTCAGTGAAAAACTTTTGCAATGTATGTGGTCTGAGTAAATATATGGAGATAACGTAGAATTGCACACAGCTGGGAGCAGTGTGCTTCAGACCATTTTAGTAGATTACATTCCGGGAAGAAGGGTGGCTCTATGGTTAAAACTGAGGACTAGAGATTCAGGAGCTCAGGATTCTATTCCTAGGTCAGTCGCCAAGTTCCTGTGTAATCTTGGGCAAGTCACTTGACTGCTGTGTGCCTCAGTTTCCCCACCCGCAAAATGGGTTGATACCATTCACAGGGATATTGTGAGAAGTGTTCATTACTGTGGAGAGTAGAGTGACCAGGCATCCTGATATTTGGGGCTTTGTCTTATATTGGCAACTATTACCTCCCTGCCCCCCATCCCAATTTTTCACACTTGCTATCTGGTCACCCTAGTGGAGATTGTTGGATGGAAGGTGTAGAAGCACAGAGTGTTACCTTTATGTATAGCAAGGACCCTGTTTAACATTTGGGTAATTTGTTGTGTGTCCTAGTGTCTACTCCTCTCTTCCTGAGACTGTGTGTGTGCTGCATTCTTCTTTCCCCTCACATTAGCAGTAGATGGGGACAGGTGGAATGGCTTATTCTATATAATGGGAGGATAGAAATGGCCCAATGACAGTTGCATCATTAATAGGGCAGCAGTCAGCACCTTCTGCCAAAAAAACAGGCAAAGGGAAGAGATCAGCAATCAGGAAACAGTCTATTGCACCTCCACTAGCACTATTAGCCAGTAACAATCCTAGCATCTAACTTAAGACATGTTCTCACATGCTATCAAATGGCTAGTGCTTGTCACTGTAGATGCTAGAACTAACTCCAGAAAAACTAGAGACAATGGGACAGTGAGAAAAAATGCACCAGAAATGCTGAGCATTGACTAGTTTTATAGAAAGCACTGAAGAATTCATTTTCCATTAAACTGACTAAATCTTACATAAAGCCAACAATATGATTCATGAACTAGACAGATATGCTTTGTTTTTAGCTTTTATCCTAAATAAATTAGGCACCACACATTCTTCTGCTCTCTTTGGAATCTGTTTTGTTTGTGTCCCCCTCCCCCCCGGGTTTCGTTTCATTGTTAAGCTAAGGCCAACATTTTCAAAAGGGACTCGTGAATTTTAGTGCCTCACTTTTTGGGTGTCCAGCTTGAGACACCTTAAAAGGGATTGATTTTCAGAGGGTGAATGCTCAGCACTTTCTGAAAATCAGGCACAAAATCATTAGTTTCTTTTGAAAATCTTGGCTAAAGAGCCTTAAGAAGGAAAATGTCCCTAAAAATGGGAATACAGGACAACCTTAGGTATCTTAAGGGACACTGGCAACCCATCAGTAATAAGAGCTTGGAAGATGGTCCAGCAGGCTCTGAAGTTTGATTCTGTTTTTAAAGCCTGCTGGTCAGTTCTCCTGATTATGGACACTGAGATGAGTTGTCCTGAGGGTTGACCCATAGTCCTTTGAAATCAATGAGAATCTTCCCATTGACTTCAGTGGGTGTCACTGAATCAGGTTCTTGGTGGGGCAGATAAGGAATCTCCTGGAGGATAGGGAGGAAAAACAAGTTGGCTGAAGAGATAATCCAGATGGTCTGCACTTGTTGAATTCAGGAGCACAGCCTCAGTCTTCTGTACTTAGCAATATTACTTAGAGCTTTCCTGAAACTGTCTCTCTATCTGTATTAGGTCCTTATAGGTCCCATTACCATAGTATCTGAGCACCTCACAGACCTCAATGTATTTATCCCCACAACACCCCTGTGCTATTGTACCTGATTAACAGATGGGCCGCTAAGGCACAGAGATTTTAAGTGACAGGGAATAGGACCCAGGTCTACCACATTCCAGGATAGCACCTTAGCTATGAGCCATCTTTCCTCCCAGTCCAAGCTTCCAATATCACTTATCAGAAACCTCCTGTTCCCCACCAGAGGAAATCTGTCATGGGTCTTCAGTCAAATCTTCTCTATGGGCTAGTGGAAACAATGCAAACACATTTCTCATTAATCACCACAGCATGTTATGTTGTCAGGAATGAGCCTGCCCTGCACTGTGACATCTGATTGAAACGTTTTACCATTTTCTTACATTTCTCTTTGGACAGCTCAACCAATTTATATCTTCCAAGATTCTCTATTCGTGGCAAATTTGACTTAAAACAAATTCTTTATAAAATGGGCATCAGAAATTTGTTCACTAATGAAGCTGACCTGTCTGGAATTACTGGACAGCCCAGGCACAAGATTTCAGAGGTAAGTTAGGTTCCTTTTTGTTTAAAGGATCCAGGGTAACTGATATTTAAAACCATTTCTTTACTAATGTTGCCTCGGGGAAACCCACACAAAAGGGCTTTGCTCTGTATGAAAAACGGGGACTGAGGGATGGAATATTCAGCTCAAACTAGCTAGGTTGCCTGTGCAGTTGTATCACAGCAAGTTACAGCATATACATTTTGGCCGAGCAGAGTTTTACAGTGCATGGGGCCACTTGACAGACCACACACTTGAGCAAATCTCTCTCCCCCCGCCCCCACTTCTCAGAGAAAACCCAGTAGCATAGCCAGGTCCGGAGCGCAGGGGGAGCGGCACTATAAAAAGGCGCCTCCCCCTGTACTCACCCGGCGGCGCTCCGGATCTTCGGCGGTGGTCTTTGGTGGTACCCCCCGCCAGGGCTGGCGCGCCCACTAGGCGACCCTAGGCAGTCACCTAGGGTGTCAAGATTTGGGGGGCGGTGGGCGGCTGCCCGCTGTCCCTCCACTCAGCGGCTGAACTGCTGAGCGGGGAGACAAGGGGCGGCTTGCTGTGGCTGCCCCTTGTCTCCCGGCTGAGCGGGGAGACAAGGGGCGGCTTGCTGCGGCTGCTCCTTGTCTCCCCGCTCAACGCCTGAGTGGGGAGCCGCCTCGCTGCCACGCCTCAGCGCCTGAGTGGCGACCCGGGGGCAGCCCCGCGGAGCCGCTCCCCGCTCAGCTTCTACAGCCCAGGGGGCTGAGCTCCCACGGGCAGGGGAGCTGGCTGGGGGCTGCGGCGCAGGGTTGGTGCAAGGAAGTTTCGCCTAGGGCGCGGAACTTCATTGCACCTGCTCTACCCCCCGCCAAAATGCCGCTGAAGACCCGGAGCGCCGCCAGGTGAGTGCAAGAAGCGGCGCTTAAAAAGAAGCGGGGCCTTTTTTTAGTGCTGCTAAAAAAAGGCGCCGCTTCCGCCGCTTCTGCTCAAGGGGGAGCGGCCACTTCACCTGCTCCCCCCCTGGGTACACTACTGAGAAGACCCCCCACAGCCATCTTTCCTTTGATATGAAAGGGGGTGCAAAGTGCTGTTTTTCAGAGCTTCCATTGCTGCTGTTGCCTGTGCACAGCTGCCTTTGCCCCTCCCATTATTAAAAACAGTGGGTTCAATTTTGTAAGGTGTTATGAACAGCTGGGCAAAAAACCAATTTATTTGGTTTACTGGAAATTCTGAAAAATAAGGCAAAAAACATCATTTCAGGTTAAACTGACAACATTTTTGACAAAACAAGAAGTCAGAAATAATTGTTCTGGTTTGACTGAAACATTTCACTCAACCAGATATGAAACCGTTCGTTTCCCTTTACAGCATTTAAATTTTATTTAAAGTAATATAAAATTAAAGGGAATTTTGAAACAAAAAAGCCATTTTGAACTGAAAAAATCAAAACATTTTTATTTTTTAGAAAATCTTTTTAAACACACCCAATTTGGCAAAATTGACATGAATTTGCAAACTATTTCAGTGTCACCAAATCTGCATTTTTCACTGAAAAAAGTTTTGGTCCAAAAATTTCTCCCAGTTTGAGTGCTAAGCACCCTTAGCTCCCTTTGGCTTCAGTGCCAGCCCCTTGCAAACCATTACCGTTCAACCCATGTTCAGTCCATATGGATTGTCAGTCTGAGAGCTTTACAATTATACCTTACCTGCAGGGTACATTCCATTAGTTAACGCTGAACTCCTGTTAAAAAACAATAGAGAAACCTTCAACCTCCCACAAATGAACAGATGTAATCTGATGAATCCAGGCCTGTAAATGTCTCTCAGTGCAGTAAGGACAAGCTTGTGCCCTTTTCTGCCCCAAACCCATTATATATCTCCAATTTCTGATGCTGTTAACATACAAGACATATGCAAGGAAAGCAATCTGTACCCCTCAGATCTACTATCTGTCCACTCTTGATTGTTCTCACCTATGAACTATTACTCCACTATATACATTTGCCAAAGACAACTGGGTGTAATTCTGCTCTCACATTAGTTTTACGCTAGTGTAACCCCACTGACTTCAGTGAAGTTGCTCCTGATTTACATTGGTGTATGTGAGAGGAGAATCGGGGCCAGCGCTTGCGATAGTACTATGAAATAGGGACTATGAGAATGTCGTCTTTTAAGGACGAGGCAATTTTGATTCGTGCAGATACACTGATTTTTCTCGCTGAATCTACAGTTGCCCTTTTGCTTTGTGGTGTTCGCTCACACCTGTTGCTCTGTTGCTCATTCTTTAGCAGTTATTTCTCTCAGCACTTTTGGTTTAAAAACAATCAAGCTCATATTCAGAAACCTGCTTACGGTCCACACCCGGAATGGTAATGTTTGTTGATTTCCTTGTAGGCTATCCATCAGGCCACGGTGAATGTGGATGAGAATGGCACTGAAGCTTCAGCAGCCTCTACTATGGAAATAGTGCCAATGTCTGTGCCTACTACCATTAAATTCAACAAGCCCTTCATGACACTAGTAGCTTCCAATGATAACATACTTTTTATGTGCAAAATAATGAATCCTTTGGAACAATAGTTACTAAAGTGCTGTATGCATTAACTATGAGTAATTTACCATCAAACTAAATAAAGAAACGTTTTGACCTAATCAGCATAGAGATGGCTTTAGAGGCCACCTTTTCCCTTGTAGTGTTGTACATTTTGCTTCACAACTGAGACCTTTAATCGATTTTAAATCACCATCACTACAGATTGGTTTGAGTTTGTATTTAAAAACAAAGAAAAGAAAAGGAATTCGAGTTCAGGCAGAACCGTCAGCAGAGGTGAAAAGAGAAATTGCTTTGTAAAGCTGAAAGCAGCAAAACATTTTCTGGCAAGTGAGGATCAGAAAATATGTTGAGATTACTAACCTATGCCTGCTGCATCCCTCCTGTCCACCTCCTCACCGTGTAAATTACATTTGTTTTGCATGCTCACTGACGGCCAAGTCAGTTCAAGTTACAGTCCTTTACCACTTACATCCATTTTCTCACCAGCCTGAAGCTCAGTCTAGCAGATACCTATTAACAAATGTAGTGCTTACTACCCTGAGTGGCCCCATTGCTGTCAATGAGTCTGATAAATCATTGCCCTGTGGCCCCTTTGTACCACCCAGGCAGGTGCAAAGGGATTATAGGGAAGGTGTAAGGTCTCCCTGGTGAAGAGCATTGACACCTCTGTATTGTTTCTACAGGAGCCTGCAGCACACAGACCATTCTAGGGCAGGACAGAGGCATAACAGAATTGGGCCAGAGGAAGGAAGTGGCAGATCAGGAATGGGAGGAGGCGTGACCAGAGTAGAACTGTGCCCCAGCAATTCTGCATCCTTGAAGTGGCCGCTGGACGACACTGAATCAAAGCTCAGTTTAGGTCAGCCCCGTGCCGGGGCCCAAGTTGAGTTTTAGAAGCTCCTAAATAGGGGAAATGGCTTGTGTTTCCCCAATGTCCCTGTGTCAGTATTTTTGACAGTATAGGATGAATCTAACCCAGCGGAACCACTCATGGTAGTAAACATCACTCCAGTAGTGAATGTTTGCAGGATCCATCACTTATAGTCTATCTGTAACTTACACCACGTTTTACATAACTACGTGTTTTGGTTGTGATGTCTTGAAGTGGGCCCTGTCTCTTCCCAGATTGTACCTTCACAGAATATCTGCACTCAGCGCAACACCTGCCTTATATTTTAATATAGTCACAGTTGTATAGGATTTCTCTTTAGTGTTAGGATACAAAGGGTTCCAAGATCACTTATACTACAGATGCTTATTTATATATTTTTCTTGCCTAAATTTTACCTTCATGCCATTTTACTCTTGTTTCAGAAGACCTATCAATATTTTTTCTCCTATATTCATGCTGATGGTATATTTTCTGACCTCTAGTGGCAGAAGAGGTACATTACTGAGTGATTCTATTAATGGGTATTCTATGTTACGATTTCCAGTCTTTATGTTTGACCTTGAAATATACAGACAAGTTATTATGTTAGAGAAATGAAAATTAATAAACATGAAATTTAAATTTTTTTAATTGTACTACCTGATTTCTACAGAACAGGAATTAAGCAATTAGGATATATGATGCAAACAGTCTAGCTAATCACAGCATCAACCAGCATTGTATCTACAGTAACTTCTCGCTTAACGTTGTAGTTATGGTCCTGAAAAATGCGACTTTAAGCAAAATGATGTTGAGCGAATCCAGTTTCCCCATAAGATTAGGTTCCAGGGAAATTTTTTTCACCAGACGAAAGACTATATTATATATATACAGTATAGGTTTTAAACAAACAATTTAATACTGCACACAGCAATGATGATTGTGAAGCTTGGTTGAGGTGGAAGTCAGAGGGTGGGAGAGTGTGGGATATTTCCCAGGGGATGCCCTACTGCTAAATGATGAACTAGAGGCTGAGCCGTCAAGGGTTAACACACTGTTGTTAATGTAGCCTCACACTCTACAAGGCAGCGCGAATTGAGGGAGGGGAGACAGTATGGCAGACAGAGATGGACAGGGCTGGCCCACATTGTGGCACCTGAGGCGGGAAGCTGAAATGATGCCCCCATGTTCCCTTGCTTGGGCCAAAATTTTGAAAGGTCTCAATTCTGCCTTCTTCCTGTTCTATTCCTCTCATGGTACTGCTCTGCTACCTACCCCAATAAAGGAGAACTAACAACTTAAAATGCCTTGTTCAAAAATTGTAAGTAACACTTAACTTTCAAATCATAGAATATCAGGGTTAGAAGGGACCTTAGGAGGTCATCTAGTCCAACCCCCTGCTCAAAGCAGGATCAATCCCCAATTTTTGCCCCAGATCCCCAAATGGCCCCCTCAAGGATTGAACTCACAACCCTGGGTTTAGCAGGCCAATGCTCAAACCACTGAGCTATCCCTCCCCCCTGAACAGCAAATGTAACTTTTCTTGTCGGCATAGTAAACATTTTTATCTGTTTGTATAATCAAAGTGATGTGTTCCCTGTCTTCTTGGTTGCAAAGATTTGAACTGCTTCCTGAAGGTCCACAGTCTGGGCCAGCTCATGCTCTATTGAGATGGTTGCAAGGCCGACCAGCTTCTCCTGTGTCATTGTGGAGCATAGATGTGTTTTTATTAACTTCAGCTTGGAGAAGCTGCATTCTCCACTGGCAACTGTTACAGGAAGTGTTAGATGTATGCACAGAGCAACAAAAACATTTGGAAAGAGGGTGGTCATCTTATTAATATATGTGCACATATATTCCAGAACAGCCTTTGGAGCTGATCCTGCTGAAATGTATCTTGAAAGGGCTTTCAGTTCATCACCTAAATCACTTGCATTAATATCGTGCATGTTATCATGTGTCAACACTGTCTCTAGTGCCCTGCATTGCTGGTGTAGGTCTTCTTCAAGTATAGTGAGGAGTTTGAGAATATCATACACCATCCCAAATATACTTCTGTGTTCCTTGAGCAGCATGAAATGTTCTTCAACTGACTGTATTGCACAATCTAGCACCTGGTTAAAGATACAACCTTGAATTGTTGTTTGGGGTCTCTTATGGGATTATCCTGTGCCTCGTAATCAAAATGTCGTCTTCTTCGGTGACTCTTGTATTCTTGAATGGGTGGGAAAATAGCTTCAGTGTGAAGTTCCTCTGCCGACTTTTGTGCACTCTTCAGAATGTTTTGAAATCCCTCATCTGACCGCTAAGACTGTAGGTATGACTTTGCTTTGTCCAGTTGTTCCATTGCTCCAGATATATCAAGGTCAACATCTTGGAGTCTCTTGCTTACTGTTTGAAATAAATGTTGTATGTCATGCCACAACACTAAGCCGCACAGAAATTTGAAGTTATGTATGTTTCTGGTGATTCCATTTCCCTCTGCCACTGTTCTCCCACGAACAGTTCCTGTCATAGCATTATCCTCCATAATGGCAACTATGGCATCATCTATCTTCCCAATCTGGTGTCTGATAGGCTTTATCGCCTCCATTTGACTTTCCCATCGTGTGACACTCAGTGGTTTCAGTGTCAGAGAGGATGTTCCCAGATGTTGCTTCCAAATTTGCCATCGATGAGTTGATGCAGAGAAAAATACATAGATGCTTTGAATTACATTAAAAAATTCAGCAGCCTCACTAGAAGCTGATGCCGCATCACTGACCACCAAGTTCAATGAATGAGAACTGCATGGGACGAAAAAAGCTTGAGGGTTTAACTCTTGAATCCGTGTCTGCACTCCTTTGTTCTTTCCTCTCATGTCGGGCACTATTATCGTAGCCCTGACCTCTTATGTCAGCTATCGCAATTTCCGTATCTTCCAGCTTTTTAAGAAGCACGTTTGTCATACCAGCTCATGTAGTATCATCAATGTCAATAAATTCTAGAAAATGCTCTCTGACAGTCACCACTAGGTTCTGTTGTTGTTACAAAACGCACCATTAAAGTCATTTGTTCCATTTGGCTGATGTCAGGTGTGCAGTCCAGAATAACAGAGTAATATCTGCTGACTTCAGATTTGCCACAATCTTCTGTTTGTCTTTTGTTGCCAGTAACTGTATGATCTCATTTTGAATTGTTTTTCCAAAGTAGTGTGTGCACATTTCTTGGGTGGTGACTCTTCTTTGATGCTCCTGGAGTACAGCATCAAACTCAGCCATCAGCTCCACAATTTTAAGGAAGTTTCCATTGTTTGGCACATACAGCTGATCTGAAGTGCCATACAGTGCTAGGTTTTGGGTAGCAAGCATTCTCACAATGGCAATGAGCCTTTTGAGAACATTTTCCCAGTAAAGAGACTCTGATGCAATCTTCTCTTGATGTCTGCTAGGCCTTTCCACCCTGTGGCTCAGGGCAACTCTAGTGACTCTGGCCGCTAGGCCTCACTGCCTTGTGAATCAGGGTAAACTCCATTGACTCTGGCCACTAGCCTTGCTGCCCTGAAAATCAAGGTAAACCCTACTGACTCCAGCCCCTAGGCCTTACTGCCCTGCAAACTAGGGCAGCCATATTGACTCCAGCCCCTAGGCCTTACTGCCCTGCGAATCAGGGTAACTATATTGACTTTAGTCCTTAGGCCTCACTGCTGTGAGGTAAAGGACAGCTTGAGGGATGGGATGAACTCACCCTGCACTGGATGGGAACTCCCACCCCATAACAGTCCCCTTTTTTATTACTTTTCTTTCCTTAGTAGCATTTGAAGTTCTTTTCAATTTACTATCATCTATGAATTTCATGAATGTGCTCTTTTCCTGCATCGTTACTGAAGATATTAAATGTTTGAGATTGTTACAGCCAGAATGTTTCTAATGACTTGTACTCAGAACCACTAAAGAAAACAGCAGACATAGTTTTAAAGGGAAAGGATTTAATATGTGTGTTGTATCAGTCAGGCAAGGTACTAACAGACTTCAACAGGTCTTTATTTTAAAGTGGAAACCTCTTTACCAAGCTGCTGCTGCACCCTCTGTAGCTCTCCCAGCCTCTCAACTCCCTCCCCCCTCCTTCCTGTTTCCTGTCCTTTCAGACTCCCAACAGCCAGTGCTTCCAGTTCTAATAATTACAAGCAACATCTAACCACCACATTCCCTCCTCTCTTAAGAAACTCTCCCAATTAAAATTCTAACCACAGGAACAAATTATGTGCTAGCAAAATATAGGAACACTAGCAGCAACAATGGAGGCCATCCACGCTCTGGATTGGTGCTTCCCTTCTGGTTATATTCTGGCTTCCTAGCTAGTACTCGTCTGAAATAGGCTTCTTGAGACCTTCCCTGTATCTTACTTTCTTGGGCTATCTTTCCTCAGACTTTACTAGATTTTTCCATCCAAAATGAAAGGCATCTCTTCTTCCAGACACACCTGAGGCAGGAGTCCACAGCAGCAACTTGTGAGAGCCAGCCTACTGCCTTTGTCCCCAGAGGAAAGCAGATGCAGAGAACCAACATGGGAAAGGGTGGAGGTGAGAGAACAGGCCAGCCCCATATATATTTTGAAATTGCAAACAAGATCTTTTGGTGATAGATATCAATACATTCAGGGTAGATCCTCCACAGGGGTAAATCAGCATAATTCTATTGGCTGCAGAGGCGTTACGCGATAGTAGTAGTTATGTGCCATACCTCATTTTAAATCTAAATTTTGTTTTATTCTTATTCATAAATAACTGGTTTTCTGGAGAACTACCAGTCAAAACATGTCTGCCACAGAAGTTTTTCAGTGTGTACGTTCTATGGCCCCACTAAAGAATCCACACAGGCAATATTTATAAACTAGAAATCTACTCCAGCTGAAGTTACTTGGTTTGCAATGAGATCCCATCAATCACTATTTGAATTTCTGCATGAATTTCATATGTTCGTTAAGGAATCGATGCTTATGGAAAATGGCTAAATCCTTTCATAGAACAAGAAGTTGGGAGTGGGAACAGTGGGACTCAGACATAGGCCCCAGTCCTATTCCAGTTTTGCCATTGTAAATCTGGAGTGATTCTCTGAAGTCAGTGGAGTTACACTGATGTAAATCTAGAGTAAGTTAGTGCAGAATTGGATCCTCTGTAATTTTCAGTAGTCCGATATCTGTAGACTATGCTTGTGATTTGTACTGCCTTCTGTCAAAGATAGGTCAGTGGGAAATAGTTATTTTGAAAAGGACCCTAGTTCTTACACTGTATAAACTAGTGTGATGCTCAGAAGCATTGTGCTAACCTATTTCGCAGGTCTCAGAAGAGCAGACAATGTCATATATGCTGCAATACTTGGGTGTTGAGTTTGAAGTTATAGTGATTAGGAGTGTGGACACAAATTAGTAGACCAACTGTGTTTAAGAGATTAATTCAGTTATCATCATTAGCAGGAGCGCTGGAATGTTCACAAAGGTAGGAGACTAGCTCAGACCGGTTTTGGTGTACTCCACCTGCCTAAGATTTACTAAAGGCATAAACTTAAAAGCATTCCATCATCCGAAAACACTCTCACTGGTTGATCAATGAACCTGAGGGCAGAACATTGTCACCTAGAATCTTTAGTGACCTGAATAACTTTCATTGGCGTCATACCCACTAGGACACATTCTCCCTGGTCCCCACAACCAAGCCCATGTGAGCACCTGAGTGCAGTGTAACCACCATGGATCTGCTCTGTGGAGGAGGAGGGGAAGATACAGTGATGTACTGAAGGGGTGGATGGGTACATCAATTCAGAGACAATAAGAACCAGTCCAGACTTTGCCTGTCCTCTGGGCTTAGCTTTTGGAAAGGAATCTTGCCTTCCCTCCCCCATGAGCCTCCGGTAGATCCCATATGCCATTTCTATCCACAGTTGATTAGAAAGTTGTGGTTGGGGGCACAGTGGAATGAGGGAGGTGGAAGCCATCTGGGTCAGTGATGTTAAGGGAGGCAAAGAGAAGAAATATCCTTCAGTGAGCCAGTAAGAACAAACACTGGAGAGAGTTCCAAACTAGGACTGGCTCAAACTTTGGGATAATCTGAATCTGTATCCAAAAGGTCACAGTTCAGACTGATCCCTATTGACAACTAACCAATGTAAAATGAGCAATGGGACAGCTTATCATATGGAAAAATGAATCATTGTCATTTCATCTGGGATTTTCAAAAGTGCTCAGCGTTGGCCTAACTCTGCTCTTAATAACTTCAAAGGGGGTTTTACCATTGGCTTCAGTGGGAGCAGTCAGGTCAATGCCTAAGTGCTTGTGCAAATAAATACATATTTTTTATTCAAAACAAAATGGACGTCAGCCTCTTATCTATGTTATTTACATGCCAGACTCATGGGCACGCAGACTCCGGGGAGGTCTAAGTGCGTGTTGCCACAGAGTGCAGCAGAGCAGCTGCCGCATGCCAGGAGGTAGCAAACAAGATGGCCACTGCTACTGTCTATGGTACAAGGCCCTCCTGACTCTCTTTTTGCTTTGGCTCTATTCCCAATTGTGTGTGGACACCTAGCGATAGGTATCCAGATAATCCAGTTTCAGCATTGTTTGCTTTGCATCCTCTCTGATCAGTTTTATTTTCTCAGTTGAGTATTTTAAAAGTGGGCATTCAGCTCCATACTTTTCAGAACATATAAATAATGGAAAAAGGAGCAGCTCAGATGGATGGTAAGAACTTTTCACTGAGGGTTTTGAAATCATGTATTTTGATTACATTTAAGGGATCAGTAAACAAAACCTGAAAAGGGATTTAAAGTTGTGGGTAATGATTAGCACTGGCCTTTGGGACGCAACACCGTAGTTTTCAGCTTTACCACTGTGGGAAATCAGTGAAATTGGGGCCTGTAGTTACCTTATAGAGAATTATGATATAATCAAATTCAATTCATTTGTTTATTGATGGGATTTTCCCCATTTCATGCTGTCAGAAATACTTAGTAGGAAATGACAGTTAATTGTTTTTAAAATATTTTCCTCTGTTATTTATGATGAATAATACTATGTACTTAACGATAATAACTATTTACTAACTAAGTCAATACTAATTTCTGCGAATTTAATGGCACTTTCATTTTCTAGAATAACTCCTAAGGGAGATGAAACCTACCCTCTGGCTGTGTATGTTATTTGCTGGGCTACACGCTGTCTGCCATCGTCATCCCCAGCCTGGTCCCCTCAAAGGCCATGATGATCGCGAAGATACCAGTCACTCTGAAGGCGATACCCAGGTTGAAAGAGATAATGTGCATGGGGACATACATGGTCTTCTCAAAATTGCTCCTGGTAATGCTGACTTTGCATTCTACAAGCAGATTTCTGCAAATGCATCAGACAAAAATACTTTCTTCTTTCTTGTCATCATCTCTGCTGCCTTTGCAATGCTGCTGATAAATCTGCCATTCTTGTCTACACTACCGCTTAAGTCAATGTAATTTACGTTGCTCAGGGGTGTGAAAAAGCCACCCCTCTGAGTGACGTAAGTTACATCGAGTTAAAGTGGTGTCTACACCGCACTATGTCAGTGGGAGACGCTCTCCTGTCGACATAGCTTCCGCCTCTCATTGAGGTGCAGTAATTACATGGACAGGAGAGCAATCTCCCGTCGACATAGTGCGTCTTCGCCAGACGCACTACATCGGCGCAGTTGCAGCCGATGCAGCTGCGCTGATGTCGCCTTGTAGTGAAGACAAGCCCTAAGGAGGATTCTGGAAGGACTCACCTCTAAGCTGACAGAGATTCAAAGGAGATGCTGAAGGTTTTCATCTCCCACATGTGCTAAACGATCCTGACAGTGAGATCCAGCTGACGATGGAAAATGCCCTTTTTATAGTGCAGCCACTAAAGAGTTTATTAGATGATGACAAAAGCTTTTAGGAATAATAATGGTGATAATATTTAGCTTTCATATAGCACTTTTCATCAATAGCTCTCAAAGCACTTGACAAATTCACTATCATTTCCCCTCTTTTACAGATGGGGAAACCAAGCCATGGAAAGGTGAATTGACTTGCTCAAGATTTTTGCAGACTTCTGGCCAAGCCAAGAATAGAACCTAGGCCTCCTTTTTTCTAGTGACATCAAGAATCCCCACAAGCTGAGCAATAGATCAGTAATCACCCAGAGAAAAAAAGCCATGGAAAAATAGTGAGTTAATTGAGGATCTTGAGCCACTCACTGTCATGGTGCTTGTTAACTATACATGCATGTTATCTATGCACACATTTTATAGCAATTACAAGTTTTGGATTCCTGACTGAGAGCTAAGGGAAAGGATGCTGTCATTTGTCTTTTAATAAAAGAATGTAATTAGAGAGATGGATGGTCCTATAATTAAGGCAGTGGGCTGGGACACAGGAGGTCTGGGTTGGGTTCCCAGCTGGTGCTAGTCTCCCTGTATAAATTGGGCAAGTCACTTAATCTCTCAGTGTGTTTCAGATCCACAAGGAGGATAATCATCCTTCCTTCATATGTCTTGCCTATTTAGCCTGTAAATTCCTCAGTATAGGAACTTTCTCTCATGATTTGTATGTATAGCATCTTGCATAATGGGGCTCCAATCTTGCCTGAGACCTCTAAGAGTATATCTGTACAGCAACTAGACACCCAGGCCAGCCAACTTAGACTCATGGGGCTCAGGATGCAGGGCTATTTCATTGCTGTGTAGGCTTCCAGGTGCAGGCAGGAGCCCAGGCATAGGACCCTGGGAGTAGGAGGGTCCCAGAGCTTGGGCTGGAGCCCAAGCCCAGAAGTCTACACAGCAATGAAACAGCCCCACTCCAAGCCCCGGAGCCCCACTTAGCCGGCACGGGCTAGCCACAGGTGTTTAGCTGCTGTGTAAGTGCTAGCATAATACAAACAATAAGAAATTTGGCCTGTAAGATCACCTAATTTGAGACTGATCCCATCTGGAAAGTCTTTCCGTAAGGATAGCACATGTTTATTTTGACTCTTCCTCTATACGGCAAAAAAGAAATGAAAAATCAAATGACCAGGTGTGTATCTATTTCACCAACACTAAACTTCACGACCAGACTGTCGCATTGACCTGCTAGTGTTCCATGTTGCAATCAACTTGGGATGGGAAGGATGGTCTTGTGACTGAAGCCTGGGGTGGGCCAGTTGTATCACAGAGCTCCATTGTGACCTTGGGAATGTCCACAAAGTTTGCCCTACGCTTCTGTATTCTTATCTGTAAAATGGAGATAACAATATTTACTTTGTTCATTGAAACAAGGGAAAGCACAGAGGGGCCGTGCAAAGGATTTTTTAAAATGGGCTCCATTTTCCTTCTTTAGTAAGTATAATGAAGGCATCAGGTTGTTTTTGTTTAACAATTTGCCCTTTAAAGTGTTCTTTTTTAGGATGCCTTTTACATTAGAAATTCAGGCTTTTCCTGTTGTGCCAAGGCTACGGACAACTGAAGAACCAGTGATTTTATGAGATCTGAAATACCGAAGAAGTGAGACTGACTGATCAAGGGCAGGTAGGTGAGGTGCTGACGAGTGAACAGACATTGCAGGATTGCAAAGGATGCTTCAGTGTGCATGCTACTCCCATGGCCCTTGGAGATTGGGGATCATTTCTGCCTCAGAGATGCACAATGTCTCTCCAAGAGCTCCTCTACACCAGAGCAATTCGATACTGCCCCACCATGGATCTGTGCCTACTAGTTCTTGATGATAGGAAGCATGAAGAAAATGTTTGCTTTATTAACAAGTATACATTTGTAGTTACCATCATGTGATCCATAGCACATTCCAATGTATAACATATTGTCCACATACAGCATTCTGGGTATTTATCCCACTGGTTGAAACACAGAAAATTCTACAAAAGGCTTTCTCAGGACTATAACCCCCTTTGCTCCCTCCCTCCTGCGTACTTTGAGATGAATGGAAATGTAACATGCATGCATCACATCTTTAACGAACGAAATGATATGTTCTGCCCACACCTATATCAGAACATTGTACTTTGTCTGGACACCCGAACACCAGACAGATATCAATAGAGGTGGATAAAATTTTTTGGATTAATAGTTTATTTGCTGAAAAATGCAGTTTCAGCCTACCCAAAACTATTTGTGAATTTTACACACCTTCACCTAATAGGTTTGGGTATTTTTTTTCCAGGCTGGATTCACAAGGGGACTTTGGTCTGAGGGAGTGGGGTATAGGTGGTCTGGCCTAACGAGCTGCTGAGCTGGTGTCCACAAGTCAAGGACAGCCATGAGGCAGTAGACAGTGAGCAAGGATTGGCATAATCACCAGGATCGATAAGCATGTGTCAGGCTCAGCATGACACCGGGATCAGAGACTGGAGATCAGAGGCACAACCAGGCTGGAATCAGGGGGCCAGAGTCAGGTTGGGGTCAGAAGACAGAGATCAGAAAGCAAGGTGGAGTCTGAAGTCACAGCAAGTCAGAAGTGTATACAGCTGCCCAGACACCTTCCTTGGGCACCCTTCAGGGTTAAATAGTGCATATGGGCCAATCAGAGGGTCACAGGGTGCTGTCCTTCTGGACCCTTTGAGTGGTACTTCCTGTGGCACCTAATCTCCACATTGCTCCATGGATGTTGCATTGCATGACCTAGTAGTGTTGTGGGACCATCAACTGTTCCCAGGCTCTTAAGAGCCAGGTTCTAGTGCCTTACATTTGGTGTCATCCATAATTCACAAAGCAGCCAGAAGAGAAATAGTCCCTCCCCTTATAACTTTTACCCCAGTGATTAGGGCACTCACCCAGGTTCAGTCCCCTTCAGGCCATCAGTATTTACTCTGTGCCCTTATTGATCATTTGTATTTGACCTGTTTAATGTGTAATAGTGGAAATTCGTCTGAGTACTGCTTAGCAGTATAAATAGTGATGCAAGGAGCAATCCAGATCAGATGAACACAGCAGGATCCCTTTGACTATGTAAGTACAGTTATGTATTCATTTTTCCTTAGAGACTTTGAATTGATGTTATTTATGGTTTTTGCCATTTTGGTGCTAGGATTATTTCATAGATTCATAGATTCTAGGGCTGGAAGGGACCTCGAGAGGTCATCAAGTCCAGCCCCCTGCCCTCATGGCAGGACCAATTACTGTGTAGACCATCCCTGATAGACATTTATCTAACCTACTCTTAAATATCTCCAGAGATGGAGATTCCACAACCGCCCTGGGCAGTTTATTCCAGTGTTTAACCACCCTCAGTTAGGAACTTTTTCCTAATGTCCAACCTAAACCTCCCTTGCTGCAATTTAAGCCCATTGCTTCTTGTTCTATCCTCAGATGCTAAGATGAACACGTTTTCTCCCTCCTCCTTATGACACCCTTTTAGATACCTGAAGACCGCTATCATGTCCCCTCTCAGTCTTCTCTTTTCCAAACTAAACAAACCCAATTCCTTCAGCCTTCCTTCATAAGTCATGTTCTCTAGATCCTTAATCATTCTTGTTGCTCTTCTCTGGACCCTCTCCAATTTCTCCACATCTTTCTTGAAATGCGGTGCCCAGAACTGGACACAATACTCCAGTTGAGGCTTAACCAGCACAGAGTAGAGCGGAAGAATGACTTCTCGTGTCTTGCTCACCACACACCTGTTAGTGCAGCCCAGAATCATGTTTGCTTTTTTTGCAACAGCATCACACTGTTGACTCATATTTAGCTTGTGGTCCACTATAACCCCTAGATCCCTTTCTGCCGTACTCCTTCCTAGACAGTCTCCTCCCATTCTGTATGTGTGAAACTGATTGTTCCTACCTAAGTGGAGCACTTTGCATTTGTCCTTATTAAACTTCATCCTGTTTACCTCTGACCATTTCTCCAATTTGTCTAGATCATTTTGAATTATGACCCTATCCTCCAAAGCAGTTGCAATCCCTCCCAGTTTGGTATCATCTGCAAACTTAATAAGTGTACTTTCTATGCCAATATCCAAGTCATTGATGAAGATATTGAACAGAGCCGGTCCCAAAACAGACCCTTGCGGAACCCCACTCATTATACCTTTAGAGCAGGATTGGGAGCCATTAATAACTACTCTCTGAGTACGGTTATCCAGCCAGTTGCGCACCCACCTTATAGTAGCCCCATCTAAGTTGTATTTCCCTAGTTTATTGATAAGAATATCATGCGAGACCGTATCAAATGCCTTACTAAAGTCTAGGTATACCACATCCACCGCTTCTCCCTTATCCACAAGACTCGTTATCCTATCAAAGAAAGCTATCAGATTGATTTGACATGATTTGTTCTTTACAAATCCATGCTGGTTATTCCCTATCACCTTACCACCTTCCAAGTGTTTGCAGATGTTTTCCTTAATTACTTACTCCATTATTTTCCCTGGCACAGAAGTTAAACTAACTGGTCTGTAGTTTCCTGGGTTGTTTTTATTTCCCTTTTTATAGATGGGCACTATATTTGCCCTTTTCCAGTCTTCTGGAATCTCTCCTGTCTCCCATGATTTACCAAAGATAATAGCTAGAGGCTCAGATACCTCCTCTATTAGCTCCTTGAGTATTCTAGGATGCATTTCATCAGGTCCTGGTGACTTGCAGGCATCTAACTTATC
This sequence comes from Chelydra serpentina, assembly GCA_037349315.1. Lineage (NCBI taxonomy): Eukaryota > Metazoa > Chordata > Testudines > Chelydridae > Chelydra > Chelydra serpentina. The sequence continues at coordinate 22,060,160 of JBAIAC010000007.1, forward strand.
TAAGTGATTTTTAACTTGTTCTTTTTTTATTTTATCTTCTAAACCTTCCCCCCTTCCCATTTGCATTCACTATGTTAGTGACTTCTCAGTGAAGACTTCTCAGTGAAGACCGAAACAAAGAAGTCATTAAGCATCTCTGCCATTTCCAAGTTTCCTGTTACTGTTTCTCCCTCCTCACTGAGTAGTGGGCCTACCCTGTCCTTGGTCTTCCTCTTGCTTCTAATGTATTGATAAAAAGTTTTCTTGTTTCCCTTTATTCCTGCAGCTAGTTTGAGCTCATTTTGTGCCTTTGCCTTTCTAATCTTGCCCCTGCATTCCTGTGTTGTTTGCCTATATTCATCCTTTGTAATTTGTCCTAATTTCCATTTTTTATATGACTCCTTTTTATTTTTTAGATCTTGCAAGATCTCGTGGTTAAGCCAACGTGGTCTTTTGCCACATTTTCTATCTTTCCTACCCAGCGGAATAGTTTGCTTTTGGGCCCTTAATAGTGTCCCTTTGAAATACTGCCAGCTCTCCTCAGTTGTTTTTCCCCTCAGTCTTGATTCCCATGGGACCTTACCTATCAGCTCTCTGAGCTTACCAAAATCCGCTTTCCTGAAATCCATTGTCTCTATTTTGCTGTACTCCCTTCTACCCTTCCTTAGAATTGTGAACTCTAGGATTTCATGATCACTTTCGCCCAAGCTGCCTTCTACTTTCAAGTTCTCAACGAGTTCCTCCCTATTTGTTAAAATCAAATCTAGAACAGCTTCCCCCCTAGTAGCTTTCTCAACCTTCTGAAATAAAAAGTTGTCTGCAATGTAGTCCAGGAACTTATTGGATAGTCTGTGCCCCGCCGTGTTATTTTCCCAACATATATCTGGATAGTTGAAGTCCCCCATCACCACCAAATCTTGGGCTTTGGATGATTTTGTTAGTTGTTTAAAAAAAGCCTCATCCGCCTCTTCCACCTGGTTAGGTGGCCTGTAGTAGACTCCTAGCATGACATCACCCTTGTTTTTTACCCCTTTTAGCCTAACCCAGAGACTCTCAACACTTCCGTCCCCTATGTCCATCTCCACCTCAGTCCAAGTGTGTACACTTTTAATATATAAGGCAACACCTCCTCCCTTTTTCCCCTGTCTGTCCTTCCTGAGCAAGCTGTACCCATCCATACCAACATTCCAATCGTGTATTATCCCACCAAGTTTCGGTGATGCCAACAATGTCATAGTTGAATTTATTTATTAGCACTTCCAGTTCTTCCTGCTTATTACCCATACTTCTCGCATTTGTATACAGGCATCTAAGATACTGATTTGATCTTGCCTCCCAGTTTTGCCCTGACCCTCCTATCTCTTTGTCATTAGAGCCCACGCCCCCTCCTATTTCCGACCCATCTCCCAGGTCCCCATGTTCTCCACTTACCTGTGGGCTTTGCTCACCTGTCCCCGTCGAACCTAGTTTCATTCACATATTTGTAACTTTGTTCCCTGTAGCTGTTACAATTGATTCATTACTCTGAAACAGGACTGAAGCAAACATCCAAGGGAACAGCAAACCCTGCTGTTCTAGTGGAGGTGTACTCAGACTAAAATTTGGGCTTGTCTTCACTATAGGGGTAAGTCAACCTAAGTTACACTACTCCAGCTACGTGAATAACATAGCTGGAGTCGATGTAGCTTAGGTTAACTTACTCTGGTGTCTTCACAGCGCTGAGTTGATAGGAGATGCTCTCATTTTAGCGGGTCTTCACTAGACCCGCTAAATTGATCCCTGCTGCATCGATTGCAGCAGCATGGGGAGCCCAGCCCTTGGAATAAAATGTCCTTTGAAACCATGAGGAACCTTTAAAGTACCCAGTCAACTAGGAAGCTGTTGAGGTGCCCCTTTGTGCTAGGTCACCCTTTCTGTGTCATTCACAATGGCATAGTCTACCAAGACACATTCACTGGGGGGAGATGAATGCATTTTGGGAGATGGGAGAAAACAACATTTAAAATGCAGGACATTTCTAAATTATCCGGGTGACTAATCTCAAAATAGCCTAGAACAGATAATGGAATGTTTAGTTGCAGACCCTACAATTAGAATTTGGGAGAAGAGGGGAGGGAAGAAAAATGCCATTGTTTCTGAATGGAGTTTCCTTTTTTACTCCCATAGATAGACAACCCAATCTCAGGGAAACCAAGTCTAGCACCATTTTAATTTCTGGACTCAGATCTTGGGCTTAAAGATGATATCCCAGCTTTTCCAAGGGAAAAGGTCATTGCTATGGCTATTGTATAAATGTTGCTAGGTTGTATAACACACCTTTTTGAGCTCTTCAGTTGAGACATTTCACCCAATCTGTTTTTGTTTTTTTTAAAAAGGCCTAATTAAAATGGTGCTGGCCAAAATTTTTCCAATGTCAAAATTTTGACAAAAATACAAATTAAAATTTCTATGAGAAAAGTAAATGGAAATTGATGACATCTTTGCAGTACAACTGAAAGTAGAAAACAGGGTCCTTAGCCCTGCCTGGTATAAATTCCCTCTAGGCAGCATATATTCTGTATTTAACAAGCCTTCTAAAACTCTGCTCAAATATGGGAAGTAGACGGGGGGAGGTTGTTGACTCAGGAAGACAAAAAAAAATGCTTCTGGAACTAGTGGAGCCACTGTGCCACGGCTCAAATAATTAGAAAAATGCAGGTTAAAATGCGGGCCATGACTTAACCCCTCCAGGGTAAATACGATAAGTGAAAGCTGCTCTTCTGTGCTGCTGGGGTTGTACTTATTAGGGTATGTAACTGCATCACTGATTGAGCTGATTAAAGATTATGCATTGGGGGATGGCAGGGAATATGAAACAACAAATATTTAAAAAAACTAGGGTCACCCTCCCTTTGTACTTGGAAGTTATTTGGTGCAATCCCAAATACACAGGGGTGTGATAACATAGGGAATTATACTCTGACTTTCTGCTGGGTTGAAAATGGGGTTCCATTTAAAATAAATAAATAGGGTTGGGGTAAGTCACCATTCAGGGCCGTGCTCTGACTTTTGGCTTTAGAACATTTAAAATTTAACCCCTGGTCACCTTTCATGGCAGTTACCTTCCCCTCTGGCAACAGCTCGCAGTCTGGTAAACTTGGAAACCCCACCAAATTTTATGTAGGGTACACAAACAAACAAATGACAAGACCAACAAGCTATTAAAGTAATAGGGAATTGGGTTGGTGGTCAAGATCCATAGAACTGTGGCTCCCAGCAGAAACTCCACCTGGGCCTCCCTCGCAAGTCCAGGCCACCCCCGACCTCAGTCAGCTGGGTGCAGGGGGCTCCTCTCAGTTGGGGACTTGCTCCAGCCTGCAAGTGTCCCACCGGTTGCTGCTGCTGCTGTCATTGCACTGCTCAGCTCAGTCCTCGCTCCTAGGTCCTATCAAATCCCCAGTGGACTCAAAAGAAACCCCCTTTCTCTAAGGTAAGACTCAAAAGATATCTGTGTTCCTCTTGCCCATCAGGGCATGCCTACCCAATCTCGACCCACTGCACAGCTAAGAGTGGCCCAGTGGATAACCCCACCTCCCCACATTCTCACACTTACCTCCTTTTTCATATACCTGCAATTACCCAGCACATTTATCACAGATTGTGTGTGTGGCACCAGGGAAAGCCCAGGTTGTGCAGCTTTTGGCACTTCATGGAACTCCTGACATGATGCAAATTATACCTGCTAACAGGTAGGGAGCCACTCAGTTTTCCTATAGGGCAGGGGCTCTCAAACTGGGGGTTGTGACCCCTCAGGATGTCATGAGGTTATTACTTAGAATCATAGAATCTCAGGGTTGGAAGGGACCTCAGGAGGTCATCTAGTCCAACCCCCTGCGAGCTGTTGGCCTCCACCCCAAACCCCGCTTCACTTCCAGCATTTATAATAGTGTTAAATATTTTAAGTGATTTATAGCGGGGTGTCGCACTCAGAGGCTTGCTGTGTGAAAGGTGTCACCAGTACAAAAGTTTGAGAACCACTACTATAGGGGGAGTCAGAGTGGTATATGCAAATTAGTCAGGCAGCAGACACCCTCAATTCTCCCACGTCACCACTAGAGGGTGCTAAAGAGCTGCTGCTCCAACTCCTGCTAGGCCTCTTAAACTTTCTAATTGTGTCCAGTAAATAGTGAAATATAGTTATGGTGGAAAAAATTACATCACTGTTACTACTGACCACTATACTCACTAGCTGCAGAATTTTGCTGGAGAAGAACACATCACATATCCTAAACAGCCAAGGCATGTTGCAATCTTTATTATAACTGACATATTAGTAAACTAAACCAAATTATTCCTTAGTGGGATTGATAATCATGTATAGTCACATTAGATATGCCATGTTCCTTTGTTTTTTTGCATTATTTTTATATACATTTTATTAATAATTGTTATTACAACTAATGCAAACGACTAGCCATTAATTGCTACCAAGGTCACTATTAATTTTGCCCCTCTAATTGTTTGATTCTATTTTGTGACAGAATAATTTGAAAGGAAGATGAATTCCGTCCTTTCTGTGTGTTTGTTACTTCCTGCTCTTTATGCTCTTGCCCATTGCCATCACTTTCCTCATCACCCCACCTGCGAGGATGACCATAAAGATACAAATCACACGGAAGATCATGCACTCCTGAACCAGGCCTGTGTCAAACAAGGTTCTAGCTATGCGGACTTTACATTTAGATTCTATAAGCAGGCTATATTAGCGGAAGCAGAGAAGAATGTGTTCTTCTCTCCCGTGAGCATTGCCACTGCCTTTGCAATGCTGGCAATGGGTGCTAAATCGGCCACTCGGACTCAGATTTTTGAAGGAATGGGCTTTAGCCTGACAGAGATTCAGGAGGAGGAGATACATGAAAGTTTCCATCATCACATCCACATGATGAATTGTCCTAACAATAAGATCCAGACAAGTATGGGAAATGCCCTTTTTATAGCGAACGAGTTTAAAGCACTAGAGAAGTTTTTACAAGACGTCAAAACCTTTTATGAAACAGAATATTTTCCTACTGATTTCCATAATTCAAAAGAGGCTAAGAAAAAGATCAACGGTTATGTAGAGAAGAAAACCCATGGGAAAATTCCAGAACTAGTTGGCAACCTTGATCCAAACACTATAATGGTTCTTGTTAACTACATTTATTTCAAAGGTAAGGCATGGAGCCCAGATTGGTATTTATTTCCATTATAATCTTTGAATGGCTGATTTTGATCTAAAGCAAAGAAAACGTTGTTGCTGCTTTTTCTATAAATTAAGAGAGACTGTCATAATATAATAGAGAACAGAGCTAGAACTGGACGAAATTGTGCAGGGCCTTGAAGGTCAGGACAAGAAACATGTATTTGCTGTACCATAAAAGAGGGATCCAATAGTTTAAAATTCATTTCAGATCCTTAGTTGGAAGGGACTCTGGAAGGGTAGAAAAGAAATAACAAAAACCAATGGGCAGAAATCTAAGCAAGACAAATTCAAATTAGAAATAATTTTTAACAGTGAGGATGATTAACCAGTGTCACAAACTACCAAGGGATGTGGTGGATTCTCCATCTCTTATGTCTTCTAATCAAGAACGGATGCAATGCAGAGGTAACCAGATGATATTCCAAAGCCTGTGTTGTGTAGGAGGTCATCTAGTCATCAAATGGTCCCTTCTGGCCTTAAACTCTATCCGAGTGGTTATGTTCATTTATTGTGTTTTAGGGACCTACTGAGTACAAAACACCTACAAGAAATCATTTTAATAGCTGTTTTATTTATAGAGCTGCTGAGGCACCTGCTAGTTAAATTCTTCCTAATAAAGAATTAAAACAAGAAGTGACTTGATTCTGATTTCCAGTCTACTGCTGAACCTTGATGTAAACATTGTTCGGCAAGGGGGTGGAATATTTACAGTCATTATTTTATTATTATTCTCAGGTCAGTTTCTTCTGCATGTATGAAACAATATGTGCATTTCCCGCACTCCTAGCAATATGGGAATCCCAAGGGCTGCTGCCTCTTTGCATCACTAGTGGAACACAGGCCAGCTGAGTGGAGCAGGCTATAGCTTTGCACTGCTCCTCACCAGTCAGCAATGGGAGGGGCATTGCTGGTTGTGGAGAGGGGAGCCCATTTTCCAGTCTCAGGAATGGTGCAGCATACACTCTTGGCTCTTGGTCCCTGCAAGCTGCAACTGGGATTGTGCCTTCGTCCAGTGTGGCTCTGTGCCTGTTGCTCCTAGGGGTAAGAAGCATGAAGACAATATTTGGTTTGACATCTCTAGGTAGCAACAGTTTGATTTGGAATAGTTTGGGGGCCCCCAGCATTACGTCAGAATATTTGTTCATTTCACGTAGTGGTTTTCATCTTGACTAATATTTACCCCAAACTCCAGCACATCAGTGATGCTGATGCTGCTCGCCTGCAAAACAAACATCGCTTCATAAAAATAAACTTGGAGTTACCCCAGGGCTGGCTCTAGACACCAGCAAAGCAAGCACATGCTTGGGGTGGCACATTTCCAGGAGCAGCATTCCGGCGCCAGTGTGGGAGCACCCACGGGGAAAAATTGGTGGGTGCTCTGCACCCACTGGCAGCTCCCTGCACCTCAGCTCACCTCTGCCTGCTCCCCTGAGCATGCCGCCGCCGCTCCGCTTCTCCCCCCCTCCCTCCCAGGCTTGCCGCGAAACAGCTGGGAGGTGGGGGGGAGAAGAAGTGGAGTGGCGGTGCACTCGGGGGAGGAGGCGGCGGTGGAGCGGAGGTGAGCTGGGGCGGGGAGCGGTTCCTCTGTCCTCCCCCCCAGGGTTACTTCCTGCGGCCCTCCCCGCACCACCCCCCCGCCATTCACCTCCGCTCCGCCTGCTCCCCTGAGCACGCTGCTGCTCTGCTTCTTCCCCCTCTCTCCCTCACAGGCTTGCCACGCGAAACAGCTGTTTCACGGCAAGCCTGGGAGGAAGCAGTACGAGGGGAAATGTGACACGCCTGGGGGAGGAGGTGGGGCTGGGTATTTGGGGAAGGGGTTGGAGTGGGGTGGAGTTGGGGCGGGCGCAAAAAAAAGGGGGAGGGATTTTTTTTGCTTAGGGCGGCAAAAAACTTAGAGCCGGCCCTGAGTTACCCCCACCTATGAGCTTCTTCCCTTTGCATTAGTTCTATTTCTGCCACCAAATTCCTCTGTCCCTCCACTATTAAATCACGTTCTCTTTGTTTTTGATGATAAGCCAACTGGGAAAATCCTTTCGATCCTTTCCACACCCTCGAGGAGGATTTTTTGGTGGATGAGAAAACCTCCGTTAAAGTCAGTATGATGCGCCGGGATACCAACTATGAAAGCCACTATGATGACCAGCTGTCGTGCTGGCTGGTGCAGATACCGTACAATGGAAACGCCAAAGCGTTATTTATTCTGCCTGACGCAGGGAAGATGAAGCAAGTGGAGGCTGCTCTCTTGAAAGAAACTGTGTGTAAATGGGAGAAATTACTTCAAAAAAGGTAACCCTTTGCCCATCGTTGTGCGGATAGATGGTTGATGGTAATTTAGGAGAGAATTCCAGAGCGAGGCAAAATATTAACGCAGGTATCACAGTTGAGTGTTCTCCATGTTGAGTAAGTAGAGTTCTCAAATGATCCCCCAGCTGCCTTAGAGGAGAGCATCACAGAATGTACAGCTCCAGCTCTTCTCACAGCCCAGGCTGCAGCATCCCAACTGCTAGTCCCATAGGACTCTAGCCAGGCCACTCATCTGAACAAGTCTGGCAGGTCCTAGGACTCCAACAAGTACTGATCTTGTTGCCAGTTGAATGTTTGAAAGTTCCTACTTCTTTCATGTTGCTAATGAGGTTTATTAACTGCCCTGTGCCACTGACTCTACCTCCTTACCCTACTCTCTGTCCCCACTCCACCATCTCCTTGTCCCTCCAACCGCTCCTGTTCCCACAGAAGTCTGTTGGAAGGTGCATGTCGGGGTTCTGAAATGAAGTTATGGACTCAGGAGAAATTAATTTGTTCAGTGGTCCAACCACATCTGTTCAGGAGCATCCAGGCATGTAGAATAGGCTCACCTTCTAGGTGCTCAATCATCACTCAGACACACAAATCACACAGAGAATGCAAACGCCACCAGCAGATGCCTCAGGAATCAGAAAAGCACTGTGCGGTGTCATTAAATTGCGGGTACTCCATAGTGTTATCTGAGTGCAATGTTTCACCATCATGTTGTGTTCTTTGTTGACAGGAGTATTAATCTGTACCTTCCAAAGTTTTCTATTTCGGGGTCCTACGATGTGAAACTCCTGTTTGAGAAAATGGGTATCACTGATGTGTTCTCTAGCCACGCTGATCTGTCTGGAATTGCTGGGACGTCCAACCTGCATGTTTCAAAAGTAAGTTAGTGAACAAATGGTTTTGTTAACAGGATTTGTCTGTACCTGTGATTATAAAGTTTACATCCGAGACTATTTACGGGCTCGAGTCTGTTCCCACTGAAGCCACTGGAAGAACTCCCACTGACCTCAGTGGCTGCTGGCACACAGTCTAGACTGAGTCTAGACTTCTCTAGACTAAGGCACAAGCAAGCTTGTTACAGAGAGCACAAGGCTTCACCTGTAGTTTCTGAAGGTTGTTATAAAAGGAAATGGTCCTAGGGAGCAGCAAATACATTAAAAAGTGGCACAAATACAAAAAAATGGCTTTAACTATTCCTTGCCCCCGGACTAGAATGGCTCAATAGCAGCAGTGACAATCACTTCCAAATCCAGGGCTAAGTTTACTTGATGCCCTTATTCACCCTTTTTCCTCGAGCATTGCCTCAGATTCCAATGAGAAGATGGATGAAATCCTGGCCCCACTGAAGTCAATGAGAGTGTTGCCCTTGACTTCAGTGGAGCCAGGATTTAACTGTGTGTAATAGGCTACAACTGAAAAGGAGTAAGGTCATCAGAATCTGACCCTAGCTTAGCACTGGGATAATATTATCTAAGTCATGTTAGGGACAATAAGGAGAACGTTCTGAGTGGGGTTCCACCGCACCTCTGTAAAGAACCCAGTTAGGGTTGGGAGCATAGGCACCGACTCCGTGGGTGCTCCGGGGCTGGAGCACCCACGGTGAAAAATTGGTGGGTGCTGAGCACCCACTGCCGGCAGCTCACCTGCGCACGCTCGCCCGCCCGCCCAACTCACTCACCTTCCGGGTTCCGAGTTCCCTGCGCGGCCAGAGGCGCTTTTTTTAGCCGCAGCAGCCGGCTGCCTCAGCTGAGAGGCTAAAAAAAGTGCCTTCGGCGGGAGGCGCCTCCGGCCACACAGGGAACCCTGAACCCGGAAGGTGAGTGAATTGGGCTGGCGAGTGCGCACGGGGGGAGGGGTAGCTGTCGGTGATCTGCCGGTGGGTGCTCAGCACCCACCAATTTTTCCCAGGGGGGAGGGGGCAGGGATTTGGGAAGGGGCGGGGCCGGAGGTGGAGTTGGGGCAGGGCAGGGAGGAGCACCCAGCGGTGCCGACAAAAGTCGGCGCCTGTGGTTGGGAGTAACTAAGGTTCTGCAGTATCACTGCACAGCAGTATGATACAAAAGCTGCACTGAAGAAAAGAATTGTGGGGCTCGGGGCCATGAATTCTTGTCACTGTTCACCTTGACATTTCTGCTGGAACACAGCTTTGTACTGTCTAAACGTACTCACTGTTTGTGATGCTAAGGAGGAATTGATGACCGTAATCATTGATAGAAAAAAAACCCTCTTTGGCGGAGTAGGGCAGCTGACTTGATCCATGCAGGCCTATCTTTTTTCTCAGTGGAACTGCAATTGAGAAATAACTGCAACAGCCTCTTAATATTGTTGGCTCTGATCCTGGAGTCCAGACACAGGGAAAACTCCTCTTGAAATCCAGGGGAGATTTGCCCCTCAGTGGAGTTGTGTTCATTGGGCTGTATCAGTCCTGTTTGTATTCTTCCCATTTCCTAACACAGCAAGTTCAGTTTCAGCTGCTGTTCACGGTCCTGTACTCACGCTGTAACATTTGCCCCATTTCCTTGCAGGCTATTCACAAGGCCGTGTTGAATGTTCATGAGAATGGCACCGAGGCAGCAGCAGCCACCGCAATAGTAATTAGCAAACTTCTTCGTCCTTCAACTACCATTAAATTCAACAGGCCCTTCGTGATAATGATTGTTGATAAGTCAACCCTCAGCACAATTTTCATGGGGAAAATTGTCAACCCTACTATAAAATAATTGAGGAGTCGCTGGACGCGTCAGTGCTTACGGTGGGCTGCCGCAGGCACTCCTACAGACCACCAGGTGTCAGTGACTATCCCTGAACTTTAACTGACCTACATTCACAAGCAAATCAAATATATATATGGGAATTTTTTAGCCTATAAGCAACTGAGATAACTTCTCAAACAAAATAGCTAATGATGCATACAGCACGTGTAATAACAAATCACAGATAATTTGCATAGGAAGACCTATGATCTCTTTGCCCCAGTTTGGTAATTCAGATCATACTAATACATTATCTGAGTCCCTAGGACAGCAGTCTTTATAAAAGGCTTCTACTAGATCCCCATGTAAGATGTAAAGTTTCCCAACTGAGCAGCGGTGTCCTGAATGCCCTCAGTTCTGGGTTATTCACTGGCAGCTTTATCATCCTGGTAATGATCACTGCTCTGCCAGTCTGTCTCTGGATAGTCCCAGCCTTGGGGGTCCAAGAAATTAGCAGTCCCTTCCCTTATTGCTGCCCATGGCCTGGCTGTTAGTCAGCACGCTGCCAAGCCAGTCCTGCACAGCTCTCTCTCACCAACAGGCTCTCTCAGACTCTCAGAGTTCTTTCTCCTTCACTCAACTTGCCTTCACCACATGTTCCAGCTTTTATCTGGGATGTCCCAAAAGCCAGAGGCCGCTCCACAACATTTAGAATTGCTCTTTGGTAGCACACACTGTGACTTCCACAGTGATCAGCAAACAACTTTTAAAGGCACAGTAATGAAACAGGCACAGAAATGTACATAGTCAATTGCTAATTTTTGCAGTTAATGAATAAAATAAATGTTGGGACCAAAAATGTTCACTTGTACTGACTTTTAGAAAGTCTCCACTCTCTTGCTGTTATGTTTTATACATCTGTTTAAGCCAGTTAAGCCTTTCAATGATGGTGACACCACATTAACATATCAGAGGGGTTGTCTGGATCTGCAAGAGCAGCAAAGAATCTTGTGGCACCTTATAGACTAACAGATATATTGGAGCATAACCTTTAGTGGGTGAAGACCCACTTCATCAGACATGCGTCAGACTGACGAAATGGGTCTTCACCCATGAAAGCTTATGCTCCAATATATCTGTTAGTCTACAAGGTACCACAAGACTCTTTGTCACATTAACATAGCAGCATCTCTGGAAAGTGTCTGGGTTTTAAAAAAAGAAATAGTGAGTGAGCAGAACTTTTCTCAGATGGAGAAGGAAGAACAAGTTTTTACTTGCTGGATTCTTTTCTTTCTCACATCTCACCTCCCCCAGTCTCCCCATGAACTTGTGTTTATTAGGTTTATATATGTTTTCAACAAATATTTAGACAGCATCCAAAATATTGTGTTTGCAGATCATAAACTTTTACTGTAAAAGAACTTTAAGGCCCATGCTAAAGTTATTCAGCTATTTTTGTATTGATAAAATGCCTTTGCAAATTTTGTATTGTGCTCTTGGTATCTTATGGAGACAATATAAATATAAAACATTTTTTTGGATTTTTTTACGGATCATATTCTGGTATGACTACTTGTACTCTGATAACTGAGACAAAGTTAATGAGCATTCAGGTCTGTTTTCATGTTTGTTGAGTTTTCCTATTGGGAAATCTAAAATCATTGTGGGCAATTATTTCATTTTATCATCCATTTATCTAGGGCCGGCTTTAGCGGGTGCGGGGCCCCACGCTAAGAATGATGGCGGGGCCCCGCACCTTCCGATTCGGCTGAGTAAAAACCTACCACGGCCGAGCAAAAAAACGCCGGAGCGGGGCCTCCTGGGGCTTAAAGCCAGCCATGCATTTATCATTCTATTATATGACGCTATGGTCTACTCTTATGCTATTTCATATATAATCACTGTATGCTAAATAGATTTAAATTGTAGGATTATAAAAGTATAGGATTGACAAGCATTTAGGAGTAATGAGTGTGTATTAGGTAAAGCATGGCTGAAACGCAAGGCCTCCAAGAGGAGACCTGTAAGTTTTTTAGCTTAGCCAAACTAGGCCATAGGCTTAAGAATGCTTGACATGAGTGAGTGACCTAGGAATAACCCTATGCCCGTAAGGTCACAAGGTTATTGCATAAGATGTGCCAATAGGTGATGTTACAGAAAAATAGATTGCAATAGACTGTAATGTATTGTCCAAAACCGCAAGACACCTGATTGTAACATCTTTAAATGTCTGTCTGACCGCAGGGTACATGTGCATAAATGCTAATAAAAATAAGAGGATCTATGAAAAACCTATGAAAAATGGGGCACCCTCATGGGGTGTGGAGGTACAGTTAAGGGTAAGTGGTCTGACACCTTTGTGCATATGCATAAGGTGTTAGGCATAGTTAGAATTACAATATATAAAGCAGATGTGGGAAAACTATGGCCCGCGGGCCTCATCCGGCCGGCAGGACCATCTTGCCCGGCCCGTGCGCTCCCAGCCGAGAAGGCTAGCCCCTGGCCCCTCCCCCACAGCACTCTGGGTAGGAATGCACTACTTATGGAGCACCAGGACTGGTAGGCATAAGTAGTACACAGTATGTAGCACATTCCTACGGGGCACAATTTAATACACTACAAGGGTAGTGTATTAAATTGCTCCCCATAGGAATGTACTACTTACGGTGCACTACTTACGGCAGCCAGTCCTGGTGCTCTGAGCAGCATGGTAAAGGGGGGGGGGGGTTGGATAAGGGGCAGGGGGTCCCAGGGGACAGTCAGGGGACAGGGAACAGGGGCGGTTGGCTAGGCGTGGGAGTCTGGGGGGGGGTGGGCTGTCGGGGACAAGGCAGTGGATAGGGGTCGGGGCAGTCAGAGGACAGGGAGCAGGGGCGGTTGGAGGGATCAGGGGTTCTGAGGGGAGCACTGAGGGGGCGGGAAGTGGGAGGGGGCAGATAAGTGGCGGGGGCCAGGCTGTTTGGGGAGGCACGTCCCCTGGGACCCCCTGCCCCTTATCCAACCCCCCCCTCTTTACCATGCCGCTCAGAGCACCAGGACTGGCTGCCGTAAGTAGTGCACCATAAGTAGCACATTCTTATGGGGAGCAATTTAATACACTACCCTGGCCGTCCATACAGTTTCCGAACCTGATGTGGCCCTCAGGCCCATCTCTGATAAAGGGTCCGCCAGTTGGGTAAAAGTGGGACTAGCCACGGGAAAAACCTCAGCAGGAGCATCCCTCTACTGGTGATAATTGGTGAGGGGTCCATTGGACCGTAGAACAGCTTTGAGGATGTGAGTATGACTACACTGATAATAATTGCATAGGTTTTGTAGGATTTCTATATGCATGGGTAATTGTAACTTTACTTATTGCTTAATAAAATGTGTAGTACAGATAAGACTTTGTACTGGTGAGTGTGTCTGCGGTCGTTATCCTTGGACTTTGTGTGTTCATAAAGCCTCCAAATCTGAGAAGAGCACCGGAGGCAATTTCACTCTGTTGAGCTTGAAACTGTAGCAACCAGAGCCGAACTCATGGTGCTATAATACAACATTTCTAAATTCACTTTAAACAAAATTAAAGGCTACACCATGCCACAGGGCAGGTATAAGGGATATGGGATATAACCCTTCCCCTCTACATCTTGTTTTCTCACCCAGAACACCACTCGTTGACCAGCATATGGTTGGTTAATATATTTATCACATTATCAATATGTATTATTCACACCACACACATCAATATGCATTAAGAACACTATCAACATATCATATTGTGTATATTTATTTGTAGCAGTTATATGGCCTGAATGGGCTATGTCCATCTATAATTCTGTTCCCTTATCTCATAACTAAGGCTAAGTTTAGTCACGGGTCTTTTTACTAAAAAGTCATATACGGGTCACGGGCAGTAAAAAAAAAATCACGGCCCATAGCTTGTCCAAGATTTCTACTATATACCCCTAACTAAAACTTGGGCTGGGGTTGCTCTGGAGAGATATGGGGGGGGGGGATTCCAGGAGTGCTGCAGGTGCCGGGGGTGGGCAAGGAAGAGTGGCCCAGGACCCCCGCTAGTGTGGGGTGGGGCCATGCGGCAGCGCATGGCCCGAGACCGCTGCTGGTGCTGGGGAGGAGGGGAAGGGTTGGTGGGGCTGGCAGGCTCCCTACCCAGCTCTACACAGCTCCCCAGAAGTGGCCGGTATGTCCCTGCAGCTCCTAGGGGGAGTGAAGGCCAGAGGGGCTCTGTGCACTGCCCCCGCCATGAGCGTTGGCTCCACAGCTCCCATTGGCTGGGAACCACAGCCAATGGGAGCTGCGGGGGCAGTGCCTGCAGGCAGGGGCAGCACACAGAGCCTCCTCGCTCCTCCACCTAGGAGCTGCAGGGACATGCTGTCTGCTTCCGGTGAGCCCCACCCGAAGTAAGCACCGCCCCATACCTCAACCCCCTGCCCCAGCCCTGAGCCCTCTCCCACACCCAAACTGCTGCTGCTGCTGCCGGCCCAGGAGCTGCCTGAGTGCTCCCTGGGGGGGGAGGGATAGCTCAGTGGTTTGAGCATTGATCTGCTAAACCCAGGGTTGTGAGTTCAATCCTTGAGGGGGCCATTTAGGGATCTGGGGCAAAAATCTGTCAGGGGACAGTACTTGGTCCTGCTAGTGAAGGCAGGGGACTGGACTCGATGACCTTTCAAGGTTGCTCCAGTTCTAGGAGATTGGAACCAGACGCACCAGCCACTGCAGAAGTCACGAAGGTCACGGAAAGTCACAGATTCTGTGACAGTCCCCAGCTGCACATCTTCCTCCAGTCATCTGGTGTCCAGCAGGTAGGAATTTCAGTCTATTTGTTTAGCTTTCTATACTTGCACTGTTTCTCCCGCTGCATGGGGAATGCATGCTGCACTCTTCCAAACGGGAGCAGAGTTACTGCTCGGGTATGAACACTGCTGAGACCCAGAGGGAATTCCACCACATGCTCCCATGGCCATGTCAGTCCCTCCTTGCCCAGCAGGCCAGCACACCCTACCAAGTGGCAAAAGACTTGATCTGGCCTTAGAAAGACAATGACTCTCATTTAATATGAAGAAAGGCACAAGCAGGAGATCCATAGACAGCAATGCTTAGATCCAGCACATCTTTTTCCAAGGCCCTCTCTCCCCTTGGAGTAGGGCTGGTTCCCATACCATGGTAGCAGTTCCTCTCCCACCATAGCTGCATGCTCTGGTTCACTCCACTGGAAATTAATGCTGGCTGGACATTTTTACCACTGGATTTTAGTCCCTGTGTCAGGGATGCTGCAGCTCCTGACGGTACGCTCCTTTTTTCCACTGGATTGCTTATAACATGCTGTTTGCATACAGAGGGTAATCAGGGCCGGTGCAACCACTAGGCGATCTAGGCAGTCGCCTACGGCGCCAAGATTTGGGGGAGCACCAAAAGGTGGCGCCCTGCCCGCGGGGCTGGTCCCGGCCTCCCCGCCCCGTGCCTGGGACGCTGATAGCCGGAGCGTCGCGCTTGCGGCAGTGGTGAGCCCCAGCCATGGAGGAGCCGGCATTGCGCACGCAGGGGGGCAGCAGCCCTGCAAAGACGGCGGTGCCGCTAGCGGGGAGCAGCTGCGCCCCCCCACAGCCCAGATCACTGGCCAGCCGCTGGCATCGGGGACTCCGGCAACTCTAGAGCTCCGCCCCTCCCCTCCTCCGCATCCCCTGCCCTGCTCCCCCCTCCCCTGCATTCCAGCACGGCGGGGGGTGGGGGAGCGCAGCCGGCAGCGTGTCTGAGGTAGCATGCTGGGCAGTTGGAGAAGGGGCAGTGGGTCTCTGGAGGGGGCAGTCAGGGAGCAGGGGGGTTGGATGGGTCGGGGGGGCTGTCAGGGGGTGGGGGTGTGGAGAGGGGTAGGAGCAGTCAGGGGCAGGGAGCAGCAGGGGTTAGATGGGTCAAGGGGCTCTGGGGGGGCAGTCAGGGGACAGGCAGCAGATGGATAGGTGTGGGAGTCCCAGGGGTCTGTCAGGGGGCGGGGGGGTGGATAAGGGTTGGGGCAGTCAGGGGACAGGTAGGGATGGGGTCCTAGGGGAGCAGTTAGGGTGGGGGGGTCTCTGGAGGGGGCAGTCCGGGACAAGGAGAAGGGAAGCTAAGATAGGGGGTGGGGTCCCGGGGGTCGTTAGGGGCAGGGGTCCCAGGAGGGGGGATCAGGGGACAAGGCGTAGGGGGGGTTGGAGGGGTTAGGGGTTCTGTGGGGGGCAGGAAGTGGGAGGGGATGGGGGAGGGGGAGCACAAGGTGGAAGTTTTGCCTAGGGTGCAAAATATCCTTGCACCGGCCCTGAGGGTAATGCAGGCCTCAGGTCAACAAACAAGCAAGCCACCTTTGCCATCTACACAGCCCTCTGTTGCCTGGGCAGAGGCTCCATTTTGCACAGAGGGAGTGTAGTGTGGGAATATAACACTATCTATCCAGTGTGACCTTACTGCCAGGTATTGTTGGCCGCAACAAGGGCTGGATTCAATATCTATTTTGAAATTACAAAACAAAACCAACTTGAGCCTCCATCCAGAAAGTGGGATCGCTGAATATATCCCCTGGGTACCTTTAACGTCAACACCACTCGCAGCACTGAGTCCGTGTATCAAATGAAGACAGAGAGGGAACAGCATTAGTTTGGGAAAACACAGCAACAAGGAATTAACAGTATGTGAACAATAAGTTAAATGCCCACCCCCCACAGTTACTTTGCTTCAGTTTCCCCACCTGCGAGTGGGACTGTCTAGTGAATGAATTCAACACACCACATTCCCCGGCCAGCCACTACACTCTACTCTCAGTTTGTTGTTGGGGGTTGGTGACGTTCCAGAATCCATGGGTGCCGCCCTTTGCCCTGTCTCTGCCTGTAGCTGCAATGCTGCCTTTGGACCATGTTGCTGCTCTACCTGTCCTGTTTGGTCTGGTCACATGGTGCCATGACTACCTAGCCCAGCTCTAGGATTGTTGGACAGGGGACACCACTGGGTTGTGGGGAGAAGCTCACTGCTTCCAAACTGCAAATAGGACTGTAGTAGTGAGTCCTCAGCTTGTGGGCCCACCCTCATCTCTGGCCACAGCACTGCACGGGGTCCTCATCTCTGGTGCCCCCTACTGGGCTCTCCCTCTGACCTGCAATGGTCTGTCTCGGCCTGCATCTTCTCCCAGCTTGCCCTCTGGCCAAGTCACAAAAACGCCTAAATCCCTCCCAGCACAGCACCTATCCTGCAGCCACTTGGCCCCAGCAAGAGCCAGGGGAGAGCGGAGAAGGACCAACTTCCTGCCTCCCCTTTCTCCTAGTGCCACTTTCAAGAGAGGTTTTCAAGAGTGTCCAGGAATAGCGAAAGCAAGGCGGCGCCGCTGAACTAAACATGACTCCAGGACTCCCTGTTTCTGGCTCAAACCTCTCAAGTTCAAATGAGAAACATAAAATGGCCCAGCCATAAAAGCCCTCATTTCTATTGGCACTGATCCCTAGCGCGCCTTCACGAGGCCAGCGTGCAGCAAACAAACTGGCCACTGCTATTTTCAACATGAGTCCCATGACCCTGTCTTTGGGCACTGGTGCATTTTTACAGTGCGTGGGCAAAAGTTGAGCAGCTAGCCCTAGATGTAAAAAAAAACCAAAAACCTGCCCTGTTCTTTGCTCTGCAGCCTCTTGGATGATTTCTAATTGCTCTGTTTAATAGCGACTATTAAAGACTTAATACTATTTAGTAACATTAAGGATACAGCTATTCTTGGATCTGGGGGTGTGATTCCTAACTCACATGGAGCTACCCACATTAGCACTCTTTCAGCTAGTTCACTATAAATAGCTCTGTAACTCTACCCATAGGCACCCTAACCCTAGGGCAGGGAGCCCTACCCATAGAAACCCTATTCCTAGCATGGAGTGCATTACCTATATGAACCCTAATCCAAGCTCAAAGTACTCTACTGATCGGAACCCTAGCCCAGGAAGGTGAGCCCTACCCATTGGAACCCAAACCAATGGCCAGAGAGCCCTATCCATAGGAACCCTAACTCTAGGGTGGAGCCCTATCCCTAGGGCGGTGAGCCCTACTCATATGAACTGTAACCCTAGGGCAGGGAACCCGATCCATAGGAACCCTGACCCTGAAGCGGGGAGCCCTACCCATATGAACCCTTACAAAAGCTTCAAATACTCTAACCATAGGAATGCTAACCCTAGTTCCAACTACCCTAGCCACTGGAACCCTTACCCTAGTCAGGGAACCCTACCCATAGGAACCCTAATCCTAGGGCAAGAATCCAAGTACCCTACCCCTAGGAACCCTAAACCACGAGCCACTAGCCTAACCATTGGAACCCTAATCCTTGTGCAGGGATGCTTAACCATGGGAGTCCTAATCCTAGCTCCAAATATCCTACCCCTAGGATCCCTAACTATAGCACCAAGTACCCTAATCATCAAACACTAATCTTAGAGTGGGAAGCCCTACTCATAGGAAACCTATTCCTAGCGTGGAGTGCACTACCCATATGATCCCTACCCGAGCTTCAAGTACCTGACTCACAGGCACCCTAATCCTAGGGTGGGGAGCCCTAAATATAGGAACCCCCAACCAGAACTCCAAGTACCCTGCCCATAGGAACCCTAAGGCAGGGAGCTGTACCAACAGGAACCCTAACCCTAGGGCGGGGAGCCCTACTCATAGACTTAGACTTTAGACTTTAAGGTCAGAAGGGACCATTATGATCATCTAGTCTGACCTACTGCAAAATCCTCCTACTCATAGGAATCCTAACTGTAGGGTGGGGAACCCTATCCGTAGGCGCTCTAACCCTAGTTCCAAGTACCCTAAGCATAGAAACCCTAACCTTAGGGAGGGGAGCTCTACCCATAGGAACCCTATGCCTAGTGCAGGGAGCCTTACCCTTAGCAAGCCTCACCCTAGAGTGGAGAACCATACCCATAGGAACCCTCAGTCTAGCTCCAAGTACCCTAAGCATAGAACCCTAACCTTAGGGCAGGGAGCCTCTCGCATGGGAACCTAACCACTGGGTGAGGAACCATCTCCATAGTAATCCTGACCCTAGGGTGGGAGCCCTAATCTCGAAGAACACCAGTTAAAAAAAAGATAATGGTCTTGTGTGTATCTCTACTCATAGCAACCCTAACCCTAGCTCCAAGCTCGCTACCCCGAGGAACATTAACTTTGGCTCCCTAACCATAGAACCCTAACCATAGGGTGGGGAACCCTACGCATCGAAACCCTACCCATCGAACCCCTAACCCTAAGGCGGGGAACGATACCCATAGGAATCTTAACCCAAGGGTTAGGAGCCCTACCTGTAAGGAATCTAATCCTAGCTCCAATACCCTAACTATAGGAATCCTAACCCTACTGCAGAGATATGTATCCATAGGAATCCTAAACCTAGTGCAGGGAGGCCTACCCATGGGAACCCTGACCCTAGCTCCAAGTATCCTACCCCTAGAATCCCTAACTAGAGCTCCAAGTACCTTAATCTGAGGAACCCTAACCTTAGGGCAGGGAGCACTACCCATATCAACCCTAACCTGAGCTCCAAGTACCCTACCCATAGGAACCCTAATCTGTGGGCAGGGATTCCTACCTATAGGAGCCCTCAACCCCAGTCCAAGTACCCTGCCTATAGGAACCCTAACCCTAGGGCAGAGAGCTGTATCCATAGGAACCCTAACCCTAGCTCCAAGTCCCCTAACCCAAAGAATCTTAACCCTAGTTCCACTACCCTAACTATAGGAACCCTAATGCTAGTGCAGAGATTAATACTCCTAGGAATCCTAAATCTAGTGTGGGGAAGCCTAGTCATGAAAATCCTAACCCTAGCTCCAGGTACCCTACCCATAGGAACCCTAGGGTGAGGAACTGTACCCATAGGAACTGTAACTCTAGGGCTGGGAGGTCTATCCATAGTAACCCTAATCCTAGGGTGAGGAGCGCTACCCATTGGAACCCTTACCCTAGGACGATGAGCCGTACTCATAAGAACTCTATCCCTAGCTCCAGTTACCCTAACCATTGTGTTAGCATGTGTTGCAGCTTGGGCGAGCCACCCAAGTACAAGCCCAAGCTGCCACCCTTTAGTGCGCTAGCTCAAGCAGACCTAATGCAGCTATGTCTCTAGGCAAGCTAGGAATCACATGCCCAGCTACACTCCAGACATAGCCGCAGAATAAGCAAGGAACAGTGCATATCAGATGGACACAACAGGATCCTTCTGAGTTGCAGGAAGTACTGCCACAATTCTCCGGCATATTTACCCAGCCTAGTCCTAGAAAGAGGATTTGGCCCCAAGTACACAGAAATGCACAGGGAGAGGAAGTCTGGGCTAGTGTTTAGGGCACAAGTCTAGGACTTGAGAGACTTCCTGTGTGATTTGGGCACATCACTTAGACTCTGACGCAGTTCCCAATCTGTAAAAAGGGGATAAGAGAACTTCCACACCTCACACAGGTGAGGATAACTACACTAAAGATTGTGAAGCACTCAGAGCATAAGAACGGCCATACTGGGTCAGACCAGTGGCCCAACTAGCCCAGTATCCTGCCTCCGACAGTGGCCAATGCCAGGAGCCATCTCCTTTCATCCACTCCCAGCTTCTGGCAAAAAAAAAAAAAAGGCTAGGAACACTCAGCACATGGGGTTGCATCCCTGACCATCCTGGCTAATAGCCATTGATCGACCTATCCTCCATTAACTTATGTACTTCTTTTTTGAACCCTGTTATAACTTTGACCTGCACAACATCCGTTGGCAACTCAACTACTATGGTGATGGGGCCCAATAATTGCCTTAATAAACCTTGGCCAGCTGGGGCCTGAGCAAATGTTCATAACTAATCTCTTCAAATCTAATAATTGTTAACGTAATTGCAAAAGATGATGAAGTCCTTCCTCTGTCTGTGTTTGTTACTTTCTGGGCTTTATGAGGTTGCCCATTGTCATCGCTTCAATGGCATGAAGATCATAAGGCTACAAATTCGAAGGAACACACTACCCATATTGAAAGCAATGGTACAAATGAAAGCATCAAGTTGTGCATTGTTTTGGTGTTACTGTACAAAAATCTGCAATTTTTGCTGAAAAAGGTTTTGGCTGAAAAATTTGGCGGAAATTCCCCCTCCCCCCCACTCTAGAGCTGATAACCCTTTAAAAATTTATAATTTCAATCATCTCTCTGGAATCACTGGGGAGCCTGAGCTGAACTTTTCAAAGGTGAGTGCATAATTCCTGATTAAGATAAATGGATTTGTGTTTAAAACTCTTCTTTTTCTTTAGGTTTGTACTGGATAATGCTAAGTGGCCTATTCCTGAACCCATTGAAGTCACTGGTGAAGATCCCTCTGCCATCAATGCATGGGGGGTTGAGCACAAACTCTGCAATTTGTCTTTCCTAGAATTAAGGCCTGACATGCTCACTGCCAAGAGTGGCAAGGCACTATGAACTCACCTGGCCTTTTGAATGTAATTGGAGAAATAAACACCATTCTGCTGTGGCAGTGAAGATTAGGAAAGGACACAGTAACAGTGTCATTTAATCATTCATGGCCAACAATATAAAATTGCTAAGTGATGACCATTTGCAAACATTGGCCACAACATAAAAGAGGAGGTAATAATGATGAAATAAGAGCAATATTCTAGGTTCGTATTGAAGGATAATACATGGCACGAGTCTCATTTTTTTGCATGACTGAGCATAAAGGTGATGAAAATATCCATGACAATGTATGAAAATATAGTTACGTGAACTGACACACCTGTAAGTGCATGATTCATAGTAGCCTACAATCAAAAAAGTAAAACACCAGAACTTCTGCATTGAAAAAAAATTCTGTCTTGCATCAATTTTATCTTTATTGTAGTAAGTCGATGAGTGTCAGCTTTGAATCAGTCTGAGTGTGAGACTTGTCTGAATCAATCCAAGAGTTTTCCATGAGTGTATAGACAAATAAACATTATATGCATGTGTTTGTGTGGTGAAAATGTGATGTGATAGAATCAACACACACATGTTCATCTCTAATTCTTACACTACATTAAACCATAGTATGAATAAAAACCTTAGTTGATCCTCCATTAAATAGTAGACCTAGGTCATCAGCTGGTGTAAATTGGCCTAACTCTACTGAAACCAATAGGGCTAGGTCAGTTTATATCAGCTGAGGCTCTGGACACTAAGCCATCGTATCCCTTAGTAAGGAGGCAGGGATTTCTATACCTCTTTCTCCTGCCAGTAGAGTTCTACAGTTAGCCATAACCCAAAATAACAATTCCCAATGATTTATTCTATTCAGATTGCTGAAATGATTGCTCATCCTGGCAGGATTGGTGCATCTCTGCCTGGGTACTTAGACTATAATGAACTAGCTATAGGAGTTAATTATACTCTAATATGTTTCTTGTTTCATTCACTTTTTTATGAATTGTTGGGGCTTTTTGATAATTTTCTAAAATAATTTTTTCAAAAGAATACACACAACTTAATTTCAATTTCCCGGGAAAAAAATCTCATTTTCTCTCACTTTTCTGCTCCCCCATCCTCCCACATGCTGGAAAAAAAGTTGGCAAAAAGTTTACAAAAAAAAAAGTGAGATGAGTAAAAAGTATTAGAAAAAATTCAAAACTTTTAATTGAAACATATACAACTTCTAACAAATTTACATGTCTCCATGAAACCTTTCCATTTCTTAGAAGTGTCATTCTTTTGAATTTATTTTTATTTTTATTACTTATTGGCTTATGGCCTGATCTAGCAAAGACTGGAAAACAGGTTTATCTTTAAGCACATGAATACTCAGTGAGCCTACTCACATATTTAAAGTTCAGTAGATGTGTTACTCCTTTCAGGACTGGATCTTACATTTTTATCTGTGGTGGTTCCTGACTACTTGGAGTGGTGCTGCAGGTTGTAGCATTTTATATAATCAGGAGACCCAGTGTTAGAGTTTTGGTGTAAAGGATATTGTTAAAATCCCAGTTCAAAGCACATTAATAAGAGCTTGACTGTCATGTCTAACATGGACAAGATCACATGCAGGACATGCATAAACAGGAATGTAGGGTCCCAATCATGCTCTCCTATGTAAAAAACATGTGGGAGGGGGCAAATAGTTCTTGTGGAACCAGGGCTGGTGCAGGGAAGTTTCACGCCCTAGGCGAAACTTCCCTGCACCAGCCCTGCACCCCTCCCTCCCTGCCCAGCTAACACCACCCTCCCCCGGCCGCAGCAGCCAGCTCCCCCCCTCCCCCCCCCCGCAGCAGCTGGCTCCCCCCCCCCCCGCAGCAGCTAACCCCCCCCTCCCGCTCATGGGAGCTCAGCCCCCTGCCCGCGGCGAGCCGTCCCCTGCCTCCCGGGGTTTTTTTTAAGTGGTGCTGAATTTAGTTTTGATGATCAGCCATGAGTCTTATTGACTTTTGCTGGTGTGCAGTTTACTTTCTACACTTTTGTACATACTGGTATGTCAAATATTTGTTAAAATGCTGCAGGAGTTAAGCACAGTGTATCTGATTCTCCTCTTAGAGGCCTGGTCTACACACAGCTTTTGTTCCGGCATAAGTATTTGGGGTAAGAGTGTGATTTCTTGCTGAAATAGTTATACCAGTACAACCTCCCTACTGAGGATTCAGTTGCTTATGGGAAAAAACTATACTGGTATAAACACGTTTTATACAGGTATAACTACCTAATGCAAGGAGGGGTTAGACTGATGTATCTACATTGCTGTAGTTAAACAGGTACAATTTCTGTGTGCAGGCAAGGCCTTAATTACACCGTTGGGTCAAACGTCATTCAAGTCAACAATTTTCACCCAACTCTTTATGCTGGCATTTGAGTTAAATAGCTCAAAAGGAAACAGGTACCAAGGAGTTTTAAGCAATCTGAAATCAAAGTATTTTATTTCTAAATTAATCAGGTTTTATTTGTATGGCAACTGTGACACAAATTGAGGGTGAGGCTCTTCAACTCTTCAACTGCCTTTGCGGAAATCCTGGGATAGGTTCTACCCGGGCCTGGATCCTGCCATAGATTGTAGTATTCTCAGGGCTGCTCTAAACTCTGATGGCTGCAAATGGCCTCGATGAACTGTTCTGGTAACCTGGATGCAGAGATGCCCCAGCCATGCTCTGTACATTGTGCGGCTGACACAGGGGTCACTGCAGCAGCTCTGTGCCACTCCCTGTACACAAGGAACAGAAATTATGCCATTGAAGTAATGAGGGGGCATTTCTTCAAAGACAACGAACTCCGTAAAGGAACATTCAGGCATTATGCAAAGGCTCATCTCTTCCCAACATGTTCAGTCCCCCCTCAAACACACTATTCACACAAACAAATGTAAACACCCGTCAATTGTTGCAAAAGCACCGTCAGATCTCACTAACTGACACAAGTTTTTCAGTGTTATTTGAAGTAGCTGTTTCAACAGCTTTTTGGTTTTTTGAACAGCGAAATAATCAGTATGGGACAAAATGTTCTATTTCCGGTGCCTATGATAAAAAGAGAGAGATCTGAGGAAACGGGCATGACAAAGGTGTTCACTGACCACACTGGTCTGTCAGGAATCACTCAGGAGCCAGAGAGCTGAAGATTTCAAAAGTAAGTTGGTAATTTCTGTTTGTAAGAAGTGGATTTCTCTGTAGCT